>CM062810.1:348304287-348891787 GCA_031772625.1 Pinus tabuliformis | reverse complement strand
AAAAACTCACTGGATACCCCCTCATCTTGGGAAGGCCTTGGTTAGCTACTACGGATGCTTACATCAGCTGTCGAGCTGGGAGCATGACCATCAAGAATGGGCCTATGTCCAAACAGCTAGTCCTATACCCTCCTACCCAACCTCTGCTAGAACATGACTTACCACTCTGGTTGGAAGAGGGAGATGAGGATGAGGTCTACTCTGCACCATTGTGCATAGTAGAAGCCACCAGGGGAGGCCCTCAAACCGAGGATGACTTGATTGAGAATTTGATTCAAAATCCACCTCCCGGTGCACTGTCATTAGAGGAGTTGGTGGAAGATACCCAAGCCAGTGCTTTGGTGGACCTCTGTGTGATTGATCCAACCTCTCCCAGAGTTAAGAATGTGGAATTTGGCCCTGAAAGAACTTTAAAGATCAGCTCCTCCCTATCTCCCTCCCAGGAGAAGGAGCTGTGTAGCTTATTGAACAATCATTTGGATGCTTTTGCTTGGAGCTATAAGGAGATGAAAGGAGTCCACCCTTCGGTTTGTACCCATCACATTTACATTAAAGAGGATTGTAAACCAGTCAGGCAGCCTCAGAGGAGAATGAATCCAGCCCTTAAAGACATTATCAAAGAAGAACTGCAAAAGTTATTGGATGCAGGATTCATCTACCCCATCTCTGATAGTGAGTGGGTCTCACCTCTAGTGCTTATGCCCAAGAAAAACAGGAAGTGGAGAATCTGTGTAGATTACCAAGAACTTAACAAAGCCACCAAGAAAGACCATTTCCCTTTGCCTTTCATAGATCAAGTGTTGGATGGACTGGCAGGGAAGAAGTTCTTCTCTTTCCTAGATGGGTTCAACGGGTATAATCAGATCCAAATCAGCCTGGAGGACCAAGATAAGACCACCTTCACTTGCCCATGGGGTACCTTTACCTACCGGGTCCTTCCCTTTGGGATATGCAACGCTCCTGCCACTTTCCAGAGAGCAGTATTGAGCATATTTTCTGAGTTGGTTCACGATTCGGTGGAAATCTATATGGATGACTTTACTCCTTATGGGTCCAACTTCCAAGAAGCATTGACTAACCTGGGAAAAGTTTTAACCAAGTGCATTGAGATGAACCTGTCCCTCAGTCCTGAAAAATGTGAATTCCTGATGACTGAAGGGACTGTGCTAGGTCATACAATTTCTTAGCAAGGATTACAGGTGGATCCTAACAAGATTGCTATCATCCAAAAGGTCCCACCTCCTCAAAAGGTAAGAGATGTTCGGAGTTTCCTAGGCTTAGCAGGATATTATAGAAGATTCATTAAAGATTTCAGTAAGCTAGCCTAGCCGTTTTCTGGCCTCTTAAGGAAAGATGTTGAGTTTAAATGGACCAACGACTGTCAAGGGGCTCTGGATGAGTTGAAAGATAAGCTGGTGTCTGCCCCGATCTTGAGAGGTCCAAACTGGGCCCTACCTTTCCACATCGACACCAATGCCTCGAACAAAGCATAGGGCCAGCCTTAGGACAAGTTGAGGAGAAACTACCATATGCCATATACTTCGTCAGCAAAAACCTATCCAAGGCAGAAATGAACTATACTGTAGCTGAGAAAGAGTTCCTGGCCGTGGTCAATTCCCTAAACAAGTTCAGACACTACATCACTGGTTATCAAACATTCTTACACACTGATCATGTTGCGATTAGATATTTAATGAATAAGCTTGATGTAAATGCTCGTATCATTAGATGGTTACTTTTGTTGCAACAATTTGATTTGACTCAGTTCAACAAAAGAAGAGTACATGGCTGCCAGTTAAGTAGCTTGTGAGGCTATCTGGATGAGGAAGATTCTGGTTGGTTTGTTTAGTCAACAAATGGATCCAACAATGATTTACTCTGACAATCAGAGTCGTATCAAACTCTCTAAGAATCCAGTTTTTCATGATCGGTCCAAGCATATTGATATCCAATATCATCACCTTCAAGATTGTGTGTAGAGGAGAATCAGGGGGAACTGGGATTAGATCTTGGAAATAATCGACTCAAATAGATACTCATCATAAGCTAGCTTCTTTCTTGCTCCTTCCCCCCTCCCTATTGATTGATTGATCAGAAGAAGCATCTTCGGGCAGCCAGCCATTGTATTTAGATAGGTAGGGAAAACCAATTGGTTGGATTTCTTTCCGAATGAATCGATCGAGAAAGCTCGAAAGAGCATGGGGGAGCTCAGGAGGGATCGGATGTTCTCAGTTTCAAGTGCTCGCTGATTGAGATTCACGATGATGCTCCTCGAAATGAATGATTGGTATTCAAATGCATGGGGGATGGATGAAAGAGCATGTTGCTGGCTGGCATAAGCAATAAATAAGTGCCTTTCATTCATAAGCAATAAGTGCTCGCCTTTCAATAGACCGAACCCGCCCGGTAAGGCCGGCGCAGGACCAGCGCAGGACCAAACAAATAAGGCGCAGGACCTTACTGGCTGGGTTGACCCAGGACCTTAACCTTTAAGGCCCAGAATCAAATTGGGGGGCCTTACTCTTCAAGTAGGTTCGCCTATAACGTTACAGGACCTTGCCTTATGTTTAGAAGTATACACCGAACGCCTTTTCTTGATGGGCTCAAGTAGTGGTGGATTAGTGTTATGGAGTGGCTCGTTATTGTCGACAAGCCAGGTAAGGAAAATGTTGTTGCTGACTTCTTGTCTAGATTGGATTTTCCTGCAGGTGAAGAAGGGACAGTGGATGATCAGATGCCAGATGAACACATGTTTGCTATCTCAGTACTCTCTCCATGGTTTGATGATATAGCAAACTACTTGGTCTCAGCATAGTTCCCTCCGCATCTATCCTCAAAGGAGAAGAGCAGAATTGTGAGGAAGAGTGCCCCATTCACTTGGATTGGGGGCAACCTGTTTAAACTTGGCCCAGATCAGATCTTGAGGCATTGTGTTAGGGAGGAGGAAGTCTTTGACATCCTCCTAACCTGTCACGACGGGCCTTGTGGAGGCAACTTTGCAGCAAAAAGGACTGCCTTCAAAATTCTACAGGCAGGCTATTATTGGCCTACTCTTCATCAAGATGTCAGAAGATACATCAGCCAGTGTGACTGATGTCAGAGGATGGGGAAACCGACTCCAAAGGATAAAATTCCCCTCCAACCTCAAGTGACCTTCGAGCCATTTGAGAAGTGGGGCATGGATTTTGTGGGTCCTATCAACCCTCCTTCAAAGCAAAGGTCTTACATCATTGTGTGCATCGACTACCTGACAAAGTGGGCAGAAACAAAGGCAATCAGGGCAGCGATAGAAGAAAAGGTGGCTGAGTTCTTAAGGGAAAATATCTTCTACAAGTTTGGATACCCAAGAGAGTTAGTCACCGATCAAGGAAGCAAGTTCACTTCTAACTTGGTTGAAGACTTGATTGCTCATCACAAGATCAAGCACAGAACTTCCACCCCGTATCATCCACAAGCAAATGGGCAGGTGGAAGTCACTAATAGAGCATTGGAAGGGATTTTGACTAAGGTGGTGAACAACAACAGAAAGGATTAGGCAGATCGCCTGGTTGAGGCCACCTGGGCCTACAACACCACTTGGAAAAATACAACAGGTTTCACACCTTATGAGCTGGTCTATGGGAAGAAAGCTTTGCTATCCATAGAGTTCAAGTACAACACATTGAGAGTGGCAGCTCAGCTGGACTTAGATATTAGTCATGCTCAATGTGAACGATTACTGTAGCTGAATGGATTAGATGAACAGAGAATGCAGGCCCTCCTCCACTCAGAAGTAGTTCAACTCCAGAGGAAGATATGGCATGACCGACACCTTAATGAAAAGCAATTCCAGCCAGGAGATTGGGCGCTACTGTATGAATCAAGATATAAGGATTTCAAAGGGAAGCTGAGGACAAGATGGTTAGGACCATATACAATGGAGAAATGCAATGATAATGGTTCAGTCCTTATCAGGACCATTGATGAAGAAGCCATCCCCATGCTTATCAATAGGCGTCGATTGAAAATCTACAGGAAACCCTTTTCGAGGCAGGAGTTCATTGAAACTTTGGAAAAATCAGTGCTGGTAGCGGAGCAAGGCTCTACCTCTATTCCACCCACACCTTGATCATCAAAAAAAAAAAAAAAAAAAGGAATAAAAAGATCCTTGGGTGAAAACGTCTTTGAGGTGCCCAGGGTAGACAGTGAGGGTGAAAACCTCATGGAGGCACCCCAGCTGTCTCTAGAAAAATAAAGAAATGGAATAAAAAAAGATCCCTGGGTGAAAACCTCTTCGAGGCACCCAGGGCAGATAGCGAGGGTGAAAACCTCATGGAGGCACCCCAACTGTCTCTCAAAAAAAAAAAAAAAAAACAAAACAAAACAAAAAAAAAAGAGAAAAAAAAGAAAAAAAGGAAGAAAGGAAACAGGCCTAATCTCTATAAAATAATTGCGGGTTGCAGGGAATACATTGCAGGTAAGGAGGGTCACGCAAAACGAGAATGGGGGTCCATACCAGGCTACAAGACATCCCTACAGACACTCCCTCCATGACCACTCGCCTCTCCTAGGATTTGATCACATTCGGGTCGAGATTCCACCTTCTACAGGAAGTTCTGGGCTTTCTACAGGAAGTTCGGTATTTCTACAGGAAACATCCTGTAGAACCTTTGGGCGAGCCAAATTTGATTTTGAAAGGGAATCTGAAGATTGGAATCTGTTTGTTAGGCCTGCAGCCACCCTTGTTTCCATCCATCACCGTATGTCACCCCTGTTTCATCTCTTTCCACCTCCATTGCACCCACCTGGTTATGTGTTCCTGCACAGTCATACAAGAAACCTTGTTTTCCTCAGATTGACAACAAAAATTTTTAAGTGACAAGTCAAGCAGCAAAGGCTTGCACACTCTACCTGTTCAAGCTCCATCTAGACTCTTCATCAGCGAATATAGCCCTGCTCATTTAGCCTGCATCCCAAGAGGAGAAGCAGCTATAGGACATCCTACAGGAATCCTGTAGTGGCTGATCCCTCTGGAAGACATACTCTAGAGGCAGGGGCAGTCGAAACCAACAAAGGGAACATGTAAAAAGGTTCCTCCTGGACGTGAAAACATCCTCGACAGCTGAAACCAAACAGAACTTGTGCATGCAGCGTTGCCAACCGAAGGATCGGGTTCCAAAGCCGTGCATACAACATCAACAAATGAAAGAATGGGTTCTAGCACCTGTGCATGAGGCAACAGCAAGCGAAGCAGTGGTTCCAAGTCCCGAAGTCTGCATAACGCGTCCACGGCCACGCAGGTAAGTGTCTAACCTCATTCATCAATTGCATAAACTATATTTTGAAAACTGCATGTCTGTGAAAATGGTTCGGATTGAACGAATTTAGTGGCCAGTCAACTGGCCACCCACAGCTAGTCACATAGCTTCGTGGGATCCGAACAAGCTCAGTTACGTTCAAATTTTCCAATGAGATGTGCAGCCGACACGTGTGGAGTGTCCAGTCAGGGAAAATCGGTGGGACTGGCAGTGGTGGCGGCGGTTAATGGTAGAGTGGAGGTAATGGCAGCCAGGGACACGCAGAGAAATTATGGCCATGACGTTGGCTAACGGATCAGTCCGGCCACCTCACCCCCTCGCCACGAATTGCGCCGTAGTTCAAAAAATACTCAGCTAAAGACTCGCACCACCCGCTGTTCATTTGCACTTGCAATGTCCTCGGCCGAAGTACGCGTCCTCTCCTTCCATAATCTGTTAACCCGTCGTCCTCCACCGAGCTTTTCGGCCTATTTCAAAATTCTCCCGCGTACCGGGCTCATTCAGAGGCGCAGTGACATCCTACAGAAGCTGGCAAGAATTCTACAGGAAGAAGCTCTACAGGAAGTACGACAAAGTTTTCCGGAGCAGAGAAGCCTAGACTTTTCTTCATCGAATTTGGAGTTCCGAGAGAGGTAGGCTCAAAAGCACTCTTCCATGCATGGTATATTTCAAAAAAATGGTGAATTGAACTGTCTTGAATTGGAGGGTTAGAGACGAGTCTACCTGTGAGTTGAAAATAACAGTTGCCTGTGTGTTGCACGGAGTTTCTCAGTTGGTTCTTCGTCAAAATTCTCCTCCACAGTTCCTGTTAAGAAAATCCCTCCTGTAGGAAAGATAAATCATTGTGAGGGCTAACCTGTGTATGAAGATTTCGAATTTACATGGTTGTATGTATGTTGGGCATGAAAATTGAGCCCTGTGCCCTGTCTGTGGAAACCTAATTCTTCCTTTTATACATGGACAACCGAGTTTTGGGCAGCAAAAGCATTAGAACCAGGGAATTGGTGCAAGTTAAAATATAAACACCTGAGAGATCCTGTCTTGAAGTTCAAAGGAGGAAACCATAAAACAACAGTCCCTCTCTGCTCAGAGCATAAAACAGAGCACTCTCACCATGCCAGGGGGGTTTATCAGGAAGGAACCCTCGGATTCCAGTAAATTGCGTGAACATCCCGAGGTGGTGAACCTCTTCACCTGTGCCAATTGGATGACCTTTTGTGAAAAAATTCAGGGTCATGACGATGAGATAACGGAGGAATTCTTAATGTCCCTGCAACCTAAATCAAAGACACAGGCCACAGTAAACTTCAGAGGGTTGACCCTAAAGCTTACCCCTGAACTCATTAGTCGAGTTACTGATCTGCCATTAGGGATACCCTGGAGAAAAGAGGAGAGGGCATTGGGCCAAAAATCCAAGAAAGAATTCTTCCTACCTGAGGAACATTTCACAAAAGATAAGAACGGGGTCCGGAGAGCCAATTTACATCCTTTTTGGAGCGAAGTCAGTCTCCAAATCATGAAATACCTTACCTGTGAGGGGCGGTTCAGAATTGTCTACGGCTATCATTTCAGGTTGCTGAGTGAACTCAGACATGGGATGGATTTACCTCTAGAACAGAAGTTGAGCATCCCTTATTTTCTTCTGCAATCATTAATTGAGTGTGGCACAAAATTGAAGGAAGGGACACTGGATCAGTTAGTCCATCATGGGCTCATCAAGCTTTTAGTGGAAGATGCCCTCCACACCTACACTGCCCCCCTCTCCTGGGAGATTTTCCGCAACATGTCCAGGGATGACGATATTCGAATTCTGGCTGAGGAACTCACCTCATCCAACAGTGAAGAAAGGGAACAAACTGAGGCAGGAGAGAAAGCCAGTGGTAAAAAAACACAGAACAGACCACCACAGAAAGAACAAGAAGAGAAACGAGGAAAAGGCCAAGTTGCCGAGCCTAAAACTGTGGGAGGAACAATGGCACAAACACCCAGGGAGAAACGATTGCAGAGTAGAGAAGAGAGGACTGAAAAAGTCCAAACAAAGGAGGGCACAACCAAGGCAACCACACATAAATTAAAAGGAAAGGCACATCTAGCCAAGCAGACCGAAACAATTGAAACAGTTTCTACAGGAAGCATGAGAACAATTTCTACAGGAAGCATGGAAACAGAGCAGCGAAGGGAGAAATCACCTAAGATTTTAGCCAGGGAGGCAGCAGCTGTGTTGGCTACCTTAAGAACATATCCAAAGAAAAAATGGAAGCGAAAAAGGGAGCCTTCCATGTATTTTAAGGCAAGAAGGATCATGCGGATAAAAACTGGCAGACCCCAGCCACAGTCAAAAGAGCCAATTACAATTGTGGACACCCCAGCTAAACAAAAGGAAAGGTCTCCCTCAAAGGTATCCATCACCTATGAACGGGGAAGCTCGAAAACGTCCACCTGGAGAGAAAGGATTAAAATGATGGACACAAAGACCTCTCTACAGGATGTTGAGACAGTTCTATAGGAAACGCTGGCTAGGCTAAAGTAGACCAAAGAATTGGAAGAAAAGACAACTAAATCATCACAGGAGGAGGAAAAGTCTGAGAACATTGTGGAACCAAGCCCCTAGCCTAGCTTGGGCTCCTACTATAACCTGTTGGAGGCCGCAAATATCATTCCCAAAAAATTCGCAGTGCCACTTTTCTTTGCACTAGAAGAAGAGAGAGTGAGGACCCACACTTGGATGAAGATCGCCAAGTCCAAGGGCGTGGTAGATATAGGTCCCCTGGAGGAACAACTCAAGGAGGCAAGAAAGGAATTGGCTATGGTACGGCATGTGGAAAGCAGCCAGCGGGCCAAGCTACAGGAAGAAAACAAGCTGCTTAAACAGCAGCTATAGTTACAGGGACACTATAAGGACGACAGGCCCCACACCTTGGGAGAACAACGACAACAGGAGGAGCCACAACAGACAAAGAAACCCTCGATGAACAACAGAGAAGAGATGGGTTGCAGACTGCAATTGGGGCATTAACTAGACAACTACATGAGAAGGAATGGCAAGCAGCACAAGAGATACAGTCTCTAAAACAGCAAGTGCAAGAGAAGGAGGCCCAAATGGCCTGCATGGCCAGCTGGGCAATGGAAGCTCTGTAGTGTAAGCAACCTGCCAAATCATACGCCCTATACCTTAGGGATCAGTGGTTGCAGTTTCAGATTAACACCCTGGCCTAAAGGGGCATTGTTGTGGGGAAAAATGCCTATGCAGGACGATCCTATCCACCTAAGGTGTCACAGTGCCTTAGCAACAAACAGACACAACTATTCTAGTATTCTTCCTTTATGAATTAAGAATGAAGAGAAATGGATGGACTAACCAGTGTCTTCCGTTTGTCCCTCGATCCGGTTTCTCTTCTCTTTGAGAGTTCCCAGCTACTTGCCTTCTCGCTCGCCCAGCTTCAACAGGTCCCTGCAAGATCACAAGAAGAGAACACTACACAAAGACATAGATTCATATTCATAACTAGTTCAGGATTAGAAATAAACTAAACATACTAATGCAATCATACATCAAAGATACATCAGTATATAGGAGAAACCAAGATAGCTTTATTGATGAATAACAAGGTTCAGGAAGAGATACAACCAAGAAGGCTCCAATCCAGCATCTCCTTCCCAACAAATGGAATTCCTATCTTCACCTCCCTTCAAAGCATTAAGCACCCAATGATTCCAGTCTCAAACCAACAACAATTCTTTGCAATAACAAAATTCCAGCCTCCCAGATCTCATGGAGGAGAGATCCATATATAGATGTTTGGAGAGAGGATGAGTCAGCTTGAGATCTGACTAGTGTCCTCTCCCTCTGTTAGTTCTTGCTTCCACTTGGAGGTTCTTGCTTCCACTTGGAGACTAAGAGCCTCTTACTCATCACTAGTCGAATTCACTGAGGCAAGTGTCATTGAGGAAGATTCTGGAAGCTTCCAGGGTCTTGACACCTTGTTGAATGAACTTGCCATTTGTCAATTCCCACTCAGCGCACCCTGGTAGTGCTTCTACCTGCGTTGCAGTGCAGGTAGCTAGTGTAGACTTTGCATTTCAGCACAGACAGCTAGTGGAGCCTCTGAATTGATCCTGAATTGACTTGTTTTTGAGCAGTTTCTGGTGGAGAACTTCTGTGAATTGCTGTGGTTTGTTAGCCTTGTTCCTCTAGGGGTAGGAACAACATGTTTAGGGACTTTGGATCCCTTAGATTATGGACATTTCATGCTTATAGCTGTAAGGCACAAAAATGTCTATAACAGTTGCCCCCTAAAGTATGAGGCCGTTTATCGGGTGAAATGCTTTATCGGGAGGATCTGAAGTTCATCCAATGCTGGGAGGAGACCTGTAATAAGATACAATACAATACATTATTTTTCATACTGCTTTCATGATCTAGCTGAGGCGGGCATTCCCATGCTCAGCTTTATAAATTCATTTTTCTGTACATAGAACAGACAATCGTCTGATGGTAGACTGATAATTTTGATGAAATTATCATCCTTCGGGTAGGATGATTATCTGCTGTAATGATGTACATGTCAATGTCTTTATCTTTCCTGAATATATATCGCAGCCCAGATGGATGAAACTAGATCCGGGGTCTTCAAACTCGTTCGATCTTCACTCTAAGTACAAGTCGATCCATGTGAGAAATGTTCTGAAGTCAAACATGGAAAGACATCGCTTGATTACCGGTCAATGAGGTAAACCGTTAACAAGCTTGAGAGGAATCACCGATAATGATAATGACCCTCAAGGTACTGCAGTACAATTAACGTGGTGTGAATAAAGGACTTGGCATCGAACACCATGCAAAATCTTTCGGTCGAAGGTCATTGATGTATACTTGTCGCCGGAAGTGAGAAACTTGCCATTGAGGCATGCAAGCTTCAAAGTACTGAAGGGGTTGTTCCTAGATCCACTTCTTGGATAATGAGCTGATGTCGACAAGAAGCGATCCGTCAAAGGAGGGCCTTGATGAATCCCACATCGATGACACGGAACGGAGCTAATGATTTTGATGGAGGTGAAAACGATCTGATGACATATGATTCAGGGTGGCGGTCATGAAAGGATGAAGGATAATGTACGGTAGTGGATGGGACACGGTTGACTTCTCTGAATGACTTCTCTTGAACATATGGTGACACTTATGCGATGGATCGGTAGCATTACCCCAAATATGGATGGTATGGCGAGACCATGGTGATGTGACCGGTGAATGAAACAACCCAACCCGATTGTGGTATGGAGGAAAAGTGTCATGTTCAAGAGCGACTTGCTACCATCAAAGCTTTCTTGAGTTTCTCCCAATTTTCCCCAGTCATTGCTGACCAGTACCTCTTTATTTTTGTCAAGCTTGAGGAGGGTAACATATGCTTGTTCTATAACCTGCCCTTCGGGCAAGCCCATCGCTATGTTTTAACGAGCCTAGTGATAGTGAAACTCGTTCTCGTCTAAAGACAAGTTTGTCGCCATTTAATGATTTTAACGAGTCTAACGACAAAGATAACTCGGTCCTTTTCATTTTTAGAGAGTCTGAAAAGGTACGTAAAGTCAACTCCGAAAGTCCTTTTTCGTCATCTAATCCCTTGAGTCCGAAAAAGTATAAAACAATAGAGAAGGGATGAGTTTTCGATAGTTTTAACGAGCCGAACAAAACAAGCGCTCGATCTTTTTGTGCAATAATCCCTCAGGTCCAAAAAGATTAAAATCTAGAGGAGGGATAGCACTTCCTATCGCTTTAACGAGCTGGAAGGCCAAAACTCGGCAATCTTTTCATATTTTACGAGTCAGATGAAAAGAGCTTAAAGAAGACTCGTCTTTTGAGGAACGAGTGATAAAATGGGTTAGCAGCTGATTCCAGGTACAGGTTGGAATTTTCCAATCACGGCAGTGTCACAAGGATGGCTAGTGAAATCACTCTTCGCAACTGTTCCTCAAAATGGGTAAACAATCATATGGAGGTGAACGATCGGCCAATGGAAAAGTGGAGGTGATGGTGCAAACATGACCAAGGCTTTAATGGCTGATAATGTTACATTCACAGTGGTTATTTATCGGGTAGTTCATTTTTTAACGAGCTTAAACGCAGATTGAAACACTTGCTCGATCTTATGTTTATTTTTTAACGAGCATGAACTATATAATAAAACTGCTCGGATCTTTGCGTTTATTTTTTAACGAGCATGAACTGTGTGCTAAAACTGCTCGATTAATCCAGTCATATGATAAGAATGTCTCAATGAAGATGCTATTTTTTATGGAGCTTAGATCTTACAAAGCTTTGCTCCGGATCCTTTCGTTATGCAAGCTCGGAAACGACTAATCCTACGAGTTTAAAGGGTTAGACCTACAGGTTTAAAGGGAGGACCTAAAAATTTAAAAAATAAATAGCCGCCCCTTGCTTGCACTCAAAAAGGTTTGCATGCCCCTAGGCATAAAGTACGATTTCAAGGTTACCTCTACTTCATTTCCGTCAAAACATTTGTTTTACCGAAAGAGGCCTACCTCTTTCAGGTTACCCAAAGATTGTTCCATTAATCTTTCAAACAAAACACTTCTTCGGCGATGTCTACCGAGATAAACAAAGGTGAGCGACGATGTCCGCCAACTCACATAACTTTGACAAAAGAATCCTATTCTAGAACAACCCCTCTTCCATGCCGGACGGGGTACGGACTAGTCATATTCTCCCATGGAAATCTACCCTATACCCAAAGTTTTTCCTGCCGAAGCAGACCAGGACGCATGCCCCCTGGGTTCCAGTCATATCCTTCTGAATCACTCGTGCTCATCGGGGGGACGGACCGTGGGTTGAGACATTTCTTGCGTGAAGAGACCATTTAGGGATGGTGTATGACTATTTGCAATGCGTGATCCGGGAAATGAGAGTTGGTCCACGAGCTTGACCACTCTTCCTTCATGCGGAAAACACATTACTCTAAAGAGTGAGGAGACGATGGCTCCCATGCAATATATATAATCTTGTCCAAGGAGTAGGTTATAATCCAAGGGTCCTTGAACGACCATCACGTTCATTTGAACGGTCTTCCCTTTCAATGTTATGGGCACATTGGGGAGGATCCCTAAAGGTCGACTGGTTCCTTTATCGAAGCCTGATAGATTTCTCATTTCAGGCAAAAGTGCTGGCGAACCAAGCGCTTTCCAAGCAATAGAGGAAAGGATACTCACAGATGCCCCCTCATCAATGATTGTGCCAGCCATTACCATTCTGTATATTTGAACGATAATTCTGAATGGTATGCTGGCTGGCAAGCGGGGTCTGCCTAGTTGGTTCCAGTCGAAGGACACAACCAGGTTGCTTGGTGGTGGGACTGAATAGACGGCCGGATATCGCTCTGACGAACTTCCTTCCTGCGATAAAGGAATGGGCGCATTGCCCCCGTGTTCGTCTGAGTCTATGTTGATGAAGAGAATTTGGACGGTGTCGTCTTTATTCTCTTCTGTGATGGTATCATTCGAAGATAGAACCTCTGAAGGCAAGACCGGGTCAACTGCCGCCTCGACCTTTTGACTTTCGTCAGGTATGGATTTGGACGGTTTATCCTCAATGATAGGTTCTTCGGCTGACCACCTGAGCGGGCCAGCCGGGTTCTCAACTGGTGAAGGACTTGGCATGAGTTTTTGATATCCAGGAGGAAGTCGTGCTGGTAAAACCGGGCGATCTTCCAAAACTCTTTTAGCCTCATCTAAGAAGGGAAAACGGTGGATGGCATGGTCGCCTTCACATAGTTTGCAGGGAAATCTAGCTTTCCTTCTCTGTCCTGTGGCTTCACTTTCACTAGTTGATGGTGTGCTGTCAACATGGCTATCAGAGGTTGACGCCACCAAATTGTGCAAATGGGGAGACCAGTCCCTTAGTATCCAAGGGATGCAGGGACAATCTATGTGGAAGTGGTCTCCCTTGCATATGATGCATGGCGATTTAGGCCTAGTCAGTGCTGTGTGTGGATTTTTGTCAGACGACACTTGTTTGCCCCCAGTCGCTTTTGACTCCTTCTTCTTCTCTTTCTTCTTCTTTTCCTTCTTCTCCTTAGGAACTTGGTTTTTTGTTTTACCAGTTCCGTCAAGCAAAGAGGAAGGAGGAGAGGAAGAATTAGATGAAGTAGAAGGCTGGTGGGTAACTCTGGTCTGGTCTAACTGTTGATTCGACTGTTCAGGAATAGTGGTGTTTTGAACGACATTGGTTGAAAAGAGCCAGACCGGCAGGCCAATTGTCAGTCCTGGAAGCGACAATGTGGCCATATGGGGCGCACCAACATCTCCCCAAGAGGAGAAGGGACTAGGATTTCCACCAAGGGGAATTCCTTGGTTGGTGTGCTCCATTTTCTCAACCTAAAGATCAATGCAGGAATAGAGGGTGATTGTTCCGTTTAAAATAAATTTTTAGCGACGCTTAGACACAACTTGCTTTTTCACTTTTAAAGAGTCGAGAAAAAGCTAAAGATGACTCTAGTCTCCTTCGATGTTTTAACGAGCCCTAAGTGACAAATGCTCGGATGGACTTTTTCCGTTATAGAGTCTGAAAAAGGCCAAAAGGAACTGCTCTGGAGTTCTAGGCAGAGGGTGTGCCAAACTTCTCACAAAATCACAGAATACTTTTTAGGGTACGGGCGGTCGATCTTCCTGAATGCTGTGTTCAGTGCATTACGATCAGTAGGGCGGCCGACACGGCTTCCTATGGATAAAGGTTATATTCCTATAGGGGTCTCCCAATATATACGCGACGATACGTGGGAGCACAATCCGTACTGGTACTAATCGTCCCTCAGGAGGAATCACCCAACCATCAGTGAGGCGACCAGTGACCAGGTTTTACGATGCCGGAACACGTCTCTAGCCTATACCTCTATGTTGTGCATTATGTTGCAAAGCGTTGTTAAGTTCATTCGATTTATTTTAGGTTGATCTTTTTAGAAGTTTGCCTTTCAGGATCACCACGAGATGTATGATACAATTCCTAAATGCAGTCTAAAGATGATAAACAAGCTTTTATATCTTTTCAACTATGAAAATCCTAGCTACAAAGGGAAAAGAAAGACACCATCTTTTCTCAAAGAGCAATCAGCACACTCTAATGCACTTTTCCTAAATCAAGCATGCAAACTATCAAGATGCAAATGCACAATGCAGGTGTTTGTTTTCCTCTTTCTTAATATTGATGCCTAAAAAGAAAGCTTTTTTGTACAACTTTGAATTTGCTTTTAAATGACAAATACAAACAAGTTTACTTTTTCGAAATCAGAAAGGGTAGAAGAGAATACAACACTTTACGAATTTCGAAATGAACACTTGTTTCGACACTTAAAAGAGACAAACTCAAACCAAAAGCAAAAGTAAATGTATAATCAACTGTAAACAACCAATGAACTCTCTCCTAAGATCACAATCGACAGATCTGAATCAAGGGCTACAGGATGATTATTTCACTCTTGCAAAGGAAAACTGTAAATGACGCCACAAACACATAAAAACACTCACAGTCTTTTTGTACAAAAGGAGGCGGAATTTAAGCAGAGAAAAGGAGTTATCAGACAGGTACCTATGCTGGTTACAGGCTGCAAAAATCAGAGATCAAAACAAGGCAAAACAGAGCAGAGAACCCCAGCTGCACAAGGCTTAACTGGATCAACGCACCCTCAACATAGGTGTTTTGACATTCAGCGCAGGTAGCCTTCACGGGACCTGCGTTGAAATGCAGAACCTCTTCACAGGGTCTGCGCTGAAGGAGAAACGAGAGTTTCTCACTGGGTTCTGGGTCACAGTTTGCTGATTAATCTACGATTTTAGGCCAAATAAAAGCAACAAGCAAGGTACAATCAAAGGGATGCTTTGAGGGAGGACTAAGATCTATCACAAAGGATCATCAAATCATTTGTGAGTCCATTGTTCAGATCATAGACAAATCCAGTGATTGGATCAAAGCAACAGCTGTCTACTTTGCATTTGAGAATAACAGATGCAGTTCGATTGTTGTTGTTGAGTCTATGAAACAAACAATGATAGAGACACAAATAAAATGACTAAACAGATTTCCCCAGTGGAGTCGCCAATTTGTTGTGGGGAAAAATGCCTATGCAGGACGATCCTATCCACCTAAGGTGTGACAGTGCCTTAGCAACAAACAGACACAGCTATTCTAGTATTCTTCCTTTATGAATTAAGAATGAAGAGAAATGGATGGACTAACTGGTGTCTTCTGTTTGTCCCTCGATCCGGTTTCTCTTCTCTTTGAGAGTTCCCAGCTACTTGCCTTCTCGCTCGCCTAGCTTCAACAGGTCCCTGCAAGATCACAAGAAGAGAACACTACACAAAGACATAGATTCATATTCATAACTAGTTCAGGATTAGAAATAAACTAAACATACTAATGCAATCATACATCAAAGATACATCAGTATATAGGAGAAACCAAGATAGCTTTATTGATGAATAACAAGGTTCAGGAAGAGATACAACCAAGAAGGCTCCAATCCAGCATCTCCTTCCCAGCAAATGGAATTCCTATCTTCACCTCCCTTCAAAGCATTAAGCACCCAATGATTCCAGTCTCAAACCAACAACAATTCTTTGCAATAACAAAATTCCAGCCTCCCAGATCTCATGGAGGAGAGATCCATATATAGATGTTTGGAGAGAGGATGAGTTAGCTTGAGATCTAACTAGTGTCCTCTCCCTCTCTCAGTTCTTGCTTCCACTTGGAGACTAAGAGCCTCTTACTCATCACTAGTCGAATTCATTGAGGCAAGTGTCATTGAGGAAGATTCTGGAAGCTTCCAGGGTCTTGACACCTTGTTGAATGAACTTTCCATTTGTCAATTCCCGCTCAGCGCACCCTGGTAGTGCTTCTACCTGCGTTGCAGTGCAGGTAGCCAGTGTAGACTTTGCATTTCAGCGCAGACAGCTAGTGGAGCCTCTGAATTGATCCTGAATTGACTTGTTTTTGAGCAGTTTCTGGTGGAGAACTTCTGTGAATTGCTGTGGTTTGTTAGCCTTGTTCCTCTAGGGGTAGGAACAACATGTTTAGGGACTTTGGATCCCTTAGATTATGGACATTTTATGCTTATAGCTGTAAGGCACAAAAATGTCTATAACATGCATCACTCCATTTCAAAACTACCATCAATTCATGGCTTTATGTGACAGCAGCTCATCAGAGGACAAGGCCAAATTATCAGAGTTCTACCTACAGAATTTGGCCCTCCCCAACATGAATGTGTGGGACCCCAACACTACGGTAGGAGACGTGCAACTTATGGCCATCGCCTCTTGGGTAAATCATGAAGAAAAGAGAGCAGCAGAGGTCCGAAATGTTATAGACAGGGAACTAAAGGAACCACTATTGATCAGAGCAGAGCCAGAGGATCCCTCAGCATTAATATCTGCCCACCAACACTTGGCCAATGACTCTCAGGCCCTACCAGATTACATGGATTGACAAGCTCAAGCCATAGCCCATTTTGAGGACATGGAGAGGCTGTTGGAGGAGAACTGTGTTCATGCTTGCACACGAAGGTGGAACACACTATCCCACAGCCTAAAAATAAGAGAATACCACTGCCCAACAAGGATGAGGGAGGCCTTGGCAAGAGTACCCCTCTACAAACAGTCCATGCAAAATCTTCAGGCCAACTGGATCGGCCTCAAGTTCAGTCCTCCCTTGCTTTTGGGGATGCTGGAAGGAGGCAAAGAAGAGGACGAACACAGGCAGTGGGAAGAAGTGGAAAGAAAGGCCGGATTTCATGACTGTAAAGAACATATCACCTTGGAGGCCTAGGATATGAGAGAGGCGGTCAAGGCAATCAAGGATGAGGGGCTGGATTAGTTGCTCAGAGGATGAGCAACCCATTTAGCAGGGGGGTGATGATGAGCCCCGGAATTGGGTAACTTATTGGGCTCATTTTGCCTAATTTTTCTTCATCAATCCACCATTTTTCATAGTTTATGTATGTTTTTTGAGTATATTTATGTTAGTTGAACGAATGAGGAAGGTCACTTTACCAAGAAGGCTAATACGTGGTTATGTCAGGTTTTTGGACAAATTTTGGAACAAGGCCAAGCAATTATGAGCCAGATGACAGCCAAACATGAAGGAACAAGGGTGAGGATTCATAGGAAGGGTTTCTCCTGCCTTAAATGACCCCTTCCTCGAAATCTCCACCCTTAGCTCGGAGTTCAGCAGGCCATCAAAACGAATCCCAAAGGCAGCCGAGCAGTTTTGTGAAAAGTGACTGTTTACTAGCAGTTTGAACAGCCAAGCCCCTTGAGTTAAGGAGGGCTACTGAAGACCCTCGTAGTGCATAAATAGGAAGGCTTCCAGCCTTCGTAGGTTACTTTTTGAGCAGTTGTATTTTGCACTATAGTGCTGTTAGTCTTTCAGCTCATTTTTGTAGCTGCTGCTGTATAACTTTCTTGTGACATGGTTATTTTTGAGTAATGAAAAGCAGCTTTATTTGGCATCAGTTCTGAGTTTTTCTTAGGAGCCTATAGCTCTTGGGGTTGGGCCCAACCCAAGTGCCAAGGCTTCCTTTGTGTACTGTTATTTTCTTTTTATGTCTTTGCAAAATAATTTCTGTTAAGTAGATTAAAATCTTGCTGGTTACCTAGGTCATTGTTGATGATTAGAAAGGCTTTTCATGTTCAGATTGAGTTGATAGGTTAATAACAGGGAAGATCTTCAGAAAAAGGCTATCAAGCACCTCTGATGTCACCTCTCCCTCAGTGGGATCGTGAGCTAGGACAAAGGTGACCTTGCTCCCAACAAAAACACTGTCTTTGCTTGACCATGCAATTATTAGTGTTAGATTCTCATTTGCAGAAGTTGATGCCAGTTGTGGTTACATGTTCAGGTTCATGATTGCTTAGTTTGCATAGATATTCCACATGATTTCGTTGCAAATAAACTTCTGTTCATTTCCTTTGCTGTTACTTAGGTCAGATTAGAGTGAAGTAGCTAGGTCATTGGTTTTCCAAGTCGTTGTTTGTTTAGTTTGAGAAATAACTTGTAGAGCGCCTGTAATACCTCTCCATCTTCCCGTACTCCATCAATCCCATTTGCTCGCAGCTCCATCCCCTAACTCGGGTTCTTGCCTCACGTTTGCCACATTCGCTCGCGTAGCCCTAATTTTTGTGCAACATTGCTCTACTCCTCCTTGAACAAATCCAACCATCCTCATCACTCCTCAGCTCCATCCACCAAGTCCTGGACCTCCTCACACCCTCATCTCACCTCCATACCCACTTCTTCACCTTTCTTCCTCCATCCACCCTCCAAAATCCCATTTCTGAACATCCTGTAGAAATTACAGAACATCCTGTAGAACCCCTGCAGACTTCCTGTAGAAGCTCACGAAAGCGGTTTCTTGATAGCCAAACTCAATGAAACTCTCTAGAAGGGTGCTAGGGACCCCTTAGGCCCTCTTCTAACCTTCCCAACCTCCTGCAAGAATTTCCTCTTGCCAATCCACCTCTGCACAGTCAAAAACCAGTTAAAGCACATGCGTGATAATTCTGACACTTTACTCAAAAATACAAAAAGATGTTTGTTTGTTTGTTTGTTTGTTGTTGTTGTTGTTTTTTTTTTGTTTTTTTTTGTTTTTTTTTTTGTTTTTGTTTTTGTTTTTTTGTTTTTTTTTGTTTTGTTTTGTTTTGTTTTGTTTTGTTTTTTTTTTTTTTTTTCAGATTCTACTGTAGAAGTAGCTTAGACACATGCATCTCACCTTCTTAGAAGTCAATGGCATCTCTTTCAGTAGCTTTCGTCCTCTTTCTTGCATCAGTAGGACTAGCTGGTAAAATTAGGGTTTACTAGGGTTTGCATCTCCTTTCAGCTTTTCAGTTTCTTTCTGCAAGTAGGTTAGCCTCCTTTGAGTTAGCTTCCATCCATTAGTTAAAAAGCTTCTTCTCAGAGCTCATAGAAGTTGGCTTAAGCTCCTAGCAGACTTGTGCCAGCTGACCAAGTGACAGCTGCGGCAAGAGCTAGTACTTGTGCATACAGCACCATCGCTTCCAAGTTTGTTACGAACTACCGGGTTGATAAGAGTAAAGAAGGGAGTCCCCGGAGTTGCAGCATTATTGCTGCAATACTGGAGCCCACCACTGACAGTCAAAGATAAATTTCCCATCCTGGTTTTTGATGATTTGCTAGATGAACTAAATGGTGCTCAATTCTTTACTGAGCTCGACTTTTGCTCGGGCTATCACCAAATTCACATGAAAGAAGTAGACATTCCAAAGACTGCTTTCCAAACTCATGAAGGCCATTAGGAATTACTGGTCATGCCATTTGGCCTTTGTAATGCCCCATCCACTTTTCAGAGACTCATGAGCCACCTTCTCAAACCATATCTCTAAAAATTTGTCCTTGTTTTCTTTGATGACATCCTCATCTACAGCTGCACCTGGGCCACACATCTTCAACATGTAGATCTACTCCTGCAACTGCTTCGGAAGCATAAATTATTTGTCAAGATGTCGAAGTGCTGTTTTGGCATGGCAGAAGTTGAGTATTTGGGCCACATTATGGGGCGTGAAGGTGTCATGGTGGACCCTAAAAAGACCCAGGCAATACAGGATTGGCCTCAACCCATGACCTTGAAGAGCTTGAGAGGATTTTTGGGTCTCACGGGCTACTATCGTAAATTTGTCCGCAATTATGGTTGCATTGCTAGACCCCTCACTCACCTTCTCAAGGAAAATTCATTTCTCTGGCATTATGAAGCGCGACAGGCATTTATAGCTCTCAAACATGCCATGTGTTCCACTCCCATATTAGCACTACCCGACTTCACCAAATCTTTTGTGATTGAATGTGATGCTTCAAGTACAGGTATTGGGGCGGTCTTAATGTAGAAAGGTTGACCTTTGGCCTTCACTAGCCAACAACTAAGTGGGTCAAATTTGGGACAATCTACCTATGAGAAGGCGATGATGGCTATCTTACATGTAGTAGATACCTGGCGACCATACTTATTGGGGTGGCGTTTCCAAATCCACATAGACCATCAAAGCCTTAAATATTTTTTGGAGCAATGCCTATCCTTGCCACAACAAAATAAATGGCTCAGCAAAATGTTGGAATATGATTATGAGATAATTTACAAGAAAGGGCATGAAAATGTAGTAGTAGATGCTTTATCACACCAATTTGAGGATGAAAGCACCTTGCTTGCAATCTCCCTTCCTATTCCAGAATGGATTGAAGAGGCTTGCAAGGAATGGTTTTCACATCCTCTGCGCTCCCAACTCATTAATAAATTGCAGGTGGATCCGAATTCCACAGCGGGCTACTCTTGGCAGGATGAGATTCTTCGCTACCAGGACAAAGTCATGATATCACCAACATCCACCCTTAAAAGTCGCATTTTGGCGGAGTTGCACTCATCTCCCACTGCAGGCCATTCAGGCTTCCAGAAGACTTATGCTCGCACTCGACGTTCATTCTTTTGGACAGGCATGAAAAAGGACATTCCTACTTTTGTAGCTAAGTGTGACATATGCCAGCACCACAAAGGAGAAACAGTCAAATCCCCAAGCACATTACAGCCATTGCCCATCCCGACCTCAATATGGACGGAGGTTTCTATGGACTTCATTATAGGTCTTTCGAAGTCAGCAACAAGTCAGTCATCATGGTGGTTGTGGACAAAATTTCTAGGTATGTTCATTTTTGTTCTCTACCCCACCCTTTTACATCGGCTTTGGTGGCTCAATCTTTCATGGACCAGATCTTCAAATTGCATGGCATGCCCACTTCAATTGTGTCTGATCGTGACCTGATCTTCACCAGTAACTTTTGGCAGGAACTCTTCAAACTACAAGGTGCCCAACTACAACTCAGTACTTCCTATCATCCCCAAACTAATGGTCAAACTAAAGCAGTCAACAAATCTCTGGAGACCTACCTTAGGTGTTTCACTTCAGAAAAGAAACATCTATGGGTACAGTGGTTACCTCTAGCCGAATGGTGGTATAACACTAACTATCATGCCACCACCAAAATGACTCCATATGAAGCAGTTTACGGTCAACTCCCTCCTTCACCTACTTCCTATATCTAGGGATGCTCGAAGGTACAAGTAGTGGATCAACTCCTACAGAACCGCACAACCATGCTGGCCCACCTCGGAGAGAATCTCCATCAAGCTCAAAACTACATGAAGCAACAGGCAGATCAACATCGTTCAAAACGCCAATTTCAAGAAGGGGATTAGGTATTTTTGAGGCTGCAACCATATAAGCAAACATCACTCAAAGACAAGGGTTGCCAGAAATTATCTCCAAAATTCTACGGACCGTATCAAGTACTTCAGCGCATCGGAGAAGTAGTCTACAAGCTAGCTTTGCCACGCATGGCCAAAATCCATCCAGTCTTCCATGTCTCATGCCTCAAAAAAGTGATTGGGAACCTGTTGATGCCTCGAAAATCGCTGCAACAACATTGGGGATAACCACCCGGTCCGGACCTTAGTACATCTCCTTTTCCGTTTGGAATGGTGGCTCTGACTAGGGATAATGGGACCAGTTTCCCAAAAGTGGATAAACGGGATGAATGGATGATTGATTAACTAAGCTAATGATGGGCGAATAACTAAATCTATTAACAAGAATACAAGAACTATGACCTATCCCGGGAACTTATTGAGCTTTAAAGTGTAGTGCTTGATAGTATGTGTCTATAAACAGGCATATAGATGACTCCATTTAACAGACATGGACATTATTTCATTCGGGATTACTGTGCTTAAATAGTTAAGCAAAGCGATTAAAGCGATATTACTACACTCATCATTTATATCATCGACACATACATGATTAAAAGAAAAGCACATCATAAAACATCCAATAGTGGAGAGAATATAGATCTGCTGTTAAAGCACATGCATATAATCAATAATAGCAAGGATAATCAAATAACAATTCATATGAAAGGAATGAATTCAGACATAGATAGAAATACCATATGAGCTGCTTGACACTCCCAATATCAATCGCTACTTGTAATTCTTCCTTCAACGCAGAAACATTTTCAAACAAAGACAATAGTGCACAATTGCATAAAAAGCTTCCTTGTCGAATTAAGAACAACTGGTCCAGTTTCATAAAAGAATATGACTGAAGCACAATAGTGCAACTTCAGTTTTTAAGTCAGGTACAAAACTTTACGACCCTTTCTAAAACAATGAAAGGGTCTATAAATACTTAATTAATCTACCTATCTATAAAACAGAAATCCTACTTAATTGGTATCAATAAATCTTGATCCTATTTTCTTCAGCGATCTGGCAGTCGGCGGCATGATTCATCAAGTAGGCTGCTTGCCTTTATATCTGAGCTGACTTATCGCAAGCATTGGCTCTACTTCAGGTGGTTTGTTGAGGCGCGAGCTGAGCTGGGCGGCATAGGTGGCATCCTGAATATCGGGGATAATATACCCGATTGCATCCGTAAGGCATTTGAGGGCGGCTCTCTATGTGTGCGGCTTTACCAGGAAGAACCAATAGGTGTCCCAGGTTAAACTGTTAATCCCAGCGATTAATCTCCCCTTTTCTTCTAGATCTGGATAACATGATTGCTCCAATGTTTTCATCGTTGTCAACTTTCCTGGTGTGCATTGGGAAATCATGTTTGATAAGTAGAGAGTGTTATTGACTAATTCAACTAAATTGCTAGAAGTTGATTTACATCTTGAAGCCACCCTCTCTGCTTTCATTAACTGGGACTGCCATTCTATGAAGAGTATATCTTTATGCGATTCTAGGATCCTGGGTACATTTGCCGCTTGTCCTTGATCAGAATCTTGCCAGTTGAGAAATGCAGCTATTGTTTCTTCAGCTTGATCCAATTCAGTTCTGGCCTTTTCTACTTGCTTATTTATGGATGCCGTTAACTCACATAGTGGCTCTGCTTGGGCGATTTGTTGACACAAAAGCTTAATTTGGGATATTAATGCAGTATTTATTTGTAATGCTTCTGCTCTAAATTCAGCCACTTGTGGAACGCCCTTTATTTTTTCGAGCTGTGATGATAATTGAGCAATTTGCTCATCTTTTGTTTTCACCATTTGCTCATTTGATGCCTTTAATTGTGCCAATGCCTCTGATAATTCTTTCTGCTTTTGGATCGCGCTTTGGTCAATCCTTTGCTTTTTTGCCTGCAATTGTTGAGTTAGTTGACTGTTTAATTGTTGTTGCGTCAACAATTGCTGCTCTGCCTGCTCCGCTTTCTGCTTTGTTTCAGTTAACTATGCCTGTAACGAGAAAATCTCTTGATCCTTTGTTTTCAGTAAAAGGCTTACCTCCGATTCCTTATCTATTGTCGCTACCGAATAAGCTCCCGCATACTATGATAGTTTTGTCAGATCACCGGAGGGGTCAAATTCCTCCTTCCAAACCACATTGCCCGTGACAGTTTGCTCTGGGAAAAGGGAAGGTTGATCAGTCCTTCTTCTTTTCCTTTGTCGTTTAACCACCGCTTTATGCCTTGGGCTGTAGAAGACATCCAGGGGAGGAATATCTTCTACCTGCAAAATGATTTGGTCAGAGGGGTCCTTTGGTATTATCTCTACCTCTTTAGAAATGGGTGGGCCGCTGGTTCCACTCAGAACCTGTGATGAAGTGATTTCCTGTGTGTCTGTTACCTTAGAAGTGTCTGAGTCCTTTGAACCTTCCAAACCACTGATAATTGAATCAAATTGCTTCCATTCCTGGAGCAATTTAGGGTCAATATGAGTATCCACATTGACATCAATGGTGGTCTGTTTTTCCTTTTTAGCTTGGGTCTCCTTCCGCACTTTTTCCTGCTCTCTCTTATGCTTTTCCTCCTTCTCTCTTCTCTGCTTTTCCTCTTGTTCTCTCTTCTGCTTTTCCTCTTTCTCTCTTCTCTGCTTTTCCTCCTGATCTTTCTTCTGATTTTCCTCCTGTGGCTTCTCTTGTTCTTTCGTTATAACTGGAGGTTCCTTTGACTGTTGCCGATCAGGCTCGCTTGACGATATCGCTGGGGTTGTCGCTAGTAGATCTAGAGGCAGAGTTTGCAACCTCTGTTCTCTAAGTTTATTAAATTCAGTCAACCCTTCATCATTATATTTCATTTTGGCCAATGCTTTAACCTGATTTATTGTCTCAGCTGAAGAGAATAGGTCGTCAAACATATCTTCTTTATGATCAAATTTTGACAATTTGGCCTGTTCTAGTGCATTATAGGCAACTTTGTTTGGATCAAACTGTCTATTTGGGAGAGTCGCCAGAGTTAATGATTTAATATTCGTGGCTTCCTTTTCTGCATGTTTGAGATCATGCAGAGTATAGACACCACATCTCAAGGGAAAAGAGGGCCAGCCCTGCTTCTTATTTTTCTTGAGAGTCTGTGTAACACTCTCAACAATAATCTGGTAAGAGATTTCTCTTGCCAACAGTTTATCCGGTATGTATAAAGGGAGAACATGAGGTTCGGCTTGGCTACCGAAAACTCTTATATAAGTGAATTTCTCCTCTCCAAACCATCTCCCTACCGCTGTTAAATCAATCCCAGCTTGGTAGGAAATCTTGGGAATGGGTTTATCAAAAATAGAATAATAAATGGGCACCATAAAGCCATTGCAGACTTGGTACAGATGGTGCTTGTAAGAGGATTTCCATAGTTTCTGATGGTATATGTGGATAGCCGTGGGGTCTTGTGGCGTCCACCTCCAGCCGAGCACGGGAAATTCAGAATTGAAACACAATGTATCTAAAATATATGCACTGTAATAGAATGGGGGGACTATCCTTTCAGAGATGCAAGTCTTATTCCTAAACTCAAGAACAGCTTTGGCTAGTTTATCTGAGAGAATAGTGGCCCAATCCATTATTATACTGTTGCATGCAGCTTCCATTAAGGGGACCATTTCTATAGTGAAATTAGAAGAGTCATGCAATCCCCACAATCTACACATCATTATTCCAGCGTAGCAATAAGGAGAAGCCAGGGAATCAACTGAGTACTTACCGGAAGACTCATGTTTGTGCTTTGCCGGATTTTGTCTCCAATCCCGAATGGGTTCGGATTCAACTTCGTTCTCGTTTGAGAATTTTTCCAGGAACGCCTTATTGTATATCTTCTCTGGCTCAGGCAAATGATACATTTTCCTCAGATCATCCGCTTTGAATGACCCGAAAATTCTCCCGTCTCTGGTGCTGAAGGTTCTATCCAGGATTGGGATTTCTTCAATTGCCCACCGCACTACATCTGTGTATGGGAGAATTTGTTCCCTGGCTGCTATCCGGTGAAGGAAGGAGTCAGCTAAGTCCTTAAGAGTACCCTCAGATTTCCGAGTAGAATCTGCAGTAGCTTCTACTGTTGTCACTTTAGGTTCTTCGATTTCGATCAAGTTGTAGGTACTCTGCCAAGTAGTTCTACCGAGACCAGAACATGTGGTATCCAAAATCAATCCTTTCTTTTTGTCAGCGACAGCTTGTCTTGCAGCTGGCGCAGCGGAAGCGCCTGTGGTCTTCTTGGATTTCTTTCCCATTTTGCTTGAGCTTTCTCCTTTGGATGAATTCTGCACAGAGGCGAAAATAAACGTAACACAGAGAATTGGCAATGAAAACTTCAATGTGATGAGATATATTAACTGATGCGTGATAAGGGATTAGCTTTTAAAATAGGCGCAGATACAATCCATGGGAGGATTTTAGGACTTACAATCACATTAAATGGCCGTTTAAAACCTGCCAATCTTAAATGCCCATTATATCATTAATCGGTCGAATGATTCATTTAAGCGTGCTGTAGATGTTTTGGCGGTTGAGCGCAGGTGAATCATTGTTGGACGGATCAAGCCTTTAATATGAATAAATCGTGATATCCCTTTATTCCAACGGCTTTTTGAAATCTGCGCTTTATCGCAATCGGCGATCGGGGCAAACTTAAACCTTTTATATTGACATCTTTTGAAAACCCCGATCGCCGATAGCGATATCGCATCGCATCGGGAGTATTGGCATCATATGAGATATGTATAGTATATCGTCGATCGCCGATCGCCGATATCGCATCGCATCGGGGCCAATGGCATGGAGGCGCTTTAAAATGTGCTTAGAGTATTGCCGATAGCCGATAGCGATATCGCATCGGCGGAGACCAATGTGCCACTTATTTATGTACCTTATGTCATTGCGATATGCGATCTTGCGATCGCTTTATCGCAATGATAAAGATTGATTTATTTGATAAAAATGGGATTTTCCGAAAAGGGTTTTATAATGTTTTCATTTGGTTTTCGGACCTTTTTTAAATAATGCAATATTGATACCAATCAACTCTAAAGGGACCCATTTCATATGATAATTTTGTGAATAAAATGATAAGAAATGGGGGGTTGTTGTAGAGCACAACAATTGGCGATTCGCTGGAAGAAACAGTTATCTCTGAAAAGTATAGAAATACTTAAACTTTTTCAAAATAGAGTTCTAATCAAAAGGGAAAAATCTAATATAACTAGGTATAAATGCATTCTGAGTAAAATGAAACTATTTTGTTAATTTCCTCTCTTTTTTAAGATAATAGATACATTCTAAGTTTTAAATAAGCCTTTATTGGTTTATAATGATAAAACAGAAAACCTTTCCAAATCAACTTTTATAATGAACTCGTCTGTCATAGGTAGAGCCTCTGCTGCCAGAAAACGTTCATAGTTTCGACAGGGATACCTTTAAACCATGTTATTGTCCATTGTCCCATCCAATTTAAGAGTGATTAACAGCATGAATTCAAAATATTTTTTCATATTTTGTATTTCTTTCTTTTCCTGTTATTGATAAGATAAAAAGTCATTGTCCTGGTTTGGTAGCCAGCTATTGACAATTCCATTCACTGGTAGTAATCTAACCGAACAAGCTGGCTCGTGATGAGACCCCTTGTCTTATAATTGCTAAGCCATTACCCTGTTATGGTATGCAATATTGGTAATGTTGGTTAAACTATTTCCCTATGATCATGGTAAGCAGGATTGTAATAAGACCTCTTATCTTTTTATATCAAAATTTTAGAATTACACTCTGAGTAATCATACACTTTGGTGAATGGGATGGACAATTTTCTCTTTTAAGAGTAGATGGATGACAGGGTAAGAGTTGAAGATGCTGAAGTTGGATTAGCTTCTATCTTGATATTGATAACCTTTTATGACCAATTTAAAAACAGAAAATGATTTATAATACTTTTAAACTTTGAGAGGTGTTAACAAACTTGAAGTGTGGTTTCAGAATACAATGATACCTAGTTTCCTAGAAATTATCCCTTTTGGTTAAGACTTCTATTATTTTAAAAGCAAATATCATACTACTTCTATGGATTAAGTTTTCAAACACAGCAAAGGTCAATGGAAGATACCTTACAACATTATTTTCAAAAAATCCTACAAACTACAAAACTCTATCAAACTAAAAGGAGAAGGGGTTACCTCCTCAATTAAAGAATTTCTTCAAGATAAGGCCATTAACAGGGAGAGAATCTCTCAAACCTGATAAATCTTGCAATATAAAGGTTGAATGGCCTATCTTCTCACAGATCTGAAATGGTCCAAGCCACATTTTCTGGAACTTAGTGTGTTTTCCCTTGTCCTCATGGGCTTTGTCCCATTTCAGAACTAAATCACCGACTTGAAATTGTTTTGAACCGGATGAAACTGAATCAAAAGCTGCCTTGATGATTTGCTGATGTTTGGCATGAATAACCTTGGCTTTTTATCTTTCCTCTTCTAATTTTAGAATTTGATCATGTCTAAGTTGAATAGAAGAGGAAGGACTTTCCTCAATGAACTGAATTAGGGCTAGAGAAGGAAGAACAAGATTTGTGGGCAGTACTGCTTCTTTTCCATACACAAGGTTGAATGGGGAAGATCCTATGGAAGCTTTCTGCATTATCCTATCAGCCCATAATGCAAACATTAAGGATTTGTGCCAGTTTTTATGATTCTATTCGATAGTTCGCTTAATGATTTTGATCAGATTCTTATTAGTAGACTCTGCTAAACCATTACCCTGGGGATAGTAATTAGCAGAATATTTCAATTTAAATCCTCTTTTAATAGCGAAATCAAACATAGCATTGCCTGAGAAATAAGATTCATTATAAAAAACAAGAGCATTTGGGACACCAAACCTGGTAATGATAAATTGATCTATGAACTCAATGATTGCTTCAGAATTTGCTGTTTTCAAAGGAATTGCCTCAACCCACTTAGTAAAATAATCGGTAGCAGTAAGGATATACTTATGTTGCTTGGAAGACGGTGGAGTAATTTCCCCAATGATGTCCAATCCCCATTGCTCAAATGGTTGTTCAATGTTGACTGGTTGCAGAGGGAAAGCTGGTTTACACTGTCTTCCACTAGAAGTTTGACAATTGAGGCATTTCCTTACATACTCGTGGGCATCTCTAAATAGAGTGGGCCAATAGTATCCAACATGAATAATTTTGTGAGCTTTTGTGTCAGCTCCAAAATGTCCTCCTGTTGGTCCATCATGTAACTCCTGCAACACCTTTTGTGCTTCAGGTTTCTCAAGGCATCTTAATAAGATGGAATCATAATTCTGCTTAAAAAGCACATCATCAATAATTGTAAAATTCTTTGCTTTTAACCTAATGGCCCTTTTGTTTTTGTAGGACAGGTTTGGAGGTGCATAACCATTTTTTAAATAAAAGATTAAATTTGCATATTGAGATTCAGAATCAGTAACACTCATCTAGTTGATTTCTTCAGTTTGATCTGTATCACTTGATTCTGGAATGTTGGACGCTCCTGCCAATATCCTGCAAAAACCTTGGCCCCTAACAATCTTTGCTGGCTTAATTTCTAAGTCATATTCTTGAAGCGCTATGACCCAGTTTGCTCTCTTTTCACCCAGTTCTTTTTGGATTAATAGTTGCCTAACAGCAGGGAAAGGAACTATAACTTTTGTGTGGGTTTTCAAAAGGAAGGGTGTATAATGTTTGACTGGTTTAAATACAGCAAAGGCTTGTTTTTCTACTTCGGAGTAATTCAATTCAGCACCCTGAAGATTTGAACTAAAAAATGAAATGGGTGCTTCCAATTTGCGATCGTTGAGCTGCGTGAGTACTGCTGCATAAGACGAGGTGGAAGCGATAGTGTATAATGTAAAATGATTAGAAAAATTGGGAGTATTTAAGGCTGGGGCATTGATTATTGATTGTTTGATTAAATCAAACGCTTCTTTCTCTGCTGATCCCCACTTAAAGACTGAATTCTTCTTGATCATAGTTTGAAGTGGCGAAATAATTTGAGAAAAATCTGGAACAAATATTTTAACAAAATTGATTTGGCCTAAAAATGACTGCATGGATTTCTTATTGTGCGGGAAAGGGATTTCAGAGATTTCTTTGATCCGATCAGGATCAATATAAATGCCATCTTTAGACACAATAAAGCCTAAGAGTTTTCCTTGGTCAAGAGTGAAGAAAGATTTTTTAGGGTTAAGAGAAATACCATATCTTTTGCAGCGTTGAAAGATTTGATTTAGGTCATGCAAATGATTGGACTTCTTTTTAGAGAATACAGTAATATCGTCTAGATAGACGACCACTGTTCTATTAATCATCCCTCTAAAGGCTATATCCATCGCTCTTTGGAATGTTGCTCCTGCATTAATAAGTCCGAAGGGCATTTTTTGATATGCATATGTTCCCCATTTGGTTCTGAATGTGGTTTTAAGCTGGTCATCAGGATGGACCAAAACTTGGTTATATCCTGAGAAACAGTCTAGAAAAGACATTAATTCAGAGCCTGCTACTGATTGGAGTATTTGCGCCATGGTAGGTAATGGGAAATTGTCTTTTAAGCTTGCTTTGTTCAAATTTCTGAAATCAATACAAATCCGAATGTCGCCATTTTTCTTTCTGACTGGCACCATATTGGAGACCCAGTTTGAGTGTCGGACTGGAAAAATAATCTTGGCTTTCAAGAGTTTGTTAAGTTCAGTCTTTATTTGACTCTCTAAACTTGGATGTATTTTTCTTAACTTCTGTTGAATTGGTTTCTGATTGGGAAGCACTGGAATGGTATGTTGGATAATGGATGTATCATAAGTCTTCAAATCATCATATTTCCAAGCAAAAACCTGTTTATTTTTCCTTAACAGTTTAATGAATGCCTCTTTCTCTTCCAAGGAAAGTCCTAATCCTAAATTAATATTTTGAGGAGCTTGCTCAGTACCTAGATTTATCAATTCAAACCTTAGGGTAGAGCTTTGGAGCTTTGCATTAGTCACAGGTTTAAACCTGTCTTTAATATCATAAAGATCCTCCAGCTTTACCACAGGCTTAGGAATTGAATTTTCTTGAGGTGTTTCTCTCATTTGAAAGTCATGCTCATTTTCCTCAATAATTTGATTATCATAGGACTTTTCAGAAGTTAAGAATTGTAAAATATCCACATCATGATTGAACACTCTCCAATTGGTGACATTGTTAGGAATTGAATGCCTAAAAAGCAATTCTACTAAAAATCTATCTGGGCTGTAGTCTTCAGAATGTAGGAGTTTGGAAGCTACATTGGCTAGCAGGTCGGCTGCCGAGTTTTGAGATCTAGGGATGGCGGAAATATTGAATGCCAAAAAGTGTGAAGTGAGTTCTTGTACTAGCGATTGATAATGTTTAAGATGATTAGAAAGACAATGAATTGTATTTCTCACCTGTTTGATAATAATTTCAGAATCGCCGAATACTTTTAAATATTGTACTTTAAGGCCGATCGCTTTATACAGTCCCTGGACTAAGGCTTCATATTCAGCTGTATTGTTAGTGCATTCAAATTCCAGCCTACAAGACAACATTGTTTTTTCTCCTAGTGGGCTAACCAAAATACATCCTGCTCCTGAGCCCTCACTAGATTTGGACCCATCGAAATATAATGACCAAAATAAGGAAGTATTAACAATTTTATTTACAGACTTCTCAGTATCATTGAAACATCTAGACTTATCTGTTTGTGAAAAATTCTCAATTTGAGATGAAAAATGATTGACTGAAAAAGGGGATGACTGGGCAGTAAAGTTACCAAAGAATGACTCAGATGCATAATTCCCCAAAATGTTGTTATTAAATGCTACAGGTTGGTTTTCTTGCTCAAATTCAGTAACTGTATGGGTCATATGTTTTTCTCGATCAATCCTTATTTGATTTGGCTTACCCTTATAGGGAAGCCACATATGTGACCAATCAGTAGAAATATACCCATGCAGTTTTTCAGACCAATCCCTACTCAAGATTAAACCGTAAAATTCAGGTATATCGGCTATCAGGATATCAATCCTTTGTACTACTCTGGGATCAGCAGATAACCTGATAGTTACGGAATTAATCTCTCCCACAACCTGTACTTTGGTCCTATCCAACTGCACAATATGAATAGCAGACTTCTGGGGTTCAATGTTCAGTTTGGAACAAACTGAGGCTGGCATTATGTTAGAAGATGCCCCTGAGTCAATCAAACAGTTGTGCAGGTTTCTGTTGTAGATCTCATAGGTCAGAAGGAAGGGTGGAGTATGGGAATTTGATCTATCTCCAATCAGAACTGAATCGGTAGCTTCAACCATACCGGGAGGAGGTTGGCCTGAATCATTAGCAGCTTTTGCACTGGGAAGAGGTGTAGAAGGGACAGCATTCAATTCTTTGAGAAGCAATTTCTGCTGATGTTTTAATTTACTAAGTTCAAACATAGTAATGTTTGCTTTAGTTTTCTTCATGTCATCAACAATGTTGTACTCTATTGAATCGGATACCACTAATGTTTTAGATGTTGAAGGAGTATTAGAAGTTGAAGGCTGGTTTTGGGGAAATGCTACAGGTGATTTCTTTGTAGGTATTTTTTCTTTGGTTGTAGCGGCACCTGCACTCCTTTTCTTTGACGTTACCTGAACAGGTTCGGAAGTACTTTTACTCCTAGTAGTAACCGGGAACGCTTCTTCTTCATTATCGGTATCGGAGTTGGGGAGTATAAACTCCCACATTCCATGACATTCTACTACTTCTTCTTCATCATCAGTTGGTGAGATTGTTTCCTCTTCTTCTTCTTCTTGCTCTGAATCTGCATTAGATATGACATTCTGTGGCTTTGATTCATTTTTCTTATAAGTCCTAAAGGGTCTTTTGGTTGAGGTCTCGGCTACCTGTTTCTTTATTTCGACCATTTCATTTGATAAAGTTTTTAGGACTTTTTGCAAACCCTCCATGTCATATGGGTCTTTTGAGGTTTTCTTTCTTGAGTCATCTTTAAAAGAGACTTTTTTGGCTTTTCTGTCTTCCAGAGTAGCTTTCTTTTCTAGAGCATTGATACGTTTCTCCACAGCAAGTGCTTCCCTCATGTTTTCGGCTAAGGTAGGTTTCCCGGCCCTATCCACAAAAATGGCTATATTGGCAGGTAGGGCGGTTATATACCATTCGCTTCGAATTTGTTCACTTGGTTTGGAGGACGTCGGGATTTTGTTCAGGAGTTTATTGAATCGAGCATTAAATTCCTTAATTGGTTCCCTGGGCTCTATCCTAAGATTGGAGAGATCATTTATTAGGGTAGCCAAAGACCTATCATCTCCATATTTGGTAAGAAACTGCTCTTGGCAAGTGTTCCAACTAGTAATGGAACCAGAGGGTAAAGAAAAATACCAGGATCCTGCTGATCCTTGCAAGGTGTAAGGGAAAAGTCTAACAACAACATCTTGTTCTGTTACTCCTTTCAGATTGACTGCCAACATAAAATTATTAATGTGTTCCTCAGCCTGGGTCCCCTCATCTGGATTAAATTTAGGTAGCCATTTTTTAGGAGCATCTGGTAATGGATGCAATGGTGCAGGCATATTGACTACACCAGGTCTGGTCCATGGATCTGCCATTATAATAGCAGTAGTGGTTGATACTATTGTTGGAACTCCAGATGTCTGGGAAGGAAATAATGTTGAGGAGTGAGCAGGTTGGGATGTTGAAACTCCTAATCCCTGGTGAACAACAATATGTAATGGGGGAGTGGATGGTTGACTTTGCAGAGGGGAAGATGCAATGGAGGATGTGCAAGAAAGCTCTTCACTATCAGATCCTTCAGTATATTTCTTCGCCTTTTTCCTTTTGGGTAAAGGGAACTCAGTGAGTTCAATACCGAGCTTTTTGCTCTAAAGTCTGGTGAGAGGGTGAGGTAAATCGAACTGGAAGTCGCACTGCTTTGTGATACCTCAGATTTCTGTGGTGAAATCGAGAAGCTCTGAAGTTTGTGGATAAGAGACTGGACTTCAGGTGATTCAAGACTTAATTGTTCTGGAGTATGATGGGTTTGAGCAGTGGTAGTTGATTCCTCTTCTTCTTGTTTGGATACTAGAGAACCAGAATGCGAATGAGAAGTTTGAGGGGATACGGAGGTTCAAGCCCTCCTTCTAGCGCCAAAAATGTTGATGCCTCGAAAATCGCTGGAACAACATTGGGGATAACCACCCGGTCCGGACCTTAGTACAACTCCTTTTCCATTTGGAATGGTGGCTCCGACTAGAGAAAATGGGACCAGTTTCCCAAAAGTGGATAAACGGGATGAATGGATGATTGATTAACTAAGCTAATGATGGGCGAATAACTAAATCTATTAACAAGAATACAAGAACTATGACCTATCCCAGGAACTTATTGAGCTTTAAAGTGTAGCGCTTGATGGTCTGTGTCTATAAACAGGCATATAGATGACTCCATTTAACAGACATGGACATTATTTCATTCGGGATTACTATGCTTAAATAGTTAAGCAAAGCGATTAAAGCGATATTACTACACTCATCATTTATATCATCGACACATACATGATTAAAAGAAAAGCACATCATAAAACATCCAATAGTGGAGAGAATATAGATCTGTTGTTAAAGCACATGCATATAATCAATAATAGCAAGGATAATCAAATAACAATTCATATGAAAGGAATGAATTCAGACATAGATAGAAATACCATATGAGCTGCTTGACACTCCCAATATCAATCGCTACTTGTAATTCTTCCTTCAACGCAGAAACATTTTCAAACAAAGACAATAGTGCACAATTGCATAAAAAGCTTCCTTGTCGAATTAAGAACAACTGGTCCAGTTTCATAAAAGAATATGACTGAAGCACAATAGTGCAACTTCAGTTTTTAAGTCAGGTACAAAACTTTACGACCCTTTCCAAAACAATTAAAGGGTCTATAAATACTTAATTAATCTACCTATCTATAAAACAGAAATCCTACTTAATTGGTATCAATAAATCTTGATCCTATTTTCTTCAGCGATCTAGCAGTCGGCGGCATGATTCATCAAGTAGGCTACTTGCCTTTATATCTGAGCTGACTTATCGAAAGCATTGGCTCTACTTCAGGTGGTTTGTTGAGGCACGAGCTGAGCTGGGCGGCATAGGTGGCATCCTGAATATCGGGGATAATATATCCGATTGCATCCGTAAGGCATTTGAGGGCAACTCTCTGCGTGTGCGGCTTTACCAGGAAGAACCAATAGGTGTCCCAGGTTAAACTGTTAATCCCAACGATTAATCTCCCCTTTTCTTCTAGATCTGGATAACATGATTGCTCCAATGTTTTCATCGTTGTCAACTTTCTTGGTGTGCATTGGGAAATCATGTTTGATAAGTAGAGAGTGTTATTGACTAATTCAACTAAATTGCTAGAAGTTGATTTACATCTTGAAGCCGCCCTCTCTGCTTTCATTAATTGGGACTGCCATTCTGTGAAGAGTATATCTTTATGCGATTCTAGGATCCTGGGTACATTCGCTACTTGTCCTTGATCAGAATCTTGCCAGTCGTGAAATGCAGCTATTGTTTCTTCAGCTTGATCCAATTCAGTTCTGGCCTTTTCTACTTGCTTATTTATGGATGCCGTTAACTCACATAGTGGCTCTGCTTGGGCGATTTGTTGACACATAAGCTTAATTTGGGATATTAATGCAGTATTTATTTGTAATGCTTCTGCTCTAAATTCAGCCACTTGTGGAACGCCCTTTATTTTTTCGAGCTGTGATGATAATTGAGCAATTTGCTCATCTTTTGTTTCCACCATTTGCTCATTTGCTGCCTTTAATTGTGCCAATGCCTCTGATAATTCTTTCTGCTTCTGGATCGCGCTTTGGTCAATCCTTTGCTTTTCTGCCTGCAATTGTTGAGTTAGTTGACTGTTTAATTGTTGTTGCGTCAACACTTGCTGCTCTGCCTGCTCCGCTTTCTGCTTTGTTTCATTTAACTGTGCCTGTAACGAGAAAATCTCTTGATCCTTTGTTTTCAGTAAAAGGCTTACCTCCGATGCCTTATCTATTGTCGCTACCGAATAAGCTCCCGCATATTGTGATAGTTTTTTCAGATCATCGGAGGGGTCAAATTCCTCCTTCCAAACCACATTTCCCGTGACAGTTTGCTATGGGAAAAGGGAAGGTTGATCAGTCCTTCTTCTTTTCCTTTGTCGTTTAACCACCGCTTTATGACTTGGGCTGTAGAAGACATCCAGGGGAGGAATATCTTCTACCTGCAAAATGATTTGGTCGAAGGGGTCCTTTAGTATTATCTCTACCTCTTTAGAAATGGGTGGGCCGCTGGTTCCACTCAGAACCTGTGATGAAGTGATTTCCTGTGTGTCTGTTACCTTAGAAGTGTCTGAGTCCTTTGAACATTCCAAACCACTGATAATGGAATCAAATTGCTTCCATTCCTGGAGAAATTTAGGGTCAATATGAGTATCCACATTGACATCAATGGTGGTCTGTTTTTGCTTTTCAGCTTGGGTCTCCTTCCGCACTTTTTCCTGCTCTCTCTTCTGCTTTTCCTCCTTCTCTCTTCTCTGCTTTTCCTCCTGTTCTCTCTTCTGCTTTTCCTCTTTCTCTCTTCTCTACTTTTCCTCCTGTTCTTTCTTCTGATTTTCCTCCTGTGGCTTCTCTTGTTCTTTCGTTATAACTGGAGGTTCCTTTGACTGTTGCCGATCAGGCTCGCTTGACGATGTCGCTGGGGTTGTCGCTAGTAGATCTAGAGGCAGAGTTTGCAACCTCTGTTCTCTAAGTTTATTAAATTCAGTCAACCCTTCATCATTATATTTCATTTTGGCCAATGCTTTAACCTGATTTATTGTCTCAGCTGAAGAGAACAGGTCGTCAAACATATCTTCTTTATGATCAAATTTTGACAATTTGGCCTGTTCTAGTGCATTATAGGCAACTTTGTTTGGATCAAACTGCCTATTTGGGAGAGTCGCCAGAGTTAATGATTTAATCTTCGTGGCTTCCTTTTCTGCATGTTTGAGATCATGCAGAGTATAGACACCACATCTCAAGGGAAAAGAGGGCCAGCCCTGCTTCTTATTTTTCTTGAGAGTCTGTGTAACACTCTCAGCAATAATCTGGTAAGAGATTTCTCTTGCCAATAGTTTATCCGGTATGTATAAAGGGAGAACATGAGGTTCGGCTTGGCTACCGAAAACTCTTATATAAGTGAATTTCTCCTCTCCAAACCATCTCCCTACCGCTGTTAAATCAATCCTAGCTTGGTAGGAAATCTTGGGAATGGGTTTATCAAAAATAGAATAATAAATGGGCACCATAAAGCCATTGCAGACTTGGTACAGATGGTGCTTGTAAGAGGATTTCCATAGTTTCTGATGGTATATGTGGATAGCCGTGGGGTCTTGTGGCATCCACCTCCAGCCGAGCACGAGAATTTCAGAATTGAAACACAATGTATCTAAAATATATGCACTGTAATAGAATGGGGGCACTATCCTTTCAGAGATGCAAGTCTTATTCCTAAACTCAAGAACAAATTTGGCTAGTTTATCTGAGAGAATAGTGGCCCAATCCATTATTATACTGTTGCATGCAGATTCCATTAAGGGGACCATTTCTATAGTGAAATTAGAAGAGTCATGCAATCCCCACAATCTACACATCATTATTCCAGCGTAGCAATAAGGAGAAGCTAGGGAATCAACTGAGTACTTACCGAAAGACTCATGTTTGTGCTTTGTCGGATTTTGTCTCCAATCCCGGATGGGTTCGGATTCAACTTCGTTCTCGTTTGAGAATTTTTCCAAGAACGCCTTATTGTATATCTTCTCTGGCTCAGGCAAATGATACATTTGCCTCAGATCATCCGCTTTGAATGACCTGAAAATTCTCCCGTCTCTGGTGCTGAAGGTTCTATCCAGGATTGGGATTTCTTCAATTTCCCACCGCACTACATCTGTGTATGGGAGAATTTGTTCCCTGGCTGCTATCCAGTGAAGGAAGGAGTCAGCTAAGTCCTTAAGAGTACCCTCAGATTTCTGAGTAGAATCTGCAGTAGCTTCTACTGTTGTCACTTTAGGTTCTTCGATTTCGATCAAGTTGTAGGTACTCTGCCAAGTAGTTCTGCCAAGACCAGAACATGTGGTATCCGAAATCAATCCTTTCTTTTTGTCAGCGACAGCTTGTCCTGCAGCTGGCGCAGCGGAAGCGCCTGTGGTCTTCTTGGATTTCTTTCCCATTTTTCTTGAGCTTTCTCCTTTGGATGAATTCTGTACAGAGGCGAAAATAAACATAACACAGAGAATTGGCAATGAAAACTTCAATGTGATGAGATATATTGACTGATGCGTGATAAGGGATTAGCTTTTAAAATGGGTGCAGATACAATCCATGGGAGGATTTTAGGACTTACAATCACATTAAATGGCTGTTTAAAACTTGCCAATCTTAAATGCCCATTATATCATTAATCGGTCGAATGATTCATTTAAGCGTGCTGTGGATGTTTTGGCGGTTGAGCGCAGGTGAATTATTGTTGGACGGATCAAGCCTTTAATATGAATAAATCGTGATATCCCTTTATTCCAACGGCTTTTTGAAATCTGAGCTTTATCGCAATCGGCGATCGGGGAAAACTTAAACCTTTTATATTGACATCTTTTGAAAACCTCGATTGCCGATAGCGATATCGCATCGCATCGGGAGTGTTGGCATCATATGAGATATGTATAGTATATCGCCGATCGCCGATCGCTGACATCGCATCGCATCGGGGCCAATGGCATGGAGGCGCTTTAAAATGTGCTTAGAGTATTGCCGATAGCCGATAGCGATATCGCATCGGCGAAGACCAATGTGCCACTTATTTATGTACCTTATGTCATTGCGATATGCAATCTTGCGATCGCTTTATCGTAATGATAAAGATTGATTTATTTGATAAAAATGGGATTTTCCGAAAAGGGTTTTATAATGTTTTCATTTGGTTTTCAGACCTTTTTTAAATAATGCAATATTGATACCAATCAACTCTAAAGGGACCCATTTCATATGATAATTTTGTGAATAAAATGATAAGAAATGGGGGGTTGTTGTAGAGCACAACAGAACCATTACCGAATTCAAACCAGTCTACTAGAATTGGATGAAGAAGGTTCAATCTTGCTCCAACCTGAACAGGTTCTTGACAAGTGAGAACGACACCTGCACAACCACACGATCAAGGAAGTCCTTGTCAAGTGGAAAGACACCTCTCTAGAAGATGCGACCTAGGAACCAGCCACTGTCCTTCAGCAGTTTCCGCAACTTCAACCTTGAGGACAAGGCTATTTTTATGGAGGAGGGCATGTTAGGGTCCAACCCTAACCCCTTTATTTATGTAATAGGGTCGAGTGATAGTTATAGTTAAGTAAAGAGTCAATAAAGCCCATATTAATAATTGTAAGTGGTTGACCTGCATTTAAAGAAGGGACCACAATTAGTTGCAAATGGGCCATGGTATTAGAGAGATGGTATTAATAAGAACCATGGTATTGACCCATGGTATTGCATGTATGAATCCTATATAAAGGATAGAGACTCCCCTCGAGGAGTATCGTGTCTTATTTTGTAATCGAGCCCAGCTCTATTGGAGGTTGCCCCCTCGAAGAGGCGAGTGAACATTGCTTTCCTTTCTGAATAATAAAGTACTTGCTATTATTTCTTATTGTTCTGTGTTATAGGTATCTTTCTTCGCATATTTGGTATTCTGGTATCTTCTTGCAGGTCAAGAGCATAACAGAAAAAGGTGTAAGTGAGATAGATTTCAACTAACCGAGTGGTATCAGGATCCGTTAGGTCAATGCTATTGCTAGGATTTCGCAATTCCATCACCGAAAATTTAGGGAAGCCCTTGAAATTGAGAAAAGGCCTAGCAATCTCAATAGAGAGGATGGTTGGAAGAGAAGTAGTTGTTGGGTTCCTGCCCTCACATTCTAACTGTATCCTTCCCTTCCTCCCCTCCCTCTTTTATATGCTTGCTCATATTTCCCTTGAGATAAGTATTTTCCCCTTGTTATCCTTTACCTGCTCTCTTTTGCCATAGTTCTTTATTCCTATTTGGTTTTCTTCCTTGATAATCCTCTTCTATTGGGTTAGTTTTTATAGTAGAAGGATTTATTATTTAAATTTATTTTAAACAATTATGTATTTACAAAATTTAGCTTAATTATGGAAAAGAAAAATAATAATTATTTTGATATTGAAATTCAATCTACATTTAGGCTTAAATTTAAAAATGTTAATATGTTCTATGACTAATATATATATATATATATATATATATATATATATATATAGATATTGGATAATTTATTCTAAAACTAGAACATAAAAAGATTATTCTTATTATACTCTATTAAGAAATAGATCTTACAACAATCATGTAATTAAATATAAAACTTACTATTAGTTAACGAAATATTTAAATAAATATGAAATATTTAACTCTTATGTATATTTCATATATCTTAAACTAACTAACTATTTAATTACATAAATTTAAACCTTTTTAATAAAGGTATAACTAACTTACTATTAATTTAATAATTATTTATTTATTTAATATTTTACTGAGTTAACTAACTAAATATTTATTTATTTTACTTAAATATATTGTTTAACAATATTTATTTATTTTACTTAAATACATTATTTAAATATAGTTATGCTTTCCTATCCCTGTCCCTTATCCAGTCCAACTAGCCATTTCCCAGTCAAATATAGCTGTTAGGAGGTCTAGCCTACTAGTTAAATATAGTCGTTACCTGGTCAAATATAGCCATTATAGGTTCTGCTCTGACTATTTAACATGCAGCTTGGATCTGATTCTTCAACTTGTCCTGACGATGAACCACACTGGTTGGTTCGAAACGCATCGACAAATGATCTATCATGTGATTTACGCCGAAAAACTTTTTCTCATGAACTTGATATGGATCACAGAAGCCTCAATTCAACAATTGGTTTCATCTTGTCTGATCGCTGATAGGGTCATCTTCGCACACCTATTTTTTCTTATGGTCCTATAGGCCCATTGAAACCTTGGTACGCACAAATTCCACTTGGTTCTTTTTATCTGGCGAATTCTGTTCAGGATCCCGCATGTTTTTCCAAATGCTCCGTCATGAACTACTAGCAGAATGCGTCGCCTTCCCTGCTGCCACGTCAGGTTCTGCCTTTTACTCCTTAGTTCGGGGAGGGGTTGCACAACACTCGTCTGCACCTCTTGATGTAGGCGGTCGCTCAAACTGCCTCGTCCTATCTGCCCAGATCATTTCAAAGTTGGGGACTTCCAAACCATACACGCACCTGCCTTCGACATTCACGCAGTTCCACCTAGCCTTCTGATGTGCATTCCACCATTGTGTGCGCAGTGCCCTTTTTTGCGCACCCTACCAATTCTGTTCCGGTATTGACTTTTCATAGTGGTCTATGGATTCCTCCATGTTTGTTGCACCATCATCTTTTGGCAGTTCCCTTGTTTCGGTCATCACGGGTCGCAGTGATCTAACCATCATATTACAATTCAGCATTGTTACTTCGTGCAATCGGTTCTGACATTCCTCTATTTCTTCATCTGAATCCGAAGTGCAAGAACTCTTGTGCTCCCATGAGATTCTCCCATTCAGTGTCAAATTCACTCGATTCTGGTCTTGTGTCGTTATCTAGTAAATATAGTCTAGTTCATCGTCATTGTCCTCATCGCACACAGGTTCGGTGTAGCGCGCTCCTTTGGCTGGGTCTAACGGAACTACCACGCGTAGGGATTTTTTTTCGAAAATCATATTCTGCTTCTTCAGGTTGATGACTTCGTTCATATCACTAGCCCAATCTATCCATAAAAATGTGGGGTAAGGGTTACTGTCATCCACAATTTTTATTACCTCAAAATCCATATGTGTGCTCGCGCCTACAATGTCCACTGTTACTCCTTGCAATCTCCCCATGGGCAAGATCTTTTGTTGGTTCACCATCCGTAATTGAATAGGAGACCACTGTAATGCGGGCCTACCCTTGCGTTCCCATGTCTGTTTAGGTAGCACATTTGCATCCGAACCTAAGTCTAGAATGACCTGATCCATCTCATAATCACCAATCTGCACCGTCAATCGCATTTCCCACCCGGTGCACAAAGCATGCTTTCCTAGTTTCTGGACCACGCATGGTTTGCCCGACCCTACGCACCTAGTTATCAGCTCTTGTAATCCCTTAACTGCCTTATTGTCCTGTATTAGCTTCATGCATGTCTCTAAAAAGGTAGTTAGCATAGAGGGATCCATTTCCGGCTCGGGTTGATCCTTACTACCTGAAGTAGAGACCTCCGCGAAGCTCTTCTTAGCTTCCATAAATGTCTCCTTTGTGCTTTCCGTGTCAAAATCAGGTTGCTTTGTAGGGGCGTTGCGAGCCCACGAATATTCCCGGCAACAGAACCATTTGTTGGCTTATTGGGGCCTTGCGAACCCATGTATTTTCCTCGGGTTGTTTCTCCTTATCTTCCCTTCTGGCTGTGCCACTTCTGAGCATCATGTTCACATTGGGGTCTTCCTCATGTGGTTCGGACCCAATCATTTGGATGTTCTGCGTTGGGGTAGACGGAAGCACCCCTTTTTCATGCATTTGTGCAATTAGTGTGGGGAAATCTAATGCTTCATGATTAAACTAATAACAGTATGGACAACATGTTCTGGTCGGGTTCATATAGTCACATGCATAGTGCCCAGGTCCTCCACAATTGTAGTAGATTAACTGTCCACACCCTTGTTCGAGTCCCATTCCTTCTCATCCTCGTCCTCGTCCCTGGGACCCATCGCATGCTATTGCTGCGGCTGGATCCTGACCTCGCGCCTCAGTCTACATCCTGTAGGCAAGTGTTCGATCCATCAACAATTCATAACTTCGACAATTTTGTTCATCGTGGCCCACTGATCTACAAAAATTGCAAAATAGCTGCTAGGGGGTTTGTATAAACTTTTGCAATAGATGAGAGTTATCAGTCGTGTGTTTTCCTCCCACCTGATAGATCACACACTAGAGCGCGGGTGCCGTACTTGGCCCTGTCTGTGCTTCTGGTCTCAACGGAATTGGTCCCCCCTTGCCAAATAGTTTGCAAATACTAGATAATGATCCTTATCGTGGCCCTGGCTTTTACATATTATGCACCACACTTCTTCGCACACTTCTGGCCAGGGCACCCTATCCTATTTCAAACTCTGCATCTCCAAGCACAAGTTTTGTAGTTGCGCGTGGATCTGTTGGACTCCCAACCCAGGATCTTGTATCAGAGTTTCATGCAACCTCATCGCTATTTCCAATGCTTCTACCTGGGTTGAAAGCTTCTTCTGGGATAGTTTCGTCCTCAGATGTAGTGTCAAAGACGCTGCAAACCACTCGTGGTGCTACGCATCCGTTAGCATCATATTAGCCTCGTGGATGGTACTCTTCAGTCTCTAATCCAGATCCTAGGGTGTTTTTGTTGGAAGCATCGCGATCTCCTTGAATCTGATGATCGACTGCGTCTCCAATTTTGGCCGGCTAAATTCTTTGTTTAATGCAATCTGGATTTCCGCTATCCTGACATTCGAATGATCATTCGAGTGCTTGATATACCAAGTAAGCGCGTGATCCTGCAACACACTTACCAAGGTGGCCTTCTTAATGTTATCATCCATAACTCCGTGCAATTCCCACATTGCTCTTACTATGAACCAAAACTGATATGGGTCTTTGCTCCCTACTCCTCTGAATAAAGGCAAATTGAAAGTGCTCGCCATGCTAAACCACTAGTTTGGTGGAGGTGGCGTGGGCGAAGATGGAGGTGAAGGAGGTGACGTGAGTGGTGGTGTTAGCGGAGATGATAGCTGCGAAAAGCTTTGCCTTATCAAGCTGACCGCACTCTTTGGAGATGCAAGTGCTCTCTTCCTCGTCCACTCGCGGAGGCAAAATTAAAGGTCTATTTCCTAACCCTTCGATAACTTTGTAGGCTCTTCTGCTCTACGTCATTCCACTCATTAATGGATTTGCATCACCCAATTTTCACACAATAGCATCTTAATCCAGGTATTCAACGATTTGATGTACTTACCTTGCGGTCCCTTGAGAAAATGTCTTTCTGCTTCGTTGTAGCTGACAGTCGTGTCTATTGCAAATTTAGTGATAAAACCTCCTATTATCTGATCTAGCCAATGATCTAGGGCCTGCGCGATCTTATCTTCAGATGCCTCTAGCTTGCGCACTAACTCTGGAGTCCACACTATGGGTTGCTCGAGCTTGCACCTTCCCTGGCTGTCTACTAGCCTTGCGATCCAATCATACAACTCTGAAGAGAAAGACACGAAGAAGATCTCATGAATTTCCATATATACGTAGTGATCTAGCCACCTCTTCTCAAATATCTGTGGGGTTTTGTTTTCCTGCACCACGAACTCGTGAAGCTTCTGATACAACCAATCTTCAATCTCTTTCTTCATAGGTTTCTAGTGTTCCAACATCAGACATCCCTTAGGCAGATCCCAGTCCCGGCAACGGAACCATTTGTTGGCTTATTGGGGCCTGACCTAGGTTCAGAAGTGTTTAGCCGAACAAATCCCACACTACTGGCCCTTTCGGCAACAATCCGCAGAGTGCAGACTGAAGTCTCACCCGAGGTAGTATGGGAGGGTGCTGAAACATGTTTCTGCACCCTAGGGATGTCTTGATGAGGTCTGGAGGGGTCGTGAACCGATCTGCATACTCACGCTGCTCTACGGAGCTGTCTAGCCTTCGCATAGCTCTGCGACAGGGCACTTCCTAGATTCCTTATTATTATTGGGGTTATTATAGATTTGATCTAATTCTTGGGGTCTTAATCAAGCATTCAATAGTTATCACTAGCGCGCGCAACCATAAATCTTAAAGATATGCATAAAATCATAACATAAGAACAAACATTCAGATCTGCGACCAGATGCACAAGAATTCAGAAACACTTATCTTCTATTAATCTTATGTTCAGTACAATCCAATTCCACCTTGCACACTCAGCTGCAGGGGTCCACACACATAGCTACGGACTCTACCAAGTCTCTGCACACGCAGCTGCAGAGCCTACTCTAACTACTACCAACCATGACTCGGACTTACAGACTTAGAGCAATCTCACCTTTACAAACCCATAATACCTTAGATCTCCACCAAAAGCTACCTTCTACCTTTAGAGCCTCCCTCTATTTATACATTCCCATGGTCCATGGACCATGGGCAGGCCGACATATTCTATATTATCTTTACATTATTTTCGAGCGGACAACCCTTTGACTTGACTCTTTACAATTCGCGCTCTGCGCACTTCATGGAACCTTTACCATACTATTACCCAAATTTGTGGGTTTTAAGCCCCAAAACCGTTACGCGGGGGATCCGCTGCCCAACATAGATCCTTCCTTAAGGTGAGGTTTTGTCTACAAACTTTCTTGAGATTCCTATGTAAAGGCATAGTTCTTTTTAGCATATAATTAGCATTTGACATTGCTGGTTCACACATGTTCAAATGGTCATAAATATTTTTCCTAGCTCTTTCATCTTGTTTCTTAAGTCTAGTGATCTCATTTTGATATTTCTTCAACTTATTTCTCAACCTATGAAAAGTATGTTTCCCTTCATCCACCTCATCTTTCTTCTCTTCTTGCACTGACTCTTCCTTCTATAGCTACATCTTTCTTGCTACAGACCTGGTCACAGGAACTCTTGTTGATGAAGCCTCTAACCTTTGAATTCTCTTTGTCACTAGTGACCTCCTTTTTACCTTTGGACTTAGTGATGGATGGAGTTTTATTCATCATTGGTTTTGTTTCACCAATCTTAGGTTTCCTTTATAAATTAGTCTTCTTCAACTCCCTATTGTCATGTTGTAGTTGGCAATAACTAAGTGTGTCTTCTTTAATTGTTCTTGTAGTTCTAAAATATCCTTATCTTTATCATCTAGAACAATAACCTATGGTATGGTATCTAAAAATTTAGTTGGCTTCTTATGTGTTTGTTCCAAAGGCAATTTCTTTGTAATAACTCTAGTGAGTGGCTTTTTGGGAACCTCCACTACCTCGGGAGAAAAGTGAAACTTTTTACCCTCTTTCTTTTCTGATGGATCAACTGAAGCTAATGGCCTTTTTATTGAACTTTCAACTGGTGATTGCACATCTCTTGCCACAAATGAAGGTGTATCATTTTTATTCCAAGGGCTAGTGGGTAACTCAACTGCCAAGTTTGATGAGTCTAAGAATGCTTTCCATGATTGATTTCTCTTCTTCAGTTCTTCTACCACTAACAATTTAGTTAGAGAGAAATGAAAAAGAATGGGCTCTAATTTAATTTTCTTACCTCGAACCTTATCTTCCATCTTACTAAGGCTTCTGAAAAGAGACGCTTATAAGAGACATAGCCCATCAGAATCGGGTCGACAAGCTGAGCAAGGTGGTGCCATTCAATTGTTAGCGTAAAAAATTTCGGGTGGTCCCAAATTTTAAGTGCACTGGATCGGTGCATGGTACAAACCAGAGCTCAAGCTGTGGCCAATGAGAAGATCGACACCCTTGAACAAAAGTTGGACGCAATACTGACATCGCTCAAGACCTTAGCTGACACACTCACAAAGGGTAAGGCGGAGGAACACTCAGAGGCATATGCTTTCAATGAAAACATTGAGGGCGAGTCTAGCCATTCTCTTCACCTCTTTGGCAACCACCAACAGTCCCAGATGCGACCACCCAAGTTGGACATGTATAAATTTGATGGCTCTCATCCAGCCATATGGCTAGCACAAATGGAGCAATATTTCACACTGAATCACATCAGAGATGATACGACTCAGCTTAGTGTGGGTAGCATGTACTTGGACAATGAAAGATGGCAATGGTGGCAATGGCATCAATGTTGCTATGGAAGGCCCATGACTTGGCAGACATTCTCAAAAGCTCTTACGGATCACTTTGACCATGAAGCTAACTTTTTGGGTCATCTGACTAAGCTCCGCCAGACAGGAATAGTGAACAACTATATTACAGCCTTTGAAGCCTTAGCCTTCTGCACAAGAGGTCTACATGATCAGTTCTACTTGGAATGTTTTGTCAGTGGTGTCTAAGAAGCCATACAAGCCGACGTCTGATTGCAACACCCAACCTCATGGTTGGATGCTTGCAAGATAGCTCGTGAAGTAGAACGCACATTAGTGGCCTAGTCCAATCGCCCAAATTTCATAGCCAAGGGTTGCCCCACCTAGGCTCAAAGCACTACCCAAACACTCAAGGTTCAAAAGGTGTCACCAGTGGAAATGGTGGAAAGAAGAAAGCAAGGATTGTGTTACTACTGTGATGAGAAATACTCCCTTGGGCATAAGTGCAAGGAGCCCAAATTCTTTCAAATTGTTGCTACTGATCACAGTTCATCGGAGGAAGCCCCACCACTTGAGGAACCAGAGGAGGAAGATGAGGACAACCAACTGGACTGTGTACTTGAAGAACCAGTTATCTCGCTTCATGCTTTGGCAGGAATTTCCTCTCCCCAAACTCTCAAAATAAGAGGGTTTATTAAGCATCACCCTGTAGTAGTCTTGATTGATAGTGGCAGTACGCATAACTTTATCCATCAAAGAGTCGTTGAAGCAGTGCATTGTTTTGTCAGAGCAGTCTCTAATTTCCAGGTCCAAATTGCTGATGGGGGGACAATGAAATGTGAAGGCTGCTATGAAAATGTCAAACTTCAAATGGGGGATTATCAGCTAAAGACCCACATGTTTGCCATACAAATGGGAGGGTGTGACATTGTCTTGGGTGCTGAATGGCTCCGCACACTTGGCCCAATCACAATGGATTTCTAGGAGTTATATATGAGCTTTAAGCAGAAAAACCACACACATACCCTCTGAGGATTCCAGGCGGGTGCTCCCTCTATCATCAGCTCGCATTGGATGGAAAAACTGTTAAAAAAGGGCCACCATGGAGTTATAGCCCAATTTAATGCCATCCAGGCCTTTGACTCCACTTCTCTTCATATTCATCCTAAGATGCAACAGATCTTAAACAACCATCTTTCGGTCTTTGACAAGCCTCATGAGCCTCCACCCGCGAGAGGGGAGCATGATCATAACATTACTTTGGTCCCAGGGGCCCAACCACCAAATGTGTGCCCATATAGATATCTGTTTGCCCAAAAGAATGAAATTGAAAAAATCATCACGGAACTCCTGAATGCAAGCGTCATTCGTCCTAGCATTAGTCCTTATTCATCGCCTGTAGTCATGGTGCTCAAGAAATATAGGGAATGGCGTATGTGTCCAGACTTCAGGGCCCTCAACAAGTTGACGGTCAAAGATAAATTTCCCATCCCGGTTGTCGATGATTTGCTGGATGAACTAAATGGGGCTCAATTCTTTACTAAGCTTGACCTTCGCTCGGGCTATCACCAAATTCGCATGAAAGAAGTAGACATTCCAAAGACTGCTTTCCGAACTCATGAAGGCCATTATGAATTCCTGGTCATGCCATTTGGCCTTTGTAATGCCCCATCCACTTTTTAGAGCCTCATGAACCACCTGTTTAAACCATATCTCTGAAAATTTGTCCTTGTTTTCTTTGATGACATCCTCATCTACAGCCACACCTGGGCCACACATCTTCAGCATGTAGATCTGCTCCTGCAACTGCTCCAGAAGCATAAATTATTTGTCAAGATGTACAAGTGTTGTTTTGGCATGGCAGAAGTTGAGTATTTGGGCCACATTATGGGGCATGAAGGTCTCAGGGCGGACCCCAAAAAGATCCAGGCAATGTAGGATTGGGCTGAACCCAAGACATTGAAGAGCTTGAGAGGATTTTTGGGTCTCGCGGGCTACTATCACAAATTTTTCCATAATTATAGTCGCATTACTAGACCCCTCAATCTCCTTCTCAAGAAAAATTCATTTCTCTGGCATGATGAAGTGCAACAGGCATTTATAGCTCTCAAACATGCCATGTGTTCCACTCTCGTATTAGCACTATCCAACTTCACCAAATCTTTTGTGATTGAATGTGATGCTTCAGGTACAGGTATTGGGGCGGTCTTAATGCAGGAAGGTCGATCTTTGGCCTTCACTAGCCAACAACTAAGTGGGTCAAATTTGGGACAATCTACCTATGAGAAGGAGATGATGGCTATCTTACATGCAGTAGATAACTGGCGACCATACTTATTGGGGTGGCGTTTCCAAATCCGCACAGACCATCAAAGCTTTAAATATTTTTTGGAGCAATGCCTATCCTCGCCACAACAAAATAAATGGCTCACCAAAATGTTGGGATGTGATTATGAGATAATTTACAAGAAAGGGAATGAAAATGTAGTAGTAGATGCTTTATCATGCCAATTTGAGGAGGAAAGTACCCTGCTCGCAATCTCCCTTCCTATTCCAGAATGGATTGAAGAGGCTTGCAAGGAATGGTTTTCACATCCTCTGCTCTCCCAACTCATTAATAAATTGCAGGTGGATCCGAATTCCACAGCGGGATACTCTTGGCAGGATGAGATTCTTTTCTACAAGGACAGAGTCATGATATCACCAACATCCACCCTCAAAAGTCGCATTTTGGCAGAGTTGCACTCATCTCCCACTGCAGGCCATTCAGGCTTTCAGAAGACTTATGCTCACACTCGACATTCATTCTTTTGGACAGGCATGAAAAGGGACATTCTTAATTTTGTAGCTGAGTGTGACATATGTCAGTGCCATAAAGGAGAAACAGTCAAATCCCCAGGCACATTACATCCATTGCCCATCCCGGCCTCAATCTGGACGGAGGTTTCTATGGACTTCATTACAGGTCTTCCGAAGTCAGGCAACAATTTAGTCATCATGGTGGTTGTGGACAGACTTTCTAAGTATGCTCATTTTTGTGCTCTACCCCACCCTTTTACACCGGCTTTGGTGGCACAATATTTCATGGACTAGATCTTCAAATTGCATGGCATGCCCACTTCAATTGTGTCTGATCGTGACCCGATCTTCACTAGTAACTTTTGGTAGGAACTCTTCAAGTTACCCAACTACAACTCAGTACTTCCTATCATCCCCAAATTGATGGTCAAACTGAAGTAGTCAACACATGTCTGGAGACCTACCTTAGGTGTTTCACTTTAGAAAAGCAACATCTATGGGTACAGTGGTTACCTCTAGCCGAATGGTGGTATAACACTAACTATCATGCCACCACCAAAATGACTCCATATGAAGCAGTTTATGGTAAACTCCCTCCTTCACCTACTTCCTATATCTAGGGATGCTCGAAGGTACAAGTAGTGGATCAACTCCTACAAAACCACACAACTATGCTGGCCCACCTCAGAGAGAATCTCCATCAAGTTCAAAACCGCATGAAGCAACGGGCAGATCAAAATCATTCAGAACGCCAATTTCAAGAAGAGGATCAGGTACTTTTGAGGCTGCAACCATATATGCAAACATCACTCAAAGACAAGGGTTGCTAGAAATTTTCTCCAAAATTCTACGGACCATATCAAGTACTTTAACGCATCGGAGAAGTAGCCTACAAGCTAGCTTTGCCACCCATGACCAAAATCCATCCAGTCTTCCATGTCTCATGCCTCAAGAAAGTGATTGGGAACCATTTCCGAATTCAAACCAGTCTACCAGAATTGGATGAAGAATGTTCAATCTGGCTCCAACCTAAACAGGTTCTTGACAAGTGAGAACGGCACCTACACGGCCGCACGATCAAGGAAGTCCTCGTCAAGTGGAAAGACACATCTCCTGAAGATGCGACCTGGGAACCAACCACTATCCTTCAACAGTTTCCGCAGCTTCAGCCTTGAGGACAAGACTATTTTTATGGGAGAGGGCATGTTAGGGTCCAACCCTAACCCCCTTATTTATGTAATAGGGTCGAGTGATAGTTATTGTTAAGTAAAGAGTCAATAAAGCCCATATTAATAATTGTAAGTGGTTGACCCACATTTAAAGAGGGGACCACAGTTAGTTGCAAATGGGCCATGGTATTAGATAGATGGTATTAATAAGAACCATGGTATTGACCCATGGTATTGCATGTATGAATCATATATAAAGGATAGAGACTCCCCTTGAGGAGCACCGTGTCTTATTTTGTAATTGAGCCCAGCTCTATTGGAGGTTGCCCCCTCGAAGAGGCAAGTGAACATTGCTTTCCTTTCTGAATAATAAAATACTTACTGTTATTTCTTATTGTTCTGTGTTTTGGGTATATTTCTTCACATATTTGGTATTCTGGTATCTTCTCGCAGGTCAAGAGCATAACAGAAAAAGGTGGAAGTGAGACAGATTTCAACTAACCGAGTGGTATCGGGATCCATTAGGCCAATTTTATTGCTAAGGTTTCGTAGTTCCATCACCGAAAATTTAGGGAAGCCCTTGAAATTGAGAAAAGGCCTAGCAATCTTAATAGAGAGGACTATTGGAAGATAAGTAGCTGTTGGGTTCCTGCCCTCACGTTCTAACTGTATCCTTCCCTTCCTCCCCTCCCTCTTTTATTTGCTTGCTCATATTTCCCTTGAGATAAGTTTTTTCCCCTTGTTATCCTTTACCTGCTCTCTTTTGCCATAGTTCTTTATTCCTCTTTGGTTTTCTTCCTTGATAATCCTCTTCTACTGGGTTAGTTTTTATAGTAAAAGTGTTGGGTCCCTATAATACTAGTGATTACCCCATTACTATTGTAGTTATACCCCTTATTTATATTGTTGTGCCCCTATTACCCCCATGCTGTTATTTTTGTGCCCCATAGAATCCCTCTATTGTTATTTTTGTGGCTTTATATTATTACTGTTAGGTCGGTTGGATTATATTGTGACTCCTTAGACTCCTATATATAGAAAGGAGGTTTTTTCATTTGTATCATCCAAGAATTGTTCATTTATGTAATGTAAAGGAGGTTTCCCCCTCGAAGAGGCTGAATTCTAAGGCATTGATCTATCTTTTCTATCTTTTCTTGAGCTGGTTTCATAACATTTGGTATCAGAGCTTTGGATTCTAGGGTTTCGCTGCTCCAAACAGGTCATCGTGGCATTTTCGCTATAACTTTTTTCTGTGACGTTTCAGAAGTCGCAAAAAAAACCCGTTTGCGAAGAAATCGCGCTGAACCTTGGGTCCGAACTTCAGAACTTTTCGTGAAATATTTGCGGAGATATGATCTGAGGAAGTTGGTCTTTTTGCAGACTCCTGAATTACATTCAAAACAGGTGACCTGGGGAAAATCGTCATAACTTTCTCTCTATGGATTGGATTGAAATTCCATAAGAAGGTACAGAAAGAGGACGGAATTTAGTTTCTTGTATGTGTGTTTCAGATCCAAAGGTTGAAACAGTGACTCGTGGCACTTCGTACAAGTTCGCTCTACTGAACTAGTCTAAAAGCAAGTCACTGTGGGAGATTTCACATAACTCTTCCTTGGAGAATCCAATTTGGGTCAGACTTGTGGCATTGGAAAGAGGACATAGAAGGCTACTACAAATTACAACTTTAGAACTGGATGATCCAAAATTACAGAGATACATCAGATTCAATATCAGGCTTCTATAAAGTGAAAAAAGGTGTGTAGTTTTTTTTTTAAATTTTTGTGTAAGCTTGGTTTAACAGAATTCAAAGGGCATAGTAAAGCATTATTATCGGCAACTGATGCCCCGAGGAAAGAAAATGCAAACACCTAGTAAGGAACCTGAAAGCTCTAGCATGACTCATGAAGAAGAGGAAGAAATGCTACATGATATATCAAAATTACAAGAACAAGTGCAACAAATGTCACGCTCACAAAAGCTAACAGAAGCTAAGATAAGTGGCGTGGAATCTAAGATAAATGGCGTGGAATATAAGATAAAGGGCATGGAAGCTAAGATTGAGGATTTGAAGTCAGATTTGAAGAGAGACATGACAGATTTGAAGACATACATGGCAGATTTGAAGACAGATTTGAAAACAGACATGGCAGATTTGAAGACAGATTTGACAAATTTTCTACAAGAAATACTTAATAATGGTGAAAAGGTTGTAAAGGAAACTCATGATGTGAACACAAGTAATGTTAATCATTATTCCATAGACTCTAATGTTGGATCGAAGACCCACCATATTCCAAAAATCGATATGAGGAAGTTTGATGGCAAGGATCCCGCCACATGGATATTACAGATGGAGCAGTTCTTCGATCTCAATAATGTGCAAAACACACAAAAGGTACGTATGGCAACTGTATATTTGGAACCAAATCAGTTTGTATGGTATCAATGGCTTTGCTCTCATAAAAAATTTATCACTTGGCAATTTTTATGGAAGAATTGATAGCACATTATGAAGATACAAAAAGCAACACTTTTTTTAGCCAATTGATAAGTCTCAAACAAAAGGGTTCAGTAATGGAGCACATTGAGGAGTTCCAAAAATTGAACATAAGGGTAAAAGATATTCCAGAGGAGCATAGGATTGATGTGTTCATAGGGTCTTTAAAGGATAATATCCAACATGATGTTCGCCTTTGGGAACCTGATTCATTAGAGAAGGCATTCAGGTTAGCAAGAAAAATGGAAAGCAAAATTATGGCAACCAGGAAGCATACCACTCACAACTATAAAGACGGAAGTGTTGTTGCCCATAGTCTTCCACAACCTAAAAGGTTGACACCACTACAATTGGAAGAAAAAAGATCAAAAGGGCTTTGTTACAGTTGTGATAACAAATACACTAAAGGTCATAAGTGTGCTGAGAAGAAATTATTCTACATTGATTGTGAAGAGGAAGAAGGAAAGGAGCAAGAAAGGTCAAAAGAAGAAGATATACTCCAGGAACAAAGCCTAGATGAAGAAAAAATAAATCCGACCATATCTTGTAATGCATTGGCCGGAATTACCACTCCTCAAACCATCAAGATAGAAGGACAAATCAAGAAGAAAAAGGTAATAGTGTTGATTGATTCAGGAAGCACCCACAATTTTATTCATTGTAAGGTAGCAAAAGAATTGAATTTCTTCCTATATCCAGCACCAGAGTGTCAAGTGATGATTGCAAATGGAGGAACAATAAATTTCTCTGGAAGGTGCCATAATATCAAGCTATCCATGGGAGAATATGTATTGACTAGCCCAATGCTTCCCATTCCAATGGGAGGTGCTGATGTTGTACTAGGAGTCCAATGGCTACAATCCTTGGGTACAATAGCTTTTAATTTTCAAGAACTTTTCATGAAATTTTCTGTGGAAGGAAAGGAAGTTGAATTAAGGGGTATTGCAGGGAAACCAGGAAAGATAATCAGCTCTAATGGTATGACAAAGCTTCTAAAAAAGGAGCAAAGAGGTGTAATTGCACAATTATGTTCGCTAGATGTTTCCACATCGGAATCATCTATTTCTCCAGATCTCCAAAAAGTTCTGGACAATCATTCCAAGGTATTTGAGACTCCAAAAGGTCTCCCACCTATGCGTGATCATGATCATGCTATTCATCTGATTCCAGGAAGTGTTCCTCCAAACATCAGGCCGTACAGATATCCCTATGTCCAAAAAAGTGAAATTGAACGTATGGTTGCAGAAATGTTAGAGGCTGGTATAATTCAACCAAGTCAAAGTTCTTTCTCTGCTCCAGTAGTATTGGTGCACAAGAAGGATGGATCATGGTGCATGTGTCCGGATTATAGGGAGCTCAACAAGCTCACTATTAAAGATAAGTTCCCCATTCCTGTCATTGATGAATTACTGGATGAATTGCATGGATCAATTTACTTCACCAAGTTGGATCTTCGTTCGGGATATCATCAAATCAGAATGAAGATTGAAGACATTCCGAAAACGACATTTAGAACTCATGAGGGTCATTATGAATTTTTGGTCATGCCTTTTGGCCTTACCAATGCACCTTCAACATTTCAAGGTTTGATGAATTCAATTTTCAAACCATTCCTTAGAAAATTTGTGTTAGTATTTTTTGATGATATACTAATCTACAGCAAGTCTTGGAAGGATCATGTTGAACATGTTGACAGGGTGCTACAACTATTGGAGGAGAAACAATTATATGCAAAAAGATCCAAATGTTTCTTTGGAGTCCAGGAGGGGGAATATTTGGGTCATATTGTATCTCATGAAGGAGTTAAGGTAGACCCTAGCAAAATTAAAGCCATTAAGGAATGGAAAATCCCCACATCCATAAAGCATCTGCGAGGATTTCTTGGGTTGACAGGGTATTATCACAAGTTTGTTAAGAATTATGGGAGAATAGCAGCACCTCTAACAACATTATTGAAGAAAGATGCATTTTCATGGACTCGGGAAGCAACAAAGGCCTTTGAACATCTTAAAGAGGCAATGTGCCAAGCACCGGTCTTAGCTACACCGGACTTCACAAAAACCTTTATTGTGGAATGTGATGCTTCAGGAAATGGAATTGGTGCTGTTCTAATGCAAGATGAAAGACCCATTGCTTTTGAAAGTCGTCCAATCAAGGGAAAGTTTTTAAGCAAAGCTATTTATGAGAAGGAAATGTTGGCAATACTCCATGCACTTAAGAAATGGCGACCCTACCTAATGGGAAGACACTTCAAGGTAAAAACAGATCATGATAGCCTTAAATACTTTTTAGAACAAAGATTATCCTCTGAAGAGCAACAAAAGTGGGTCACAAAGATGTTGGGTTATGACTTTGAAATCATCTACAAAAAAGGGAAGCAAAATGTGGTGGCAGATGCACTCTCAAGAAAGGATGAGGATGTGGAAGCATTGTTGTGCACCATTTCTATTATCCAACCAGATTGGATAAACGAAGCAAGGGAGGAATGAAAGAATGATGAAGAAGTGTGGGCACTTATTCGAAAGCTACAACAAGATTCCAGTACGTCTGATACATTTAGCTGGCAAAATGATTCATTATGGTACAAAGATCGCTTATACCTCTGTAAGAATTCCCAGCTAAAACAAAAGATTCTTATGGAATTACACACTTCTCCCTTAGGAGGGCACTCAGGATTTTTAAAAACTTACCACAGGGTTAAGAAGGAATTTTTTTGGGATGGCCTTAAATCAGATATTCAAAAGTTTGTGGCGAATGTTTGGTTTGCCAACAAAATAAAGTTGAAACAATTAAGACACCGGGTCTATTACAACCTTTATCCATTCCAAGCCAACATTGGGAGGAGGTTTCAATGGATTTTATCACAGGTTTACCCAAGTCTGAGGGAAAGAGTGTCATCATGGTGGTAGTTGACAGACTTACCAAGTATGCACACTTTTGTGCATTATCACATCCATTTAAAGCCAGTACAGTTTCTACTGCATTTATGGAAACAATTCAAAAGCTACATGGAAACCCAAAGATTATTGTAAGTGACAGAGATCCCATTTTCACTGGAAATTTTTGGACAAAATTATTTTCTTGTCTTGGTACTCAGTTAGCTCATAGCTCATCTTATCATCCTCAATCTGATGGGCAAACTGAGATAGTAAACAAATGTTTGGAAGGATATCTTCGTTGCTTTGTATCTGATAAACAGACACAATGGGTCAAATGGTTGCCTCTGGCTGAATGGTGGTATAACACTTCCTTCCATATAGCAACAAAAATGACCCCATTTATGGCACTTTATGGGTATCAACCACCATCCATCACATCATATTTAAGAGAAAATTCTAAGGTTCAGGCAGTGGAACATCACATCGAACATCAACAACAAGTCCTCCAACTCTTAAAGGATAACCTCGTGTTGGCACAAAATAGAATGAAACAACAGGCAGATCAACATCGCAGTGAAAGAAGTTTTGATGTAGGTGATTGGGTATTCCTACGGCTACAACCATATAAGCAAATGTCCCTAAAGCAAGCTAAGAAGGATAATAAATTATCACAAAAGTATTATGGTCCGTACAAGGTGTTGCAAAATATTGGTACTATGGCATACAAATTGGAGCTTCCTGCAGCTTCTCGATTGCACCCAGTTTTCCATGTTTCATGTTTAAAGAAGGTTATAGGCGACAAGCTCCCAGTTCAAACAATATTGCCAGAACTTGACGAGGAAGGAAAAATTATATTGGAACCGGAAGCAGTCACACAAACAAGAACTCAACAGCTACGAAATCGATCAATTTCAGAGTATATTATCAAGTGGAAGAACTTATCCGTTGAAGATTCCACATGGGAGGATGAGAATTTTATGCAGAAGTATCCAAAACTACTCAAGCGTTGAGGACAACACTTTTTTGAAGGAGAGGGGCATGTTGGGTCCCTATAATACTAGTGATTACCCCATTACTATTGTAGTTATACCCCTTATTTATATTGTTGTGCCCCTATTACCCCCATGTTGTTATTTCTGTGCCCCATAGAATCCCTCTATTGTTATTTTTGTGGCTTTATATTATTACTGTTAGGTAGGTTGGATTATATTGTGACTCCTTAGACTCCTATATATAGAAAGGAGGTTTTGTCAATTGTATCATCCAAGAATTGTTCATTTATGTAATGTAAAGGAGGTTGCCCCCTCGAAGAGGCTGAATTCTAAGGCGTTGATCTATCTTTTCTATCTTTTCTTGAGCTAGTTTCATAACAAAAAGGCTTTATTATTTAAACTTATTTTAAAAAATTATGTATTTACAAAATTTAGCTTAATTATGGAAAAGAAAATTAATAATTATTTTGATATTGAAATTCAATCTACATTTAGGCTTAAATTTAAAAATGTTAATATGTTCTATGACTATATATATATATATATATATATATATATATTCTAAAATTAGAACATAAAAAAATTATTTTTATTATACTCCATTAAGAAATAGATCTTACAACAATCATGTAATTAAATATAAAACTTACTATTAGTTAACTAAATATTGAAATAAATATGAAATATTTAACTCTTATGTATAGTTCATATATCTTAAACTAACTAACTATTTAATTATATAAATTAAACTTTTTTAATTTAATAAAGGTATAACTGACTTACTATTAATTTAATAATTATTTATTTATTTAATATTTTACCGAGTTAACTAACTAAATATTTATTTATTTTACTTAAATATATTATTTAAATATAGTTATGCTTTCCTATCCCTGTCCGTTATCTAGTCCAACTAGCCGTTTCCTAGTCAAATATAGCTATTATGAGGTCTAGCCTACCAGTTAAATATAGTCGTTACCTGGTCAAATATAGCCATTATAGGTTCTCCTTTGACTATTTAACACGCAGCCTGGATCTGATTCTTCAACTTGTCCTGACGATGAACCACACTAGTTGGTTTGAAACGCGTCAACAAATGATTTAACATGTGATTTACACCGAATTTTTTTTTCTCATGAACTTGATATGGATCACAGAAGCCTCAATTCAACAATTGGTTTCATCTTGTCTGATCGCTGATAGGGTCATCTTCGCACACCTCTTTTTTCTTATGGTCCTATAGGCCCATTGAACCCTTGGTACGCACAAATTCCACTTGGTTCGTTTTATCTGGCGAACTCTATTAAGGATCCCGCATGTTTTTCCGAATGCTCCATCACGAACTGCTGGCGGAATGCGTTGCCTTCCCCGCTGCCACGTCAGGTTCTGCCTTTTACTCCTTAGTTCAAGGAGGGGTTGCACAACACTTGTCTGCACCTCTTGACACAGGCGGTCGTTCAAACCACCTCGTCCTATCTGCCCAGATCGTTTTTGACGCTGGGGACTTCCAAACCATACACGCACCTGCCTTCGACATTCATGCCAGTTCCACCTAGCCTTCTGATGTGGATTCCACCATTGTGCGCGCAACGCCCCTTTTTGCGCACCCTGCCGATTCTGTTCCGGTATTGCCTTTTCATAGTGGTCTATGGATTCCTCTACGTTTGTCACACCATCATCTATCGACAGTTCCCTTGCTTCGGTCATCATGTGTCATAGTGATCTAACCATCATATTACAATTCAGCGTTGTTACTTCATGCAATCGGTTCTGCCATCGCTCTATTTCTTCATCTGAATCCGAAGTGCAGGAACTGTCGTGCTCCCATGAGATTCTCCCGTCCAGTGTCAGATTCACTCGATCCTGGTCTTGTGCCGTTATCTGGTAAATGCAGTCCAGTTAATCGTCACTGTCCTCGTCGCGTGCAGGTTCGTTGTAGCCCTCTCCTTCGGCTGGGTCTAACGGAACTACCACGCATAGGGATATTTTTTCGAAAATCATATTCCGCTTCTTCAGGTTGATGACTCCATTCATATCAGTGGCCCAATCTATCCCTAACAACGCGGGTAAGGGTTACTGTCATCCACAATTTCTATTACCTCAAAATCCATCTGTGTGCTCGCACCTTCGATGTCCACTGTTACTCCTTGCAATCTCCCCATGGGCAAGATCTTTTGTTGGTTCACCATCTGTAATTGAATAGGAGACCACTGTAATGCGGGCCTGCCCGTGCGTTCCCATGTCTGTTTAGGTACCACATTTGCATCTGAACCTAGGTCTAGAATGACTTGATCCATCTCATAATCACCAATCTGCGTCGTCAATCACATTTCCCACCTGGTGCGCAAAGCATGCTTTCCTAGTTTTTGGACCACGCGTGGTTCGCCCGACCCTGCGCACCTAGTTATCAGCTCTTGTAATCCCTTAGCTGCCTTATTTTCCTGTAGTAGCTTCATGCATGTCTCTAAAAGATTAGTTAGCTTAGAGGGATCCATTTCTGGCTCGGGTTTATCCTTACTACCTGAAGTAGAGACCTCCGCGAAGCTCTTCTTAGCTTCCATAAATGTCTCCTTTGCGCGTTCCAAGTCGAACTTAGGTTTCTTTGTATGGGCCTCGTGAACCCATGAATCTTCCCGACAACGGAACCATTTGTTGGCTTATTAGGGCCTTGCGAACCCATGTATTTTCCTCAGGTTGTTTCCCCTTATCTTCCCCTGTGGCTGCGCCACTTCTGAGCATCATGTTCACGTTGGGGTCTTCCTCGTGCGGTTCAGACCTCATCATTTGGATGTTCTGCGTTGGGGTAGACGGAAGCACCCCTTTTTCATGCATTTGTGCAATTAGTGTGAGGCAATCTACCGCTTCATGATCAAACTGATAATAGTATGGACAACATGTTCTGGTTGGGTTCGTATAGTCACGTGTGTAGTGGCCAAGTCCTCCACAATTGTAGTAGATTAACTATTCATGCCCTTATCCGGGTCCCATTCCTCCTCGTCCTCGTCCTCGTCCCTGGAACCCACTGCGCGCTATTGCTGCAGCTAGATCCTGACCTCGCACCTTAGTCTGCATCCTGTAGGCAGGTGTTCGATCCATAAACAATTCATAACTTTGACAGTTTCGTTCATCGTGGCCCACTGATCTACAAAATTTGCAAAATAGAGGCTAGGGGGTTTGTGTAAACTTCTGCAATAGGTGAGAGTTATCAGTCAAGTGTTTTCCTCCCACCTAACAGATCATGCACCAGAGCACAGGTGCCGTACTTGGCCTTGCCTATGCTTCTGGTTTCAATGACATTGGTCCCCCCTTGCCAAATATTTCGTGAATACCGGACAATGATCCTTATCCTGGCCCTGGCTTTTACATATTATGCACCACACTTCTTCGCATGGTTCTGGCCAGGGTGCCGTATCCTATTTCAAACTCTGCATCTCCAAGCACATGTTTTGTAGTTGCGCATGGATCTGTTGGACTCCCAACCCAAGATCCTGTGTCGGAGTTTCATGCAACCTCATCGCTATTTCCAATGCTTCTGCCTGGGTTGAAAGCTTCTTTTACGATAGCGCAGTCCTCAAATGCAGTGTCAAAGATGCCACAAACCACGCGTGGTGCTGTGCATCTGTTAGCATCATATTAGCCTCGCAGATGGTGCTCTTCACTATTTGATCCAGATCCCAGGGGGTTTCGCCCAGAAGCATCGCGATCTCTTTGAATCCGATGATCGATTGCGTCTCCGATTTCGGCCGACTAAATTCTTTGTTTAATGCAATATGGATTTCCGCTATCCCGACATTCAGATGATCATTCAAGTGCTTGATATACCGAGTCTGTGCGTGATCCTACAATGAACTTACCAAGGTGGCCTTCTTAATGTTATCATCTATAACTCCGTGCGCTTCCAACACTGCTCTTACTACGAACCAAAACTGATTTGGATCTTTGCTCCCTACTCCTCTGAATACAGGCAACTTGATCGCGCTCGCCATGCTAAACTGCTAGTTTGGTGGAGGTGGCGTGGGCAAAGATGGAGTTGAAGGAGGTGACGTGAGTGGTGGTGTTAGCGGAGATGATAGCTACGGAATGCGTCGCCTTATCAAACCGACTGCACTCCTTGGTGATGCCCAAGTGCGCTCTTCCTCGCCCACTCGCGGAGGCAAAATGAAATGATTGTTTCCTAAACCTTCGATACCTTTGCATGCCCTTCCACTCTGCGTCGTTCTACTCATTAATGGATTCACATCACCCATTTTTCACACAATAGCATCTTAATCCAGGTATTCAACGATTTAATGTACTTACCTCGCGGTCCCTTGAGAAAACATCTTTCTGCTTCACTGTAGCTCACAGTCGTGTCTATCGCAAATTCAGTGATAAACCCTCCTATTATCTGATCCAGCCAATGATCTATGGCCCGCGCGATCTTATCTTTAGATGCCTCTAGCCTGCGCACCAACTCTGGAGTCCACACTATGGGTTGCTCAAGCTTGCACCTTCCCTAGCTATCTGCTAGCCTTGCGATCCAATCATACAACTCTGAAGAGAAAGACATGAAGAAGATCTCATGAATTTCCGTATATACATAGTGATCTAGCCACCTCTTCTCAGATATTTGTGGGGTTTTGTTTTCCTGCACGATGAACTTGTGAAGCTTCTGATCCAACCAATCTTCAATCTCTCTCTTCGTAGGGTTCTAGTGTTCTGACAACGGACATCCCTTAGGCAGATCTCGGTCCCAACAATGGAACCATTTGTTGGCTTATTGGGGCCTAACCCAGGTTCGGAAGTGTTTAGCCAAACAAATCCCGCACTACCGGCCCTTTTGGCAACAATCCGTGGAGCGCGGACTGAAGTCTCACCCGAGGTAGTATGGGAGGGTGTTGGAACCAGGTTTCTGCACCCTAGGGATGTCTTGATGAGGTCTGGAGGGGTCGTGAACCAATCTGCACACTCACACTGCTCTGCACAGCTGCCTGGCCTTCGCGTAGCTCTGCGATAGGGCACTTCCTAGATTCCTTATTATTATTGGGGTTATTATAGATTTGATCTAATTCTTGAGGTCTTAATCAAGCATTCAATAGTTATCACCACTGCGCGCAACCATAAATCTTAAAGATATGCATAAAATCATAACATAAGAACAAACATTCAGATCTGCGACCAGATGCACAAGAATTCAGAAACACTTATCTTCTATTAATCTTCTATTCAGTACAATCCAATTCCGCCCTGCGCACTCAACTGCAGGGGTCTACGCACACAGCTGTGGACTCTACTAGGCCTCTGCACACGCAACTGCAGAGCCTACTCTAACTACTACCAACCACGACTCGGACTTATAGCCTCAGAGTAATCTCGCCTTTACAAACCCTTAATACCTTAGATCTCCACCAAAAGCTTCCTTCTACCCTTAGAGCCTCGCTCTATTTATACATTCCCCTGGTCTGTGGACCATGGGCAGGCTGACATATTCTATATTATCTTTACCTTATTTTCGGGTGGACAACCCTTTGACTTGACTCTTTAAAATTCGCACTCCGCACACTTCGTGGAACCTTTACCATACTATTACACAAAATTGTGGGCTTTAAGCCCCAGCATCATTATGTGGGGGATCCGCCGCCCAACATAGATCCTTCCTCAAGGTGAGGTTCTGTCTACAAATTTTCTTGAGATGCCTATTTAAAGGCATTGTTATTTTTAGCATATACTTAGCATTTGACGTTGCTGGCTCACACATGTTCAAATGGTCATATATATTTTGCCTAGCCCTTTCATCTTGTTTCTTAAGTCTAGTGATCTCATTTTGATATTTCTTTAGCTTATTTCTCAACCTATGAAAAGTATGTTTCCCTTCATCCACCTCATCTTTCTTCTCTTCTTGCACTGACTCTTCCTTCTATAGCTACATCTTTCTTGCTGCAGACTTGGTCACAGGAACTCTTGTTGATGAAGCCTCCAACCTTTGAATTCTCTTTGTCACTACCTTCTTTTTACCTTTGGACTTAGTGATGGATGGAGTTTTATTCATCATTGGTTTTGTTTCACCAATCTTAGGTGTCCTTTATAAATCAGTCTTCTTCAACTCCCTATTGTCATGTTGTAGTTGGAAATAACTAAGTGTGCCTTCTTTAATTGTTCTTGTAGTTCTAAAATATCCTTATCTTTATCATCTGGAACAATAACCTATGGTATGGTATCTAAAACTTTAGTTGGCTTCTTAAGTGTTTGTTCCAAAGGCAATTTCTTTGTAATAACTCTAGTGAGTGGCTTTTTGGGAACCTCCACTACCTTGGGAGAAAAGTGCAACTTTTTACCCTCTTTATTTTCTGATGGATCAACTGAAGCTAATGGCCTTTTTATTGAACTTTCAACTGGTGATTTCACATCTCTTGCCACAAATGAAGGTGTATCGTTTTTATTCCAAGGGCTAGTTGGTAACTCAACTGCCAAGTTTGATGAGTCTAAGAATGCTTTCCATGATTGATTTTTCTTCTTCAGTTCTTCTACCACTAACAATTTGGTCAGAGAGAAATGAAAAGAATGGGCTCTACCTTAATTTTCTTACCTTGAACCTTATCTTCCATCTTACTAAGGCTTCTGAAAAAATAGAAAGCCGGATTCAAAGGGATTTCTTGTGAAATGTATAAATAAACTAAAATGATACTGATAGATTCCACAAATATCCCTTCACAAGTAAAGTATATCAGGATTACCTTAAGAATATTGATGTAGGGATCAAGAAAATACTCCCTTGGCACAATAGCCCCATATTCCTTGGTTTTGTACTTTCGTTTTAAGAAATATTTATAGTTCACTATATCTATAGGCCTGCCCTTAAACCACTGTTATCCTTGTAGAGGAATCTCCGTAGCAGGTGAAATGGTGACATCTGACATTGAAAAACTCAACTCTCTAATCTTAACATCTACCCCAGTGAAATTCAATGCAAATGCCTTGGTCAACTAAACATTATAACCTTGAATTTTCTCACAAAATTTGATGCAACCAATTTGTTCAAATACAACTCTAATTGTTGGGTCTGAGTTTATTAAAGAAATATGTTGAGGTTCAAACTTGACTATGTCTCCTCCTTTGTGCTTCTTTCTATCTGCAGTTGTCATGACTCACAACAAAGATGAATTCTAGGGGTTGTTTTAATGCAATTTTTAGTACTTGATAACTAGCGCAACAATAGTGTAACAACTAATGAATTAGGGCTTTAGATGAGGGATATATGGAAATTTAGAATGAAAATACATATATTAGTAGACTTAGACAACAAAACTCAACTTTGAGACCCACATGAAACAACCACTTGTTTTAACCTTTAGTGGAAATTCAAATACACAGGTACAACAAGCAAACACAGTGCTTGAAGAAAATAACTTTCTTGATGTTTTAGAGTAGCAACACAAGGTTGTTGAGACTCCAGACCATTAATATGGAATTGTATGACTTTAGGATATAGGTGGAAAACAAAGTTTTGAATATTTGACACAAGAGAAACAGAAAACATGATTGTGTGAAAGTGCAACGTAGTTTTTAGGCATTGTTGGGCATAGGATCTCCCCAAGGCAAGTTTTGGGGCTTAAAGCCCAAGTTTTGACAAAGTCCGATGTAAAGACTCCATGATTTGTGGGAATGGAGCATGAAGTTGTAATTGAGTCATAGGGTTGTCCACCCTTACTGTTGTAAATCTAATGTCGGCTTGAGAGTTCTACCCATGGTCCATGGACCATGGGATTGTATACATAGAGCGCGGCTCTAAGTGTAAAGAGAATCAATGAGATAGTAGTAGATAGAATACCTAATGGTAAAGCATTGAGTCTAAGTGGAAGGTCGATTCTTTGGGTCATAGAGTAGGAGAAGGCTCTGCAGTTGAGTGTGCAGAGGCCTAGTAGTCTCTAGCTGAGTGTGCAGACCCCTGTAGCTGAGTGTACAGGGGAGGTCGAGTCTGTAACCGATTGAAGCATTAATAAAGAGAAGTTTTACATTATTTCTGTGTATCATTTCTTATTTTATGCATTGAAGTATGTTGGGCATGAGTTTCAAGTTTAATGTTTATTTTCTTCGCGAACTTATATGAATATGTTGAATAAGTGAATATAAGATAAAGTATCTATTTACGTGAAGATAACTAATTGTTATAAGAAGATAAGTAAGATCCGCAGTGTAACTTGGGGAAATAGCACAGATCGCTGCTCTGGTAGCGCAAAAGCTTCACAGCCCCTGGTTAGGGCTGCGCGAAGGTGAGTATAATAGGGCGCGAAAGCCTTGTAGGTCAGGAAAGTGCGTGAAGTAACCTGCGCAAAGGTAGTCATAGTTGGACTAAAGCGACCCCTGAGATATCTCAAGGGTGCGGAAACTTGGTTCTAGCATCCCCCCATACTGCTTCGGGTGAAACCTTAGTGTGCACTCCGTGGGTTGTTTCCGAAAGGGCCAGTAGTATAGGGTTTTGTTTGGCTAAATAACTCCGAACGTGGGTCAGGCCCCATCAAGCCAACAAATGGTTCCGTTGCCGGGACCAGAATCTGCATAGGGATGTATGATGTCCTATCATTGGAATACAACTGAGAAAGAAATTGAAGGTTGGTTGGATGGGAGAATTCACGAGTTCATGGTGCAGGAGAACAGGAATCCGTGACTATCAAAGGAAAAGTGGTTAGATTGCTACCTATACATAGAGATCCACAAAATTTTCTTCGCATCTTTCCCTACTGAGCTATACGAGTGGATCACAAAGCTAGCAGATATCCAAGGAAGGTGGAAACTCAAAAATCTTATTGTGTGGACCCTAGAGTTAATGCGCAGATTGGAAGTATCGGAGGATAAGATCACGCGTGCTATTGATCACTGGCTCGTTCGGATTATAGGAGGATTCATTACTGAATTCGCGGTAGATACTTCAGTCAACTATAGCGAGGCAGAGCAATGCTTTCTCAAAGGACCGCGAGGTAAGTACATAAAGTCTTTGAATACTTGGATTAAAATGTTATTGTGTGAAAAGAGGATTATGCAATTAACTTGATGTTCAGAGCTATGCAAAGTGGAAAAACCTATAGAAACAAAGGAAGTAAGGGACTCGAGAATAACCCCTTGATTTCACCTCCATGAAGGGATGAGGAAGAGCTCACGAAGGTCTCACCGAGAAGTGTCATCAATTTGATAAGGCAGAGGATTCAGCGCATACCACCCCCACCTACGCCACCATGAGCTTCGCGGCCTTCACCCCCATCTTTGCCCATACCACCTCCACCACCAGCGTGAGTCAATATGGCAAGCACGATAAAGTTTCTGGTGTTCAAGGGAGTAGGAAATGAAGATCCAGACCAGTTTTGGTTCATGATAAGGGCTGTATGGGAAGAACATGGAGTTACAGATGATAACATAAAGAAAGCAACGTTGGTCAGCACTCTGTAGGATCGTGTGCTCACCTGGTATATTAAGCATTCTAATGACAATCTGAATGCGAGGATCGCGGATATCCAAATTGCTCTGAACAGAGAATTTAGCAGGCTGAAGTCAAAGGCATAGTCGATCATTGGATTCAAAGAGATCACAATGCTACAAGGCGAGACTCCTTGGGAGTTGGATCAGAGACTGAAGTGCACGATTCGCGAAGGTAATATGACTTTGATGGATGGACAACACCACAAATGGTTTGTAGCATCGCTAACACCACATTTAAGGAACGCACTATCACAATAGAGGTTAACGACTCAAGTAGAGGCCTTGGAGATTGCGATGAGGCTACATGAGACCCCGATATAGGATCCTAACTTGGGAGTTCAGCAAATCCATGCGTAGTTGAAAAACTTATGCCTTGAGATGCAGAGTATGAAACGGGATAGGACAGCCCGGCCAGAAGTGCACAAAGAGGTATGGTGTGTTAAATGCAAGGGTCAGGGTCATGACAAGGACCACTGCCCAGTGTTTGTGAATTACCTCACGGGAGGAGGACCGATGCCATTAAGACCAGAGGCACAAGCAGGACCTAGCACGACGCTTGCTTTGTGGTGCACGATTTGTCAAATAGGAGGAAAGCATGCTATGGACAACTGCCATTTATTACAAAAGTACACATAGAATTCGCAACAATTGTTTTGTAACTTTTGTACATCGGTTGGACACAATGAGCACACCTGTATAAGCTATGAGCTGATAATGGATAGGAATCCCACCTATAGATTTTAGGCCGAAACGCCTCCCCTTGACTAGAATGCAGGAGTGGCGCAAACCGGATTTCAGGGGCACAGACGAGGCTGAGGTGGAGGAGGACCTGGAAGAGGTCTTGGACAGCTGATATGTTACAATTGCGGGGGGCCAGGACATTATGCCCATGATTGTATGAGTCCAACGCGTCCATCACTTTTGTATTGTACCTTATTTGATCATGAGATAGAGGATTTCCCCACACTAATAGCTAGGTTGCGCGACAAGGGAGTGCTCCAACCTCCCTCAAATTAGAACCTGCAAATGATTAGGTCTGAGCCATGCCAGGAAGGCCCCAATGTGAACATTGTGCTCTAAAGTGGAATTATGACAGGAGATGATAAAGGCAAACAACTTGAAGGTAGTTCTTGGGTTCGCAAGGCTTCGACGAAAGAACCAGAGTTTGATTTGGAGCGCGCTAAGGAAACCTTCATGGAAGCTAGGAAGAGGTTCGTTGATGCCTCCATTTCAGGAAGAAAAGATAGACCAAAGCCAGAAATGGACCCATCGATGCTCACGACGTTCCTAGAAACATGCATGAAGCTACTGCGTGACAGTAAGGCTGTAAAGGGATTGTAGGAACTCATTAATAGATGCACTGGGACAATGCCAGGAGAACCGCACGTAGTCCAGAAGATTGGAAAGCATGCGATGAGGATGGGAAGAGAAATGAGGTTGACCACGCAGATTGGGGAATATGAGATGGACCAAGTAATTCTGGACCTAGGGTCGGATGTGAACGTTCTGCCGAAGCAGACATGGGAGCGTATGGGAATGCCTACGCTGTAATGGTCTCCTATCAAGCTATGAATGGCAAACCAACAAAATATAATACCCATGGGGAGATTACAGGGAATCACTATGGATATTGAAGGAGCAAGCATGCTAGCAAACTTTGAAGTGATAGAGATTGTTGATGACAACAATTCCTATCCCACACTCTTGGGAATCGATTGGGCCATTGATATGAATGGGGTGATAAATCTAAAGAAGTGCAAGATGATTTTTGAGAAAAAGTCTTTATGCGTAGTCGTACCTTTGGACCCTGCAGAAGGATCGTGCTACATAGAGCTGGTGCATGACTATGAAAGCGACGACGATTTGGACTACATCTACAAGATAAGCGCATGAGAGAAACACTGGGTAAATCCCACCGCGGATGGGTGGATCTCATGGGAGCATGAAAGCTCCTGCATATCAGATTCTGACGAGGAGATAGAGCGATTACAGAACCAGTTGCACGAGGTGACCACGCTGAATTGTAATATGATGACAAGATCGTTGCACTGCGTATCGACAGAAGTGAGGGATTTTCATACTTATGATGGGTTAAGTGAGGTAGATGATTTCTTGAACAGATTTGAATGGGAGGTGCTAGAACAACAACATTTTGAGGCTTTGAAATGGGTACTATGCATTACGCCCACGAGGTGGTGGGGTATGCACCAAGGAAGCTTTGAGGACTAGTGCAAATGTAGGAGAATGATGCACATGTGTTTTGGGAAGCCTCAAACGTGACTAACAGATAAATACAATGTACAAGATGGTTCATGTGCGCATTTGTCTAAGTGGGTATAGGCATATGGTAAACAACCTATGCGGATGAACATGGACTTCACATTGGGAAACAAGGTCAATAAGCATATGTTAGGGAGGTAATTGCATGAACGGTCCCTCGAGTTGGAGCGACAGAGGGTGAAAAAAACAAGTGCGCAGAAGGTTACCCACGCAGAAGCATTTAACGAAGTACGTGAAGCACTGAACATGGTATATAATGCACAATGAAGTGATTGGGACTTGCGCGTACCAGAATTTTTGTGGGCTTATAGGACAACATGCAATAAACTGAAGGGACAGACTCCTTTTAGGCTGGCCGATGGAGCAAACGTTGTAGTCCCAATAGAGTATAATGTGCCTAGTTCGCGCATAATAGCGCCGATAGATATGATGGTTTGCAGAGCCTTGGAAGAAGGGATCACGCAGCTAAACTAAGAAGAACGCTTGGGACCTGAGGAAGAAATCTGACAGGGTGATCTTAGGCTCCAAGAACTCATGAAAGAAAGAGTGCGGTTAGAGAAAAGTGCTCTGGTGGAAGCGGAAGTCAAGAAGTTTGAGGAAGAAATAAAGAAGGATTTTTTCGATAAGAAAACGAGGGTGATAAAACAAGGTGTGCATGATTATGTTGACAAATTTGGGGACTACCGCCGAGAGTTGATCATCTTGATGCCTTGGATTGGATCGTATATTACTAAAGGGATCACCCATGATGGCGCGATGCATATGGTAAAGTGCGCAACACAGATAGTAAAAATAAAAGGCGGATTTTTTCTAGGAAAAGTGATGGATGGCTGGTTGAAACCCTATACAGGTGGCGTGATCACCTGATTAGCCGTAGGAAGCACAATCTTAGTGCTCCAGGAAATTGGAAGGAGGCGTGGGACTAGAAACTACTCTGCCCGAGAGCTGCGAGAAGTCAGGGTTGCGCGCAGGTGCGAAGTTTCATAGGGTCCACGACAGAGCAAGGGTGTTTGCGCTGCCATGTGGGTTGGCTAGAAAGTGACCATTGTAGTCACTATTCATGATGTGATGCCTAACTTGAGACAAAATGGAGCAGGCGACATACATTTAAGGTGAGTTTTATGGGCAAGATTTGGGAAAATTTGCCTCCAAGGGAGCATTAATGGACTGGATTTGGGGGGACCGGTTGAATTCGAATTCAAAAGGCGCTATAAATTACAAAGGACTGCCCAGTAAACAACACTTGGTCATTTGAGAATTGAGCTATTGTGCACCTCGAGTATTCTGAACCAAGACCTGTTTGTCTTGTGGAGAGCATTGTTTGAGCACTTGATTGAACAATTGAGAGATTTCTGGACGAACAAGATGGCAGCATCTGAAGAAGCTAGGGAAATCGCAGAAATGATCACCGAAGAAGCTGTGTAGGCCATGACCATAGAAGATGCCCTTGAGAGCACCAGGACTGTTGCAAAAATCCCTAAATTACCACGCACACTGATACCAGAGAAAGATAAGCAACCCATGATTCCAGTGTGTGTGTCCCCTCGAAACCCGCTGCGAACTAGATTAACAATGGAGGAAAAAGGGAAAGCGGTTAACCTGGAAACCGATGAGGAGGAAGAAGACCTTGAAGATATCATAATCGAAGAGGACAAGGACGAGGGCATGGAGGAAGAAACCGAAGGTGCAGTCCCTCTAACCAAGCTACTTGCATATGTCCCTCCGCAGAAGGGGAAGGCAAAGGTGCCCAAGGACCTGGACGATAGTAAAAGCCCTCTGCAAACTCCATTGTTACCTGATGATATCATTTTTGAAGGAGCACACTTGGGAAGGGTGCTGAGCTTAAAGTTTGAAGACTGGGATCCTTCTGACCAAGAGAAATTCCCTCACTTAGCAACCATGCACCTCATGAAGCCAAAGAAACACATCGCGGTGAGAATTATAGAGTTGGAGCTGCACAAATGGTTGCGTGGGGTTGAAAAGGCAGGGTTGTTGAACTTGCTCTAGGTGCCGCATTACCATCGCACCCCAGTAACTATCTTCGTCATCAGGCAGCTGCTCTGCCTGGTGCATGATGGGTGTTTGTGACTAGAGGAGCCCATCCCCATCACGGACCACCTGAGCAGTCGAATTACCTGACTCTCGTGGAAAGGAGAGGACACCACAGACATTTGGAGGGTAAAAGCAGTGATTTGGCCATCGCAGAGGCCATGAAAAAGAAATACAAGCTGGAGAAGAAAAATAGGGGCTATGCAATCTCAAGTTTCAACAATAAGGCAGTCAGAGTTGCGACTCAAATACTGGCAGGTAAGGTCATGCGAAAGTGCCGTGCGGATGAGGTGCCCGCACCGGTGGTTGCACTTGCTGAACAATGCATAGAGGGGGTCAAGTTTAGCTGGTCCGAATTCTTGTGCAAGGAGTTCTTGGAGAATTTTTGCGAGGCACAGGAACAAGGGAAAACCTTCCACTATGCATGGCTTCTTCTGTCCATAGTGCTGGTGGCTAGCGAATTGCGTGAGGACAACCAGTTCCCCACAACTGAAAGGGATCTCCCAAAAGCCGCGAAGTATGCTTCACTGTGGGCTACTAAAGATGCGCACCGCATCTGCAACAGTAAAATATTCTCGGTGTTCATGGAGATGAACATTAGGATGGGGATTAACTGCAAGCCACGATTATCACCCACCGTCTACAACAGCCTACAAAGTTTCGCAAAGTTTAAAGCGTACTTTGATCACATCTACCACAGGGCATGTAAGGACCCTACCAAGAAGTGGAACGAACTACCATATGTGGCCACAAATTATGTGATCTTCGTGTACTCGAGACGTGGCCACCTGAGTGGTGCATCCTAGACATCTTCACGGTGGAAAATTCTGCTGCGCAGAAAAAGGAGGAGGCAAAACTGCACGTGGCACAGTTGGCGGAAAAGAGAAGGAAAGAAGCAGCAGTAGCAAAGATGTAGGAGGCGTGGAACATTGTGTAGATAGCAGTAGAATAATAGAAGACTGCAATAGAAGCACATAAGGCAGTAGAAATGGAGCGCGAGGGCCAGAAGTCGTCTTTGCCTGAGCAGGAGCAAGAGATGGAAACAGAGATAGAGGAGGGTGGCGTGGACCCACAAACAATGTCAACACTATTGAAGCGCCAGTGCCTGAGAGAGTAGATGGGGTCGCATAAGAAGGTAAAAGCATCTAAGATGTCTATCGACTTGATCACCCTTACTGAGGAGGATCTGCACGATATAGGAGAGACAGTGCATGACGTTACCACAGAGGCCCTCCAGAACTTTGCAAAGGAGAATCAAATTGTGTTGGGGGCCCTCTGACCATAGATTCAGGAGTTGCAGGTGTGCACTCCCCAGGTTGTTACTCTCTCGACCAACCACACAGTAGGAATAGCCGCAGCCAAGAAAATGCTGCGCGTTTGTACAACCAACACAATAGGGCTGCGAGAGGGGGCACTATTTATAGCAAATGAGGCTGACAGGCCTATGGTCAGTACGTTGAAAGGAATAGGGATTAACATGGCTGTGCTACGTCGGGAGACACTCTATGTTCTGCAGGATGGGATTACAACAGAACTGCGGGCTAGGGAGAGCCACGCACTGAAGGTGTTGAGTGAACAGAGGATCAACATGGAGTAGTTAAGCTTGCAGTGTGATGAGGTTGTGTCTCAGAATAGGTAGAAGGTATAGGTAATTGAAGAATCCTTCTAGATGGTCCCTGAGTTGACCATCCCAACAGAAGCACCAACAGAGGTACACATCTAGAGGTTAGTAGTAGGGGTGCGTGAGGCGCGAGAAGAAATGGCCAAGGTTCAACTGGAGCTGAACCTCTAGATAGCAGAGCTGTGGTTGAAGGTGCAACCTTCAAATCCTCCAGAGGTAAGGGAACAGCGCACCAGCACCATTACGTCGGGGATGAAGGAGATCAGCAGTGCAGTGAGGGACTGCACCAAAATGTTGGAAGAATCGTCTGAGGTCCTCACCACTCTACAGGAGGACCTGAACATACAATGCTTAGAAATAGAGGCGCGTGAGCTACAACAACAGTATGACAATGTCAAAGGGACCGCGCAGATGATGACCCTCACACAGAGGCTCGCGTGAATGTAATAGGCCAAAGCACTTAAGGAGCAAGTAGCGTAGCGCGACACAGAGAAGTGGTTTTGAAGGTGTGTGTTCATCCTTGGATCAAAGAGGCCTTCATAATCATAGCAAAAATTGAAGGCAAGCTCGCGTACAAGAGATACAGCAGGTAGCCGCTTAGTGCACTGCCGACCTTGCAGCAGTCTGAGCAAAGTTGGGAGGTCTCCACGCGAAGATCTTCGCACTGACAAAGTGACTCGAGGGTGAGTCATGATGTTTGTGTTGGGGGCCTGTTGGGCATAGGATCCCCCCAAGGCAAGTTTTGGGGCTTAAAGGCCAAGTTTTGACTAAGTCCGATGTAAAGAATCCGCGATTTGTGGGCACAAAGCGCGAAGTTGTAATTGAGTCATAAGGTTGTCTACCCTTACTATCGTAAATATAATGTTAGCTTGAGAGTTCTACCCATGGTCTGCGGACCATGGGATTGTATAAATAGAGCGAGGCTCTAAGTGTAAATAGAATCAATCAGATAGTAGTAGATAGAAGATCTAATGGTGAAGCATTGAGTCTAAGTGGAAGGTCGAGTCTTTGGGTCCTAGAGTAGGAGAAGGCTCTACATCTGAGTGTGTAGAGGCCTAGTAGTCTGCAGCTGAGTGTGTGGACCCCTGTAGCTGAGTGCGTAGGGCAGGTCGAGTCTGTACCCAATTGAAGCATTAATAAAGAGAAGTTTTACATTATTTCTATGTATCGTTTCCTATTTTATGCATTGAAGTATATTGGGCATGAATTGCAAGTTTACTATTTATTTGTTGCGCAAACTTATATGAATATGTTGAATAAGGGAATATAAGATAAATTATCTATTTACACGAAGATAACTAACTGTTATAAGAAGATAAGTGAGATCTGTAGTGTAACTTGGGGAAATAGCGCAGATCACTGCTCTAGCAGCGCGAAAGCTTCACAACACTTGGTTAGGGCTGCGCGAAGGCGAGTATAATAGGGCGTGAAAGCCTCACATGTCAGGAAAGTGCGCGAAGTAACCTGTGTGAAGGTAGTCACCGTTGGACTAAAGCGACCCCTCAAACATCTCAAAGGTGTGGAAAATTGGTTCCAGCATCCCCCCATACTACTTCGAGTAAGACCTCAGTCCGCGCTCTGCGGATTGTTGCTGAAAGGGCCAGTAGTATAGGGATTTGTTTGGCTAAATAACTTTGAACCTAGGTCAGGCCCCATCAAGCCAACAGGCATAAAAAGAAAACACAACGAGCTAAGTGTTTGAAGTTTGCAAGGTCATCTGAGTGTTTTCTTTGATTGGTAAGGACAAAATGGACAACATGCAAGCAAAATCATCCAAGAAAATGGGGAATTGGAGCCTCAAAGTGTCAATAACCTTTTTTCTTGAAGAAACACATCGACTATCTCTGAGTGCAACGACTCCCTTGTAGACTTAGCGCAACAAACTTCAAAAAATATCTAGAAAGCTTTCGATGGAACAAAGAATGGATCTCTAGTACTCTAGATGCTAAAACAATTTTTTGAACTCCCAAGGTGACTAAACCCAACTTTCAAAGACAATCATTGTGCTTTGGAGCCTTAATCATGAAATCGCAGCAACTGAAAGAAACATAATGCATGTCTCATAACCTTTGTCCTAGTGGTGATGTCATGGCACAATATGATTTGACAACCTAACTAACTATCCTGACCCACTAATTTGCGCCAATGATGAGGAGACAAGACTCACTATGACCTCACTCATGATCTTGTATGAGATAGCGACCCTAGACTTACTTGACTCAATCTTTAGGGAATCCATAACTATATTTACATCACCTTTCAAACACTTTAACATAATTACATGAATAATGAAATATTTCATTCTTTACTAAGACCTATAGCTTGATCTCTAAGAGATCATAGCAAAACCTTTACACATTTGCCAAAATAAATTGGAAATACTAAAATTCTTTTTGACTACTATAATATCAGACAATAACATGTGGTAACCCTTTAGGCTCTAGGAAAACATCTATGTATCCTTGTAGAAACTCTTCTAGTTGTTTTTCTTGTTTCTCATTACAATTGTCCAGGGAGGTCTTTTCTCTTACTGACTCTTCTACAGACTGAGCCTCTCTTAAAAATAATATAAAAAACTTCTTGCTATAAATGATCATTTTCTTAGCTTGGTTAGAACTTACTAGCAAAATTTTTGACTTGCCTTTGTGTGCATTGATGGTGCATTATTTTCCATCCTTGATGAGCTAGTACATACTAACTCTTTGCATGAATATTACATCTTGCATGTACATGTAGGGACTTCCAAACACCACTCCACATACATCAATCATAACTACATGTTGTTCTACTTCATCAATAAAATAAGCACTGATAACATCTAATTTGACACTATTTTGTGACTTTCAACATTGCAACCTTATTTACCCATACCAATGGATATGGGCTTGGATTATCTAAAAATTCCAATCCCAATTTTTTTATCAGCTCTGCTGTAATGAAATTTTCTTGTGATTTTGATTCAAAAAGAGCTTGAATACTTATCTTCTTGACATGTATCTTTATGTGTAAGAGTTTGGTCATTTCTTCCTCTTCCTGTTATTGAAGGCTACTGAGATTCACCTCCTTTCCACACTAATGTACATATTATATTCTCATCCATATCTAAGTTTCTTTCAATCTGGTTTCCCAAATTAGTGTCCATGATATTGTTCTTCTTATATCTTTCTTTTGTTTCTTCGAAGTAAGCTCTGAATGTAACTTCCAACACTTCTCTTATATATGACCGTCAATATTACAATGGTTGCTAGGATCCTTGCAATGGTGTGTTTTGGCTGTCATATTCTTATATTCCCCCCCTTTCCACTTCTTCTTCCCCTCCTTAGAAGCATATTGTTTCTCCTCCTGCTTCAGTCCACTTGATTTCCATTTCTTCTCACCTACGTTCTCTAGATATTGTTCCTGCACACAAACCACGTCCATCGATCTTGGCTTGAACAAGATCAATTTCTTTCACAAATGGCTTTATAGACACCCTAGATAATTGAGGTTCTTTGGGGAGATACCTATAATTTTGGCCATCTTTTTTAACTCTGTGGTGTACTCCTGTACACTTTTGCCCTGCTTCTGCTTGAAGTAGTGCCACCAAATTCAAAGGCCCTCTACATACCCAATAGGGTAAAATTGTGACTTTATGAGGTTTTTATAGTCCTCCCACATAGTCACTGGAAGATCTCCCTCCAACCTCAAGGTCTTTGTGTGGATTTCCCACCAAGTCAAGCCACGACCCTCTAAATTCAGTCATGCAAATGAAATCTTTTGGTCTTCTTCTATATGATGAACATTGAAATATACTTCTTATTGTTGCAACCAGTGATTTTTCTTTAGAAGGATCTCACCTTGGTATGAGTTGATATTGAACTTTGCTTCCATTTTGAATAGGTATTGTCAATGGTTCATGACACTTGAACTGGGTTGATCTGTTTTGGGTCCTTTCTTTGGCTTGTTCAATGTTTCTTCTCGATCTCCTAATATGTCTTGTACGTTAAAACCCCCATCCTCCTCGATTAGCTTGAGTTTATTGCTCAGGATTGACATGAGGAGATTCAAATTATGGATTATATCTGAAACTTATGCTTCCATTTGTGAAAACATCTACTTTGCAGGATCAAAAGGGTTATTCATAGATTTGTCAGCCATGACTAGGATTTTATGAATTTTGGCTTTGTCGATCTAAATCCCTCGCAAATATTGACAATATACATGAATAAACCTACTTTGATGACAATATGATCTATAAACTACTATCGATATTCTACTAGACAATTTTTCAAAATAGATATGATCAATTATACTTAAAAATTTGAAATCTACACTACGAGGGTTTATTCCTCTTTTGATTTATAGATCTGTAAATTATTGTTGATTTCGTATGCATGCAAATTATAATTATAAAGAAATAGAGAAAAATGTAATATTTTAGGTCCCTATACTACTAGTTTAGCCCCTTATTGTTATTAGTGAAACCCCCTTATTATATTGTTGTGCCCATGTAGTCCCCATATTGTTATTATTGTGACCCATAGAAGCCCACTATTGTTATTGTTGTGCCCTTACATTATTATTGTTATGTCGGCTTCGATTTTAATTAAATATTTTAAGAAAATTACATGTTGTATCAGTCAAGCATGTATAAGATGCATTCACAGTAGGTAGAAGATCAGAATTTTAGCAACCTATTATACAAAATTACATCATAGAAGTCCAGAGAGATAATATCTGTAAAGGATTAACAAAAATACATAGTTATGTCCAAAAAGTAACTGTAGCTGCATAGAAAAAAAGAAAAAAGAGAGTGATCAGAGATCACTCTAATAGATCCCTATTCATCTCAATGAACGGCATGTGCAAGAAACGGTAGAAGACACCTTCCCTGAATTCTTGTATTTCCCAATGTCCTCTGATCAGCTGTGTGACCTCTTTGGAAAGACGATCGTAGATCTCATTCCTTTCCCTATATATATGAGAGCATATAGTAAAATCAAATTGAAATTTTAATGATAAGATATCCTCCATCGAGTGTGTTATCACCTGGATTGAACCTCAGGCTGAAGGAAGTAATGCCAGGGTAACCACAAACCACGCTTATCTAAGTGGCTAGCCCTACTAGGCCGGGAGAGGGCTCTCTCCATAAGGATCTAAGCCAAGATGACTGGATCAGGTAAAGGATATTAGGCTAGGTATAGTAGCATGAAGATTTGATTGGATTTTGAAGGAGTTTTTCCAGATCAGGAGGAGCTAGACAGTTTAAGTCTAGGGAATTAAGTTAGAATTGTAGGGTGTTCAATGGGGCAAGGTAGGCATAGGCTTTAGCACTCAAGGGCTTAATGGGATGAGATGTTTTATACTAGTGAGATGCTAAGAAGGGCATGTGAAAACCATGGATCCTTCCTAGACTGTAGAAAACATGAAATGATGAATGGTTTCCCAAGGCAGAGCACTGATATAATGAATTCTACCTATCAACTTGAAAACATTCAACTAGAAGCAATGAAATGATGCATGGAATACATAAAACACATTAACATATGATCACATAATAAGAAACTATACTAAAACTCATACCACATGGATCATTGGATCCCATAAAAATAGTTGCAATTCCTATTAATCTCCTGCCAAACTGCTTACAAAAGGTGTACAATCAAGGTCTGAGCATCCAGCTGAGTCCAACCCTCAAAAAAGAGAAAGAAAAAGAATATATAGACAAGTATTCAACCTCCTCCCATCCTTAGGGGTTGAATCCCTAAGATGAGGAGCTAATCTAACTTATACTGAACAAGAAACATGAATATAGGCATCATTAACAACTTGCTTAAAAGTGAAAAACTGATTCATTTGAGCTCAAAATAACTCCTAAAACAATGAATCTACCCTATATTACTATTTATATATCATAATTACATGCCAAGTCATCATTCACAATGATAAATCATCCACCATGAGAGAGAATCCATGATTACAATAAAAAACTGGAAAAATAGCAACCCTGAGCAAAATTGCCAAAAGCGCAGTGCCACTGGCCAAAAGCGCAACGCCACTTTCAAGTCCCTTTTGGAGGCCTTCCTGACATCCAAATTGAGCCCATGATATCTCATTGGAAAGGTCTTCAAGTCTAATTTCCAAAAAACCTAGAATTTCAGAATTTGAATCTCATTTGATCCCTCAAAACTTGATTCTCCCAAGACTACTTCTGTGTGTCCAAAAAGTGGCAGAAAGGTCATTTTTAGGGTGTTTTTTGACCTTTTGGTGGACCAGTTCTGCCCCAAAAACTTTGAAACTTGCTAGGGTGCATGTCCTCATCGCTTTGAATCCAAAAATGTAAACCATTTCTTCATTGGGTGCCCCTAGGAAAAGCGCAGTGCTGGTGGCGCTGCGCTTCTAGGCAGTTTTTCTGTGTATTAAATTCCAAAATTTGCTCCAAATTTGCCCAAAATTGGTGAGAAGCACCATCATAAAGTGTTCTGATGAGCCAGGGAATCTTAAGCAAGCAACCTAAGCCTATCCTCCTCTTTTTATCCTTTTAGAGCCCACCTTAGCCTAGCTTTCATCTGTTGAGGTGTCACTGCCTGTGTTTTCCTCCTCCTCATAGTCTCGGTCCTCTGTGTCCATGTTTGCAAGGCTGGAGGTTGTATGAAGGGAATGAGTGAAATTGTTTTAGGAGTGAGGGGATGGGAAATGGCTTTATGGGATAAAAATGAATGAGGGAGTAGGAAATGAGAGGGAGGGTTTGTTTTGTTTGATGCCCTTGGGGAAGAGGGATAGAGGGATGGAAATGATATGGAATAGGGATAAGGGGATAGGGAAATAGGGATAGGGGAATCTAGAGCTGTAGGGATAGGTGATAGGATGAAAAGTGAGGATTTAGGGTTTTAGGCATCATTAGGGAGATTTTAGGGTTTCATTTTTAACATGGAAAATGACGCTTATAAGTTTGATTTGCAAACCAAAACTGAAGTGAGGGATGTCCACTTACTTGTAATGATGGAAGGAGAGAGAAATTTATAGTTTCCTTGACGGTTTGAGGGTTTTAAAGCTCTCCTGCCAAAATTGCAGCGCCATCGCTCAAAAGCGCAGCGACAGGCCAAAAGCGCAGTGATGAGCCCCATAAATGGGTAATTATATGGGCTCATTTTGCCTCCTAACTTAGCTTAATCCACCATTCTCATTAGTTTATTGCATTTTTTGATTATATTTATGCTAATAGAGTGAGTTGGGTTAGTCATTATGCCATGAAGTCTAATGTGTGCTTTATGCAGATTTTTGGTCAATTTTGAGACAAATTCAAAGGTTTAATGAGCATTTGGCAGCCAATATTCGAGGAAGACTAGGAATAGGATTTATAGGAGGGTGTCCCCCTCATTGATGACTCCCTACTTCGAATCCTCCTTCAGAAAGCTCAGAGCACAAGCAGCCACATCAATGCATCAAAGAGGCAGCCGAGCAAGTGAAGAATAACTGCTGTCTATCTCAAGTCTTGGGAGCCAAGCCTCCTTGATTTTAGGAGAGCTGTTGGGAGATCCAGTTGTATAAATAGAGAGGCCTAGGGCCTTATTAGGTTGTTGGATGTTAGTCAAATTTTCACACTTTTGTTGCAGCTTTTGCTCAGCTGATTTCGAGCTTACTTTTATGGACAATTTCATGTAATGTGACTATTATTTTGTGTTATACGAAAAAATGACCTCCTCATCAACTCAAAGGTGAAAGACAACATGACTGAAGCAAAGACCACAATTGCAGGCCTTGATTCCACACTAACGCTCTTTGCACACTGCTAACCTGCTTTATAAAGCTTGTTACCAAGCATAGAGGAGCATTAGTCACCCTGCTAACTCAAGTTGTTAGACCAGGGGGAGCATTAGTGAAACTAAGAGATGTTCAGTGGGTCAAGCCAATGAATCTTCTCACAAATATCTAGATATTTATCCCTAAATTTACTCAAGAAAAGCAAGGAAACTCCAAAAATTGAATTATTTGGGGAAATTCCAATCTGAGAATGAGGGCAAATGGGAAAAGGCTTGAAAACAGGGCAGGTTCATGGCTTTTTCCCTAATGAACTCTAGGAGGAGCTTGGCAGCCCTAACTTGATTGCTACACAAGCAGTGAGGGGGCCATTGTGAAAGGGGTCAGAGCATTTGGAAGGATAGCCCATTGAGCTGTTGTGAACTGTCATATACTTGAAGAAGTGACCTGAAGGAGAGAGAGAGAGAGGAAGAAGGGTCAAGGGAAGGATGATACAATGGATGGTTGTAATCACTCTTCCATTATAAATACATAACTACAGTTGTGTTCCCTACTCTATAATGTCGGTAATATTGTTCATTGATTTGTTCATTCTGATGCTTGTCGAGATGAGTAGTTAAGTTATACACTAATATATGTTTATTGTGCATTCTTACATTATTTTTCAAGAGCATATGTTGTGATTGGTTTACCTTGTCCTTTATGCAGGAATTGTCTTGGAGTCGGCCTTGAAGGAGTTCTTCTTGCCGCATAGAGATCTCCAAACAAATATAGAAGCAACTAAAGGTGATCCTCTTTCCATACCTTGTCAATTTATGTTTGATAGATGAACATGTGCATAACTTGGTAGCTTCTACAGATAATCTTACAGTCTATCGAAGGTCCTGGGAAGGCCTTCAAGGGTAGTTTTCATTCTACATACACCATGCATTTTACCCCATAGCAGAATTGGAGACTCCGCTGGGGACTATACATCTAGTTCTCGGTTTATGCAGACTCCTCTCAGTTCTTCTCTTTCTTCTAAGAGCTCCCTACATCTTCAAATCCTTTTCTGATCCACCAACTATCTTGTTACATTCTACTAGTTTTCATTCTCCTCATAAACTGATCCTAGAGGCCCTTTCTTTGAGCAATTTCCCTCACTAACGCAGGTTACAGGGCTAAACAGAGCTTTATAAAGCACTGTGCCTGTGTATAGGGAGCGTTAGTGGACCAACTAATTCTCTGTTTACACTGAAACAGAGCGTTAGTCTCCCATTTCCATGATTTCCAGAAGAGTCTGTGGACCAAAAGGGGGGAAAATTTTTCTCATGGGCTAAAGTAAGATCTGCAACTATATTATGTTAACAAATTTGGTGTCCTGAAAATTTATTTTTAGGAAAATGTTTTAGTTTTTCTCTCTTAAAATACATTTTTTTTGAAAGAAAGGCTGAAAAAATGTATTCATCCTTCTGTCAAAATAGTTGTAAGCTGCTTCATTTTGGTTTTCAGTAGTTATTAGGGAATATTGGGAAAAGAATCTTTTGGTTATGCAAGTGTTGAAGGCTTTAGATGCACAGACGAATCTATGAATATGTGAAAAGATGAATATGTAGAATAAGACTTGTTTGCATAAAAATTGAATTTTTTTTCAGAGCATTGTTCTGCATGATTTATTGAGTCAAGAGTCTCACCATATTCATACGTCAACACCCCTACCGAAGACAAATAATCAAGTACACTTAAAATTTACATTAAAATCAATCAGTTACTCTTTTGAGCAAACCAACATTAGCTAGGCTAGGATCTTGGGATAAGCATGTGAGTGAACTGCCCAAGGTTGAAAACCAAAACTAGTGTCGTTAACAAGTGAAAAATCCTTTTGCACTCATATTACCAGGACCACTCCACTAACAACGGAGTGAAATACGAGACAACATCGGACTATAATTGAAGGTAGCCCACCTTCTCTTACAAATCCTTTGGGCATTCTGTGTACTGGGGGTCCCTTCAGGGATTTCGGAACTGAGTCGGGGACTCAGGTTTCCTGCCCACACAACATCTTGTCTACAACTATGTCCCCCCCTAGTAATGTCTATGATTTGAGGTATCTCTAGTGGCCAAAACTTCTAGGTACTTACACAAGGTGACTGGGATGGGCTGTCCTGGTACCTAACTGTTGAAGCCCCGAAAATTGGGTCTACAACAAGGGGGATACCCACCTGGTCCAGACCTTGGTTAGCAGCTCCTTTTCCGTTTGGTATAGTGGGTTCGACTGGGGATATGGGACCAATTTCCCAATTTATGTGTGTGTGTGAGATTGATTGATATTTCTGATTTAAAAGTTCCTAATTAAGATGCTCTAATTCTAGTTCTAATCAAATGACATGCACTTGTATTCTAGAAAGCAGAAACATGTAAATCTACACTAACTTGGGGTGTAATCTTTCGGTTATGCGATCTAAAATGATTTCAAATAACAATCGGTAATAAAGATCATTCAATTGTTATGAGAAAAGAATTCAACAAGGATGAACCACTTCGTATAAAAAGTTAGACGAAACAGTTGTGAAAAACATATCTCATAATAAGCTACTCATACATTAAGCATAAATAAATAGCTATCACCGTACAAAAGTGCCAAATGATAACTCAGGCATTCATGCATTAATATATAAACAATTGAACTTGGATATCACTTTAACACAAAAGCAGAAATAGTTAAGAGATAGAAGTACCATTTATAACTAGTCCTACTCATGAGCTTCAAGCGATAATGATTTATCTCTTCTTGATAGAACATCCACTAAGAGTACAGAAGTGCAACATCAATAGCAGATATTAAATGCAAATATCAATAAATCTTGTTCCATTAATTCATCAAAACCTCCTCAGAGGGTACAAAAGTGCATGTTCTGGGGATAAGTTTTTGACAAATTTAAGGAGCTTTCTCTAAATGCATGAGAAGGGTTTAAATACTACTAACTACATCTAAAAATAACTTATTACAAAAATGTAGGATACGGTTTAAATGACCGTCCTTTCTCTAGGCAAAAATAAAGCAAAACTATTTCTAAAATTAAATCTAAAACTAACATCTAACTATTTTTGTATTTGCTCCTTAAAATCACAAGCATTCAACATCTGTTTGAGAAGAGTTGGCTGGCCGAATTCTGATTTTAGCTGAGCTGAGAAAATAGAATCGGCAAGAGTTGGCACCATCTTCTCGGCAGAATTGATGATACACTTGAGAGTCATCCACTGGCTGTGTGGCTTTACCAGGTATGCCCATTAATAATCCCAATTCAACTTGGTTAACCCTTGGATTGCTTCTGCCTTTTATTGAGCCTTCTGTCTCCAGTCTGCTTGCAGCTACTGTATCTATATACAAACTATTTTGACAATTACCACTGATTTTTGGATTCAAGTTTTACTTTTTTGCCTTCAGCGTTTTTTCCTACAAATTTCTGGGCTTACAGGGGACTGAGCAACTAGAGGCTTTTCTCTTCAAGAAGTTTTTCCCAGCGATGCGCGATTAGCGCTAGGCGCTAATCGCGCATCAGAAACTGCCTCCGTTTCTTGATCTAGGCTTCCTTGGTGTGATTTTTTTTGCCTCTTGCGTGCTTTCTTTTGGCGGATATAAAGTTAAATTTTTGTGAAAATAATGATTCGTGAGCTCTTGACCTTGAGTCTTAAATTGTCTACTTTTAATGTCAGCGCTGTCTATTACCCATTTAATCATGTCCGTGTAGGGGAGAATTTTGGGTCTCGCCGCTATCTGGTGTAAGAATGAATAATCTAAATCTGCAACTGATGCTTCAAAAGACCTCGATGAGCCTGCAGTAGCTGTAAACTCCATTACCTTGGGATTCTCTTCCTCAAATAGATTATACATGCCTTCCCAAGTGGTAATACCCACGTCTCTATTGCATGCGATGTCTATGTACAAGGGCGCCATTTCCTTATCTTCGGACATCAGAGCCTTGCCTTTCTTCCCCATAGTTTCCTGTGTACTGCTTTGTATAGTCCTTTGTTCTTCCTTCCTGCAGTTTACAAGTGAGGTGAGAGTAATGATAAGGAACAGTGACGGGAAAGTTTTAAATGCCAAAGACATGCAAAAGTATACCACCTTACGTGAATTGGCTCTTCGATAAACACAAAAACATATTTCATTAACAATTGGCAACTAACTCATTAATTAGCATTAAAGCACATAACCAGGTCTCGTTTTATGGAAAAAGTTTTTCTTGAATAATGAGCCTGAAAAATCTACGATGGAGCGATTTTTCGATTTTCTTTGCAATATCGTAGATTGCTGCATCGCATTATCGCAAGATCTCAATATCGTGATATCACAATATCACATGGTCGCAATATCACAGAATCACAACATCGCAGATTTGATAGCTCGCTATATCATATTATCGCAGTGTTGCAGGAATGTAGTATATGACAATCTTCGTTGATCTGTTTTCTGCGAAATACGATTTGCAATATGCGTCATCTCATATCGGCAATTTAAGGTGTTTCAATGTAAGTTGTCTTTGATGTATGCGATGCGATATGTGTTTATTATCGCGTATTGTGATCTCGCAATGTTAGAATTTGGCTTGTAAGGAGGTATCCTATTATTCTTTCTGCGATGCGATATTTCTTAAGGAGTGATTTTATCTTTCCTCATCATGAAACTTAAGCTTTTTAGATTTTTCAAGGGTATTTTCTTAAGTTTATGATGGTAAGTTTTATTAAAAAGGAAATACAAGTATTAATTCATTTTTAAATTTTTTGGCTAAGGGTCCCCACTTATTTAGTATTAGTAATAATACTAAATAAGAAGGGGGGTTGTTGGTGGCCACAACAATTGGCGATTCACTTGGAAGAACCAGTTATCTCCGTCTTTCTTTTGAATTATTCAAAACTTCCAAAACTGAAAATTTTCCAGAAAGTTAAACTTTATTATAGAAAGAGAATGCACATTATGCTTTAACTTGTCAATGATATTTTGTTTCTCCTATTTTCAACTTTGATTATTTGCTCCCTCCAGCTAGTCCTTGTATCTACATCAGTCATTACTTGGTTTATAAAGATAAAACAAAGCCTTCTCTATAAATCAGTTTTAAATATGCTCATTTGTCGTAGGTAGAGCCTCTGCTGCCAGCAGGCGTTCATAGCCTCGACAGGGTTACCTGTTACCCAGCAATGATCCTGTATCCTACTTAGAGAAACATACAATTTTCAAAGAGGAATCCATATCCACACTTATTGCTTTCATTTTCTTTTTTACCCTTAAAGAACAATGTCTTGGTTTGATAGCCAATTTATGACACAGTCATTCACTTGATTTATAACTTTGTTGAACAAGCTGGCTCGTGATGAGACCCCTTGCCTTTTGATTGCAACAATCTTGAGTCATTGCCCTATTGTGGTATGCAGTATTGGCAAAGTCAGCAAGTTATAATATCTGTGATTATGATAAGCCGGCTCGTGATGAGACCTCTTACTCTTTAAGTTAAAGTGTATCTTTGGATCATTCTCTGAAAGTTGTAATTTCCTAAGTAGGGAGGAAGTCATTGTTTCCTTAAGATAGCTCTGGACGACAATAGTAGAGTTTTTGGAAAGGGCTGTTCTAGAGAGAATCTTTGTTTTGTTATTGATACCTTTCATTGCACTGATATAAAACAATTTCTCACTAAAGGTCGTTTTCATCAAATTTTACAAAGTTGAAACTAGTATCATTTCTAGGCTACAGTCTTTAACTGTATCTTTCAATAATAAAGATTAATTTTCTAAAAGATTTGCTATTCATACAAGCGAAAAAATCAAAATCTGAAAGAGAATTGGTGTCTTTTTCATAAATCCCTAATGTAGCCATTCACAACTGATTTTATTATGAAAAGAAAAACAACTAATCTACAAAAATAGAAGAATAATCTTCTATGGAAAATATTTTTTGAGGATCTAACCATTAACAGGTAAAGAATCTCTTTTCCCTGTTAAATCCTGTAACATGAAAGTAGACGGACCTATGACTTCTATGATTTGAAAAGGACCAAGCCACATTCTTTGAAATTTTGTATGTTTCCCTTTTTCCTCATGGGCCTTGTCCCATTTTAAAACTATATCTCCCATCTGAAAATCTTTTCTGGTCATTATGTTTGAATCAAAAGAGGATTTTACTAATGCTTGATAATGAGCGTGAGTTCTTTTGGCCTGTTCTCGTTGTTCTTCTAACTTAATTATTTCCATTTGCCTCAGCTGTAAGGAGGAAGTTGGTACTTCATCAATATATTGAACTAAAGACAGAGAGGGAATTGCTAAATGAGTTGGAAGAACCACTTCTTTTCCATAGACTAAATTGAATGGAGAAGCGCCGAGGGAGGCTTTTTGCGTTATTCGATCTACCCATAAAGCATATATTAAGGACTTATGCCAATTTTTATGATTTTGGTCAAATGTTCGTTTGATAATCCTGATTAGGTTTTTATTTGTAGATTCAGCTAACCCATTCCCCTGTGGGTAGTAATTGGCAGAGTATTTAATCTTGAAACCCCTTTTGAGTGCAAATTCAGTCATTGCATTACTAGAAAAGTATGATGCATTATCAAACATTAAAGTGGAAGGCAACCCAAACCTGGTGATTATGAACTGATCTATGAACTTAATGATATTTTCAGCATTAGCCGTCTTGAGTGGAACTGCTTCTACCCATTTAGTAAAGTAATCTGTTGCTGTAAAGATATATCTATGCTGTTTAGAAGAGTGAGGAACGATCTCACCTATTACGTCCAATCCCCACTGATCGAAAGGTTGTTTATTGTTAACTGGTTGCAGTGGCAAGCATGGTTTCTTTTGTCTCCCAGCAGCAGTTTGACAGACCTGTCATTTCCTTACATAGTTATGTGCGTCTTTGAATAATGTGGGCCAGTAATAGCCTGCGCGTAAAAGTTTGTGAGCAGTTGCATCTCCAGCGTAGTGTCCGCCTGTTGGCCCATCGTGGAGTTCCTGCAAGACTTTTTCAGTTTCAGATTTCTCAAGACATCTGAGGAGAACAGAGTCATAATTTATTCTGAAAAGAACATCATTCATGAGCTGATATTGTTTGGATTTTAACCTTAGAGCTCTTTTCTTGGTATGATCGAGGTTTGAAGGAGCATATCCATTCTTTAGATAATAAATAATATCAGCGTATAATGACTCAACATCGTTTAGGCTTACCTCGTACACTTGTACCTCTGCAGATGGATTTTCGGATATTAGCGATGCTCTGGCCAGCATTTTGCAAAAGCCTTGACCTTTTACAATACTTGCTGGTTTGATTTCTACGTCATATTCCTGTAAGGCAGTAACCCAATTGGCCCTTTTCTCACCCACATCCTTCTGTACTAGAAGCTTTCTTACCGCTAAAAATGATACTATGATTTTGGTATGTGTTTTGAGTAAAAAAGGTCTGAAATATTTAATTGCTTTGAAAATAGCATAAGCTTATTTCTCCACATCTGAATAATTCAACTCAGCTCCTTGTAAATTGGAACTAAAAAATGCAATTGGGGGTTCCGCCTTTTCTTGATTTACTTGAGTGAGAATCGCAGCATATGATCTATCCGAGGCAAATGTATACAAAATAAAAGGGTCGAAAAAATTTGGAGTTGCTAAAGATGGAGCATTAATAATTTCTTGTTTGATCAGATTGAATGCCTCATGTTCATCTTGGCCCCATTTAAAATTTGAGTTCTTTTTAATCATTGCTTGTAAAGGAGACACAATTCTTGAAAAATCTGGAACAAACCTCTTTACAAAGTTGATTTGACCAAGGAAATATTGCATGGCTTTTTTGTTGTGAGGTAGGGATATTTCGGAAATCTCCTTGATTATGTCAGGATCAATATGAATTCCAGATTTTGACACTATGAATCCTAGAAGTTTTCCTTCACTTAATGCGAAAAAGGATTTTTTCGGGTTAAGTGAAATTCCATACCTCAGACAACATTGGAAGATTTGTTTTAAATCTCTAAGATGGTTGCTTCGTTTCTTGGAATAAACAGTTATATCATCCAAATAGATTACCACTGATTTATTAACTAGTCCCTTGAATGCGATGTCCATGGCTCTTTGAAATGTGGCACCCGCGTTAATCAAACCAAATGGCATCTTTTGATATGCGTAGGTGCCCCATTTGGTTCTAAATGTGGTTTTTAATTGATCATCAGGATGTACCAACACTTGATTGTATCCTAAGAATCCATCCAAAAAGGACATTAATTCTGACCCAGCGACTGCCTGCAATATTTGTTCCATAGGAGGCAAAGGAAAATTATCCTTTTGGCAGGCTTTATTAAGATTTCGAAAGTCAATGCAGATTCTAATATCTCCGTTTTTCTTCCTAACGGGAACCATATTGGAGACCCATTTGGAATGTCGAATGGGAAAGATTATTTTGGCTTTCAATAGCTTGTTGAGTTCAGATTTGATCTGGTTTTCTAGATTGGGATGGATTTTTCTCAACTTCTGTTGGACCGGTTTTTCATCGTCTATCATTGGAATAGTATGTTGGATGATGGAAGTGTCATACATTTTAAGTTCATCATAGTTCCAAGCAAAAACATTTTTGTATTGTCTCAAAAGACGAATATATGCTAATTTTTCTTCAGGAGCTAGGCCAAGGCCTAGATTGATGTTCTGTGGTTTGGTATCAGTTCCTAGATTTATTAATTCGTAGTTCAAAGTTGAACTTTGGAGTTTCGAATTGGTAGATCTTTTAAACCGATCTTTCAAATCATAAAGGTCTTCTAACTTGACTACTGACTTAGGTATAGCATTGTTAGTGCTATCTTGTTGCAATTGTCGGTCATGCTGGTCTTCGTCAATTATTTGATTGGTGTAGGATCCTTCAGATGTGAGAAAACTCACGATGTCAGGATCGTCATTGAAAATTCTCCAATTTGTAATGTTATCAGGAATAGAAGGTCTAAAGATTAATTCTATTGAGAATCTATCAGGGCTAAAATCTTCTGAAGGGATAAGTTTGGAAGCTACGTTAGCTAAAAGGTCTGCACTTGCATTCTGGAGTCTGGGAATTGATGAAATATTAAATGCTATAAAGTGTTCAGTCAGATCTTGAACTAAAGATTGGTAATGTTTTAAATGACCTGATAAACAACGTATAGTATTACGTACCTGTCTGATTACAATTTTAGAATCTCCGAAAAATTGAAGGTATTTGATGTCTAATCCGATTGCTTTGTACAACCCTTGGACTAAGCCTCATATTCTATGGTATTGTTGGTGCAATCAAATTGGAGTCTGCAAGTTAACATAGTTTTATCTCCTTCTGGACTAACTAGCACACATCCTGCTCCTGCTCCTTTGTTAGATTTAGAACCATCAAAAAATAATTTCCAAAATAAAGATTTATTTATAGGACTATCTAAAAAATTAATACATTTAGAACTATCTATTTGAGAAAAATTTTCGACTTGGGATAAAACAAAATGTTCTAAATAAGGTGACGTATGAGCATTAAAATTTCCTAGGAAAGAATCTACTGAATAATTGCTAATGATGTTAGAATTATATGCTACTAGTTCATTTTCTCCCTCTAGTTCTGTTACTATGTATTTCTGATGTCGTTCGCGCTCAACTTTTATTTGGTTTGGTTTACCATTGTAAGGGAGACACATGTGCGACCACTCAGTTGCAAAGTATCCATGAAGTTTTTCTGACCAATCTCTGCTAAGAATTAATCCATAAAATTCTGGAATATCAACAACTAAAATGTCGATAACTTGACATATCTTTGGGTTGGATGACAACCTTATGGTAACCTGATTTAATTAACCAATCACCTCGACTTGCGATCAATCTAGCTGAACTATGTGCACAGTGGATTTCTGTGGTTGAATGTTCAATTTTGCACATATTGATCTTGGTAAAATATTCGATGAAGCTCCAGAATCCACTAAGCAATTATGCAAATTTTTATTGAAAATTTCATAAGGAGAAATGGGGGAGTATGAGATCTCGATCTTCCTCCATTTAAGGCGATATCGTTTGGATCAACCTTATTCATCGCATTAGTTGGAGGTATTCCCATGTCATGGGAAGCTTGAGAGATTATAGTAGTGGGCAAAGGTGCAACTGGTACAGCATGTAATTCTTTCAAAAGTACTTTTTGTTGATGTTTTAACTTGCTCAATTCGTAAAAAGTGATATTGGCCCTTGTCTTTTTCATGTCATCTGTGATATTATACTCCATTTCATCTGAAACGATCAGTGTTTTAGATGGAGTTGATGGGTCTATTAGGACTGGGCTGGTTTGAGTCGCTTTAGATGTCGTTTTCTTGGTTGTGACTTTATCCTTAGTCATCGAGCTTGTGCTCTATGGTTTAGGGGTAGTTTGAGGAGGATCAAGTTGATTTCTACTTCGTGTACTAACCGGGGATGCTTCTTGATCCTCTTCTTGTGGGAGGATGAAATCCCACATACATTGTAACTCTACAAATTCTTCTTCATCGGTATGTTCTTCAGTAGCGATTTCCTCTTCTTCTTCTTTGGATTCAGTGCTTGTAATAGCATTGGGGGGCTTTGAATTAGTCGAAGGGTTTCTTTTAAAAATTCTGTATGGATTTTTCGAAGAAGTTTCTGCCACTTGTTTCTTGATGTCGACCATCTCATTAGACATGGTCTTCAAAACTTATGCAATCCTTCCAAATCAAATGGATCTTTCGATTGTTTTTTCTTGGGATCTTCTTTGAAAGAAACCTTCTTAGATTTTCGTTCTTCTATCATGTTTTTCTTTTCTAGGGCCATAATATGTTTCTCTACTGCTATTGCTTCTTTCATATTTTCAAATAAGGTTGTTTTGTTAGCCCTATCAACAAAGATTTCTATGTTTGATGGTAAAGCAGTGATGTACCATTCACTTCGCACTTCTTCGCTAGGCTAGGAAGCAGTAGGAATTTTGTTTAAGATTTTATTGAAACATAAATTGAAATCTTTGATAGGTTCTCTTGACTTGGCCCTAAGGTTAGACAAGTCGTTGATCAGTGTCGTCGTAGACCTGTCATCACCGAACTTGGTCAAGAATTGTTCTTGGAAGATGTCCCAACTAGTGATAGATCCAAATGGTAATGAGAAATACCATGATCCGGCTGTTCCTTGCAGAGTATAAGGAAACAGTCGAACAACAGCATCCTCGTTGGTAAATCCATTGAGATTTATGGATAGCATAAAGTTATTTATATGTTCTTCCGTTAGCATGCTTGCCTTAGGATTAAACTTAGGCAGCCATTTTTCAGGATGGGCCGGTAGCTGACTCAAGGGTGCAGGCATTAAGACTACCCCTAGGTTATTCCATGGAGACTGGGCCATCGCTGAACTACTAACAGAGGAACATGCATAAGATGATCCCTGTGGTTGAGAAGATGAGGATATTATGATTCCAGATGGTTGAGAAGGAGTTGTGGAAGTTCCAGTGGGCTGATGGACAATGATTTGAAGTGGAGGAGTGGATGGTTGACTTCGCGGTGAAGAGGTTGAGATGGATGATGATGATGAAAGAGTCTCGCTATCGGATCCTTTAGGAGACTTCCTTGCTTTCTTCCTTGTAGGTAGAGGTAATTCGGTTGGTTGAACACCAAACTTTTCGCTCTTTAATCTGGTAAGAGGATGAGCAGGGTTATATTGCGAAGTCATGCTGCCTTGAGATTTATCATATTTTTGAGGAGATATAGAAAATTGCTGAAGTTTGTGAATCAAAGATTCAACTTCAGGAGGTTCAATAGTAGATTGTTCTGAAATATCAGGGTTTGTAGCAGTGGCTGTTGCTCCAACGACTTCTGACTCTGGATTTAAATGTAATGGAGAAGTTGGGGGAGATGGTGAGGGCGATTTACTCTCAGAATGGTATTTAGATTTAGATTTGCTTGCCATTCACAGTTCAGGCCCTCCTTCTAGTGCCAAATATGTTGAAGCACCGAAAATTAGGTCTACAACAAGGGGGATACCCACCCGGTCCGGACCTTGGTTAGCAGCTCCTTTTCCATTTGGTATAGTGGGTCCGACTGGGGATATGGGACCAGTTTCCCAATTTATGTGTGTGTGTGAGATTGATTGATATTTCTAGTTTAACAGTTCCTAATTAAGATGCTCTAATTCTAATTCTAATCTAATGACATGCAATTGTATTCTAGAAAGCAGAAACATCTAAATCTACACTAACCCGGGGTGTAATCTTTCTGTTATGCGATCTAAAATGATTTCAAATAACAATCGGTAATAAAGATCATTCAACTGTTATGAGAAAAGAATTCAATAAGGATGAACCACTTCGTATAAAAAGTTAGACGAAACAGTTGTGAAAAACATATCGCATAATAAGCTACTCATACATTAAGCATAAATAAATAGCTATCACCGTACAAAAGTGCCAAATGATAACTCAGGCATTCACGCATTAATATATAAACAATTGAACTTGAATATCACTTTAACACAAAAGATAGAAATAGTTAAGAGATAGAAGTACCATTTATAACTAGTCCTACTCATGAGCTTCAAGCGATAATGATTTATCTCTTCTTGATCTAACATCCACTAAGAGTACAGAAGTGCAACATCAGTAGCAGATATTAAATGCAAATATCAATAAATCATGTTCCATTCATTCATCAAAACCTCCTCAGAGGGTACAAAAGTGCATGTTCTGGGGATAAGTTTTCGACAAATTTCAGGAGCTTTCTCTAAATGCATGAGAAGGGTTTAAATACTACTAACTACATCTAAAAATAACTTATTACAAAAATGTAGGATACGGTTTAAATGACCGTCCTTTCTCTAGGCAAAAATAAAGCAAAACTATTTCTAAAATTAAATCTAAAACTAACATCTAACTATTTTTGTATTTGCTCCTTAAAATCTCAAGCATTCAACATCTGTTTGAGAAGAGTTGGCTGGCTGAATTCCGATTTTAGCTGAGCTGAGAAAACAGAATCGGCAAGAGCTGGCGCCATCTTCTTGGCAGAATTGATGATACACTTGAGAGTCATCCACTGGCTGTGTGGCTTTACCAAGTATGCCCATTAATAATCCCAATTCAACTTGGTTAACCCTTGGATTGCTTCTGCCTTTTCTTGAGCCTTCTGTTTCCAGTCTGCTTGCAACTGCTGTATCTATATACAAACTATTTTGACAATTACCACTGATTTTCAGATTCAAGTTTTACTTTTTTGCCTTCAGCATTTTTTCCTACAAATTTCTGGGCTTACAGGGGATTGAGCAGCTAGAGGCTTTTCTCTTCAAGAAGTTTTGCCTAGCGAAACTGCCTCCGTTTCTTGATCCAGGCTTCCTTGGTGCGTTTTTTGCCTCTTGCGTGCTTTCTTTTAGCGGATGTAAAGCTGAAATTTTGTGAAAATAATGATTCCGTGAGCTCTTGACCCTGAGTCTTAAACTGTCTATTTTTAATGTCAGCGTTGTCCAGTACCCATTTAATCATGTCCGTGTAGGGGAGAATTTTGGGTCTCGCCGCTATCCGGTGCAAGAATGAACAAGCTAAATCTGCAACTGATGCTTCAGAAGACCTCGATGAGCCTGCAGTAGCCGTAAACTCCATTACCTTGGGATTCTCTTCCTCAAGTAGATTATACATGCCTTCCCAAGTGGTAATACCCGCGTCTCTGTTGCATGCGGTGTCTGTGTACAAGGGCGCCATTTCTTTATCTTCAGACATTGGAGCCTTGCCTTTCTTCCCCATAGTTTCCTGTATACTGCTTTGTATAGTCCTTTGTTCTTCGTTCCTGCAGTTTACAAGTGAGGTGAGAGTAATGATAAGGAACAGTGACGGGAAAGCTTTAAATGCCGAAGACATGCAAAAGTATACCACCTTACGTGAACTGGCTCTTCGATAAACACAAAACCATATTTCATTAACAACTGGCAACTAACTCATTAATTAGCATTAAAGCGCATAACCAGGTCTCGTTTTATGGAAAAAGTTTTTCTTGAATAATGAGCCCGAAAAATCTGCGATGGAGCGATTTTGTGATTTGCTTTGCAATATCGTATATTGCTGCATCGCATTATCGCAAGATCGCAATATCGTGATATCGCAATATCGCATGGTCGCAATATCGCGGAATCACAACATCGCAAAGTTGATAGCTCGCTATATCGCATTATCATAGTGTCGCAGGAACGTAATATATTACAATCTTCATTGATATGTTTTCTGCGAAATGTGATTTGCGATATGCTCATCACATATCGACAATTTAAGGTGTTTCAGTGTAAGTTGTCTTTGATGTATGCGATGCGATATGTGTTTATTATCGCGTATCGTGATCTCACAATGTTAGAATTTGGCTTGTAAGGAGGTATCCTATTATTCTTTCTGCGATGCGATATTTCTTAAGGAGTGATTTTATCTTTTCTCATCATGAAACTTAAGCTTTTTATATTTTTTTAAGGATATTTTCTTAAGTTTATGATGGTAAGTTTTATTAAAAAGGAAATACAAGTATTAATTCATTTTTAAATTTTTTAACTAAGGGTCCCCACTTATTTAGTATTAGTAATAATACTAAATAAGAAGGGGGGTTGTTGGTGGCCACAACACTAACATGGATGAATCTACTCTGTCTTTAGTTTTTGGGAGGGTGTTCGTCTTCACGAGAGTACTTGGCCCATCAATTTGAGGTTTGGGCGAAGCCTTAGAGTAACCGTAATCGTGCAGTTGGCCATCCTTCTCTGTTATTCATTGAGAGACGGGTTTCATCTCCAGTGATAGGTGCTTATCAGACGAGGTACTTTCCCTCTGTTTGCTGATTGATATATTTAGTGTATTTTTTTTATGTTTAGGTACCTAAGTGTTATCATTTTTGAGACTTTAAAGAATATCACATTAACATTTATTTGATAAAAATTAATGGTCATCGTGGCTACATCCGGCCCTCGTCGTCACTCCTGACGATTGTTAGGACTTCCTCCACTCATTGTGGAAGATCCGCCGAGTTCCACTGACTCAGATTCCTCATCTTTGAGGAATTAGTCTCCTCAATATCACACGGGGTCTGTGTGGACGACCGACAATTCCAGTTTGCCAGAGGATTTCTTCACGGAAGGATTTCTTCCTCACTTTAACACTCCGCTCACAAATTTGTCAGACCCTATCGTGGTTCCTATGGTACCTGTACTTCCTTCTTCAGTAGGTGGAGCTTTCCCATCTATCCAGTTGATGACTCACGGGTTGTGGAATATTAGAGACACTGTTGGTCCTCTACCACTTCCCCAGTCGACGGTCATCACAACACCGGTAATGTGGAATCCTGCTATCCCGTTTGCCCCAGGTACGAAAACTCACATAACACCTTCTATAAGTGGAACCCAGCAGATGCCAGGTTCCACTCCTATGGTGCCACAATGCATACCTTCGACAAGTGCCACATACAGTGCTCCATATAACACTCAATGCGGCACTATGGGTGCGGTTCCTGTTTACCAACAACACGGTCGGCCGCCAACGTACAGTTCCAACCCCCAGATTTAGATATCTAGGGGGGTTCCCCATATGCACATGCTGGTAGGGAATGTCACAGTTCCCGCTCCGTTCTCAGGCATGCATGGACAGTCGCTGATTGACATGAGTGTTCCGTCTGTCAATCAAATCTAAATGGTTAGTTCTGTGTCAGTCAGGAATCCACAAGGGGTTCCCCACCAATCCATGGGGGAAACCTCCTCACAGACTCAAATGAGTCAACGGGGCACCGCTTATACTAGGGGAAATTTCATACCCTAGTATCAAAATCCTCATGGAAATCCACTCTACAAAACCAAACTGCAAAGCAACTGCTACACCACGCAACCCATGTACACTATGGGGAACCAAATGATGGGAGGAGCACAGAGCTCCTCTGGTCATTCGTCATCACGATGGTCCGAGTTGGGGGCACCTAACTCTCTGCCGTTTTTGGCAACGTTGGATATTCCCGACTTATACAAGCTGACAAATGACCCCATCTACCACAACTTACAATGGCCACCGATCGTGCATAAAATACCAATGGACATTCCAAAGTTCGATGGAAAACAAGGGGAGGATCTGGGCACCCATATCACCACCTACCATCTCTAGTGTGTTTCAAACTATATGGTGGATGATAGTGTCTGGTTACGTCTTTTTCCCCGCACCCTCATTGGCAATGCTGCGAAATGGTATATTGAGTTACCACACGCGTCAGTCAATACCTTTGATGCTTTAGCGATGGAGTTCCTAAAGCACTTTCAGTTACCTATTCGCTATGAGACTGGGACAGAGCTCCTTACTTCATTTCGTCAGGATACCACCACCCACATCTCCGATCATATTCATGAATGGAGACGTAGGCGGAGGTTAGTCAAAGCTCCCATCCCTGATTTTCTCTTAACGGACTAGTTCTGTAAGTCCTTACTCCCACAAATCGCTAGAGATGTCGCTCTAGGTGGTGCGGTCACAAAAGACCAATCCATACGTTGTGCCCAACACTTAGATTTGATTTATTCACAGTCTGGCACTCTTTACGACATAATCCCCCATGCTCCTGGTAACCCCAATGCTTCCACCACTCAGCACCTCGGAGTGCACACCGACGGGATTGTCGGCACAACCTCTGGGTTGCTGTAAAACAACTCAGTGGTTCCATTGCCAAGCTGGTAGTGGACCCCTCTACCAAAGCGACTGCTCTTCCTGCCATTGTGATAAACTCTGTGCAATCTACACAAAAATCCGGTGGCAAGAACAGGAAGAATAAGAACAAGACTGCTCCTTCTGAAGAGCCATCATCCAAGCAGCCCAACCCAAATAGAAGGCCACTATGCCTACTGATGAGGAAAAGGATAAAGGCACCATATATCCATGCAAACTCTGTCCTGAAGACCACGTAACCTGGCGTTGTCCGCGTCTTCAAGAATGCACAGATTACCTTGCCAAAAGGGATTTTGGTAAGGCACCTGCTGTCCTTAGAAATCATTTTCCTACTCAACAACAACAAAATCTCGTTGCCAACCAACCACAACCCACGCTAGGGGGCAACAATGGTTCGCAACATCCTTCAACTGGTGAAGGATCTTCTACTGTTTACACATTTGAAATGGTATAACTTGCCACAAGAGCCAAATCTTATGGAGCTCCTGTCGCTCCTGTAGCAGAACCATCCTCAAGTCAAAACCCATCGCCGCCCAACGATCTGCATATCGAAAGGCCAGTTGAGGACTTTGTAATTCGACCCCCCAAGGGGGCACTTCGACGCACAATGCACAATACATCTGCACGTGCCGCCCAACACTACAATATCGTAGAGGATTTGGTGCAAGCGCCATTAGCTATGTTGGTGCTCGAAGTATTACAAACATGCCCCAGCCAACGGAAAGCTTTGCTTTCAGCTATCGGAGGTATTGACCCTATGGATTCCATGCTTGCTATTTTCAACATGGACAAGTGTAAACCTCCCCTTTCCCACCAACTTGCATTTCAAGTGCATATCACTTTGAAAGGTAAAGGTATACACCGAATTGTCATCAACGAAGGTGCTTCAACCTATGTCATGTCGGCTTCATGTTGGCTCGCCCTGGGTTCCCCAACCCTATCCCTGCCATCGAACTCCCTTAAAGCTTTCGACGGCCACACCTTTATCCCAAAAGGATACCTAGCCAGTTTTCCCATCACATTCTATGGGAAAACAGTAACGGTGGATGTAGAAGTTGTGGACAAGAAACTCGACTATAATCTGTTGTTGGGTCATAGTTGGACATATGCCATGACGGCCGTCGTATCCACTGTCTTTCGTATCATCCTATTTCCATTGGATGGAAAGGTCATTACAGTGGATCAGTTGTCCTTCTACACCCCGATTATTCACCATTACCAAGTGGCTCCGTACCCCTAGTAGGAGGTGGAACTTATAGTTATGTCAGTATAGGTACCGGTCTACTGAAGGCTTCTTCCCTTATGGGTTGTTTTCCTCTTCAGCCACCCTAGGTTTCACAATCGGTCAACATGCTTTCATCAATTCCTCATGAACTGACCGATCCCTGGATCCTAATGGCTCCTTCAGACCTTGACACATTCGGAGACTAGATGTCGCTGTCACCAGCTGAATCGGCCTACCAAGGCATTCAATCTGCATCCACATCTCTAGTCATGTCGGTTATTGCCGATGGTACCACCACCCTTCCCATAACCAATCCTCCTTTAGATCCATTCAATCAACTCATACCTATGGATGAATCCATTCAAGAAATTATGAGTTTTGGAGAGCAACATTGGGAGGATTGGCACCATCGTGTCTCGATATCTGATTCGGACATGATGCCTCTTCAAATCCTGTCCTCTGACTTACCAAAAATTGTTTCCTCACCATACGCGATCATCCAAACTTTGGATGTGGAAGGAAACATGGGTGACACTTCCAGGTCATTGCCCATAGATATTTCAGTCACGACAGGCATCGTGGAAAACACCCAGATGCGAGCAGATTACAGTCCTGAGGAAATTGTGAGCTCCACCTGCCTATATGAGGAATTCCATGATGAATTTGTTTGGTCTCATGAGGAAATGCCTGACTTTAATCCATCGTTTGTCGCGCATGAGATCCAACTTTACGATGAAGCAAAACAAAATGGGTGGCCAATCCCTTCCCTAGAAATAGCCATTGAACCCATGCCCGGCCCTACTGCTAAAGAAGAACACCTACTATACCTTAAACAGCTGGATAAAACCCATCGAGATGCCAATTTGGCACTCGCAACTCACAAGGAGTGGGTAAAATCCAAATTTGTGAAAGAGGTTAGGTTTTGTTCTTTCCAAGAGGGCAACTTTGTATCGCTCTATCATCCAAAAGATAACCTCTTGGAGGCATGCACGCTTTGACCCATTTGGCTAGGTCCCTATGTCGTAATGAAAGTCCTCCCCACGGGGGCATATGAACTGCAGGACCGAGAAGGAATCCCACTCAAGGAGCCCAAATATGGGCTCTATCTGAAAAAGTATTGTGCCTAGTATTGCACTGGGCATGTGCTTTGTAATTTTATGTATTCATAAGTTTTGCTTACCTTTTTTGATGTGATTGGATTGCTTTGTTATTTAGTGGAGTACTTGTCTCATGCATTCTTCTCGCAATGTAGATGTCGTCATTCCCCTTAGCATACGTAGGATACACGAATGGTGCCAATCGTCACACACGACACATTGCATCAGCTGCTTGGGTCATCTATACACCCGAGTTGGAACTATTTTTCTCCGGGGGGGTATTTCTTGGTACTGCCACCAACAATATTGCCGAGTACATGTCCGTCATTTCGCTTCTCACGGAAGCGTCATCAAGGGGCATCTCCAATTTGGTGGTCAGGTTAGACTCCCAGCTAGTCATTATGCAATTGACAAACCATTATCACGTTCATAATCCAGCCTTGTTACGTAACTATCTAAGGGTGTAACTCTTGGAATGTCGATTTGAAATAATCACATATGAGCATGTTCCTTGAGAATTAAATACAGTCGTTGATTCATTAGCTAACTATGTATTGGATTGGCATTTGTCTCATTCTTTATAGCAGCATGCATGAGAAGTAAAACATTTACTAAAGTTAAAAATTTGTTACAAAAAACATTTAAAAACACATTTACACCACCAAAATACCAAAAATATCTGTATATATATATATATATATATATATATATATATATATATAGATCGAAATCCAGTTTTTTACATCAAAATATTCCAAAACTTGGATGATTTAAGTACAAAATGGCTCAAAGCCCAGCTAAAAGCACTCATATGGCTACGCCAGAACACCTGCTAAAGAGAGCCTATTGCTCCAAAAAAGCCAAAACAACTCTAGCTACCCTTCGAAGAGAAACTAGAAACTGCTCAGGTACACCAACGGTGTGCCGTTGCATATGAGTGGGAATCTTCCTCATAGGAAGGGGGGGGGACACCCATAGTTAAACCCTCTAGGTTCCTCAAAACCTCGTGGAGACTATCAGCATCGCCCCCTCCAACAAGTATTTGGCCGCCTCATCGCACATAGCGAGGTTCGCCGGTAGGTCGTAATGGTGCCACATCTGTGTTAAGCATAAAAATTTCATGTCAGTTCTTATTTCACCTTTAAAAAACATTACATATACATTCAAAAGCGCAAAATTACTTAAGTGTCAAAATTATTCTCACCTTGAGGACCCCAGTTGGTCCTGGGCGGTAGCATCAAGTATGGGTCGCCGGTAAAGTCCATGCCTTCATAGGCATAGTCATCAGCAATCACAATTTGGCTATGGAGCCACTGGAAGAAGTCTTCGTCAAAAAGTGTCGGAGTGGTCCACCTCCTGTGCAAGGATCGAGTGATGACTAGCGACCTTGCCTTGGCTCCCTCAGATCAAAGGGACCTAAGCTCATCCGTGGGCGCATGACAGGTACCCTCTCAAGGAAAAATGAGACTATGATAGTACCGTACCCAAAACTGTGTTGGGTACGGGTCTTGCATGCTGTTAATTCTGCCTTCAACTGGTGAAGCACTGCTTCACACTAGTTAAACATCTGTGGCTGGACATAGTAAACCGCAAGCAACAGTTGGGCCTTTGTCACTACGTGGGGACTTTTTGACCCCGCCAACCACACAATCAACCATAAAACTGCCCTCATAGACCGAGATCGAATCCTCTCTATAGGGACTCTGTTGCTGACTAGTCCACTCTCAGGGATGCAATAGATCTGTACCAGCTCTGAGGTAGATCGTGGATCTGACTTGCCACCGGTGAGGTTTGCTTGTGCCCCACAACACGACAAACCAGTCAAAAATTAAATGTCATCCCGGTCAATCGCCAACACCTAATCTCCAATCCTAAACACTTGCTCGTGTTCATCCCAGTGTTGGATGATCCATCTCAGTAAATCCTCCTGTCCTTTCATCAGCTCTAGCTTTGCATACTTCAATAAACCACAGCGGCGCAATGCAAGTATGCATGCTGGATCATTTCACATCAGCAATTCCTCATTGTCATGGGCCCGTTCTCTCCATAGGTGAGTCATTTCAGCCTGAAACCTGCACAAAATAACCCTAAAAATAGTTAAAATGGGGCAAAAACACTTAAGGAATCCATGCATGAGGGTTTTAACTGCACCCTACAGCCCTAACGCTACCCCCAGTGCTGCACAGGGAGGATTAACACCCTCCAGTGGCTCGTACAGAGCGTTTAACACTCCCTACTGGCCATCTAGAGGGCGTTAGTGTGCAAATAAGGCTTTAGGGCACCTCAGATCTGCAAAATTCCACCCATAAAATTGTTAAGAAAGGTTTAGTAAGGCATAGAGCAAGGTTTTAGCTCTCACCTGGGACTGACGGCATGTCGAATGGTTGCCCGGATCTCCTGCAATGGTCCGCGGAAAATCTGCTCCTCTTTAGCTCTAGCAAGCTCTCACAAACTTCAAAATAGTGAAAATGATGCATGTGAAAGCTCAAAGCATCTCCTTATATAAATTTGAGAGACATGATTTTTTGAAAATCATTAAAGAGGAAGTAGTCCATTCTCCATGATTTTTTATCATGCATGAACCTAGATAATAGGAATTGCTGCTTTTTTATAACTTTTTACTGCTTTTGATGAAAGTACTTTCAGGAATGAAAAGCAGTAAAAGCTGCATGCAATTCTCAATAGAGCACTTTTAGGGATATTTTATTGCTCTTTAAAAAATATAAACATCTCCGAGTTTTTATCATTGAGCTCGTTAAATCTATGCAATGATAGTCAGAGCACTTTTTGTGATATTTTATTGCTCTTTAAAAAATATAAACATCTCCGAGTTTTCATCATTACGCTCATTAAATACATGCAACGATGCTCTGAGCAACTCTTTTTTGATCTTTTTCTAGCTCATAAACTAAAAAAGACCAAAGGAGCATTCTTTTTAGGCGCTTTTTTCTCACTCTTTAAACTGAAAAAATCCCGAGCTATGTCTTGCTGCTCGTTAAACTTGCTAAAGATGACCCGAGCATTCTTTTAGGTACTTTTTCTTGCTCATTAAAACTGAAAAATCCCGAGTTTTTTGTCACCGGGCTCGTTAAAGATAAACGACAGTAGCAAGAGCACTTTATTTTTTGGGATAGTTTCTCGCTCTTAAATAAAAAAATCCCCAAGTTTTTCCCCTCCTTCGAGCTCGTAAAACTATGAAGAAGGTTTGAGCTGTTCTTTTCCCTCTTTTTCTCGCTCATTAAACTGAAAAAGATACCCTGAGTTTTCTTCATTTGACTCATTAAAATTTTTGATGAAGGTATTAAGTTTGTCATCGCGTGACTCATTAAAAATTCACGATGAAACAGGAGTTTAGTCCATCGCCTCGTACTCGTAACAAAATGAGGTCAACATCTATTGAAAATAGGTTTCTCTTTATCTGGGTTCAATAGATTAAAAGATGGAAAAGTAACCGATCCGAGTATACTATTAACCTTTTGTTGCACCTAGTTAACAACTATGACAAAGGGACCACCATGGAGTCTCTCTTTACAATCTTTTCAGACTCTCTAAATATGAAAAGACCACCGAGTTGTCTAGTCTAGACTCTTTAAATTACGCAGACAAGATATAGAGTCGTTCTTTTTACGATACTTTTTCAGACTCTTAAAACATGAAAAATTCGATGAGTTTGCTTGTCTAGACTTATTAAACTAATCAGATAGGGCAAAGAGTCATTCTTTTTGTGATCCTTTTCAGAATCTTTAAACATGAAAAGATCGATGAGTTTGCCTGTCTGGACTCATTAAATTAATTAAACGGGGAAAGTGGACAATACAACTGTATTTCGTATTTGAAAGCGTGGTTTGGTAGTAATCGTTCCCTTGAACATGGAACTCCCTTAGATAAACCTTCATTTTGATGGCCTCTCAATATCAACCCTATCAACCTATGAGTTTTAGCCTATATACCTTGATGTAATTGCATCTCCGTATCCTAACACTATGTAGTGTTCATGAGTCTAGTGTTGTCTGCTTAAAACCGTTGTTGTGCCTTCTATTGTTCAAAGGTTCCCATTTTTTTCCTCTATCTACCGATCATACATATCCTTTCATCATGCCCTCCGTTTTTTAGACCCAAATGATCAAAAGATTCCTCAAAAAACAAAATCATTCTTGTCCGGTTTCGTGTCGACTGATGTCGGACACGCCATTCCCTACCTTTTGACAGGTTTCTTCCTATTGATTTCAACACTATCAAGGAAGATAACCTAGAAACACATTCAGTGCCTTGGTACTTGCAGACATTAGTGGCAGGTTACCTTGTGTTTGATCACGGGTTTTCATTATTGGCTCCTGGTTAAGCAATTCCACGAGTGTTCGATGACAAAGAAATCTTTCACACTCGCTAGTTTTCACTGTGCATCTTGGAGACCATCACCATTTAGCGGTGGCCTTCCTCACATCTATTAATAGTATCCATTATTAATTGGTAATTAGATGATTTCGTGCATGTTCAACGTCCATATCTTATCACATGTACCGATCTATGCTGTTCGGTGAAGCGAAAATCAAGACCTTGGGTAGAGGCTTGCATCATTCAACCTTGTTTCCTCTCCCAAGCTGTGGATATTGTTCTTTGGAGACAGCTATTTTAGGATGATCTATTATGACACTAGATCCGCTTTGTGCTTATCGGCGGCCAGCATTGTTATATCTCAGAAGAGAAAATTACTCTGACATAGCTACTGAGCATGGGAATGCCCGACTCAGGACATGATTTTAGCAGTTTATATATATGTATATGTGTTGTATTCGGTCTTCCTTGCCGGCCGAAACTTCTCTCTCTCTATAAAATTTTGACAGAAAATTACAGTTTTACTAAAGCATTTCAGCCATCGTCTCTGCCTTTGATCTTGTAGAAATTTCACTTGTAGAACAACCCGAGATATGCAATGTCCTAAAGCATAATACTTGTTCTACTTGTACAAAACATTAAGCGGAAGCATAATCAAATTCATGAGCAACATCAAGTAGAAACATGCATAACTGAACAAGAGAAATAATCACACATAACACAAGATATATCCAGGGGAAAGCACTAGCATAAAACCCCAACCATGTATTATCAATCAAGTGGAAATCCTCTTCACAATACAAAAAGAATTAGCCCTCAAGCTATTCAGTTCTCAATGAACTATGAAGATATGAAGATGTAGCTCATGGACTACCTAGGCCTGAATATATAGGCTACACAAGTCCTCCAAGCTCCTATTTATGTATTTCTCTTGGAAATAGATCCTTCTCCATGCAAGTAATACTTACTAGAAATATCCAAGCATCTGATAGTACACTATCCCTTATTTGATCTCAATTGGGTCTCTGTCTGAACTGACATGCATCAGTTATCCATGAGGGAATGCTCAGTTATCTGAAATAATAGTTGTCACATGCATGCAAACATTAACAAACTATATTTCATTAATTTAACAACTTGTTAAATTAATCTAACTGGACTTGACTAGTTAGAACTAGGTCAATTGATTCTCTCATTATAGAACTCATACTTATTCCCTCAATCAGTGGAGGAAATTAAGGATAAATTCCTCAATCAGTGGGACAACTCATGTGCATGCTCACAAAGACTTCAAATTCTAATGTCCTTAACTAATTAACTCAGCTGAATTAATTAATTAATATTTCCAATTGCTGTTAAGACCAAAATTAATTTTACTTCCTATATATAGACTAGGGACTGCTATAAATAGGAAGGGACCCAGAAATGCTATTTTTAGAACTTTCTATTTTTAGCAGTTTCACCTCTCACCCAATGTGGCCAATGACCTCACTGGCCAAACTGCTATTTTTAGACATGCTATTTTTAGCAGGTCTATTTTTAACACATTCTAAATTTAGCATTTCTTGTTGCATATTTTTCAACACTCCCTCTCAACAAGAAAGGCTTCCTCTCAAACCCGATCCTGTAACTCTGGAATGTTCTTCATGCAACACATCTACCTGGTCCACTTTCTCCAACAACACTTGGAACAAAAACACTCCCAACTGACCACTCTGTTGGGCTAGGAACATACTCTAATGTTGAAGCTCTACCTGCTACTGACAAGTGCTCCCTCTCTGACATCTGTGCTACTGCAACATCTCGCACCATTGCACACCTCTCTGTGACACCTAGCACTATGCAAAACACTTGTGCCTCTCGCATTGCTACAGCCTACTGGCTATGTGCTGTCCTGGGATTCCTTGCATTGTCGCTCTCTCTGCCGCTCCATCCGCATTTGTCTCTACCCAATCAGTCAGTTCCTGCTACTCCACATCAGGGCTCCTGTAGCAAGGTCTCATCCAAGAGGTTGGGTACCTCAACGTTCCTACTCCTCCTCCTTGGGACAATCACTCTATATCGCCCCACCTCCTACCTAGAGGTATGGCTGCATGTGATCCTTCAGCCCACCTGGCTCGAAGTTTCCCCCTACTGGAGGTCTCTGCATGAGTAGATGTCTCTACTCGATCTCCTCTCAGCTTCCCTTGTTGTGGCTGCTCCACAACCTCCTGAAGCTGCTGCACCCATCGTGGCTCCTGCACAATCATCTGAGACTTCTTCTAGTGCTGCATGTTGAGAGGTAATATACCCTCCCTCTCAACCACCAAGTCTCCATCAGTTGCCTTGCTGCTCAAAGCTTTGCATGCATCATGAACCTCAAGAGCATACACGTTCTTGACCCATGAACCAATCTTCTTCACCTGTCTAGTGATGATGTGTCTAAGGAAAACCTTTCCCTTACTGAAGACTACATCATAGCCTCTGTCTTCTAGCATCACGATCAACACCAAGTTTCTCTTCAGTCATGGTACATACTTGACATCGGTCAAGGTAAGGTGAGATCCATGCTCCCTTTGAGAAATAACCGTGCCTACACCTAAGACACTATACTTCTCATCATTACTCATCGCTATGAGTATCTGGAGATCTTTCTCCTCCAATGTACTGAACAAACTCTTGTCGCCGGTCATGTGGAAAGAAGCTCCACTATCAAGAAACCAACCACTTCCCACCATGGATGAAACCATGCCTGCGTAGAGTGTGAAATCCAACTCAAACTGTGAAGCAAGTGCCTCACCTTTAGATCCTTCCCCGGATCCCTTCTTGGATTTCCTCTATGGACAATTTGCAGCATAATGGCCCACCTCATGACAACGAAAGCATCACACTTTTGATTTGTCAACCTTCTTCCCATCATTGGAAGAATTGGATTCAAAAAGAGAAACCTTCTCCTTCCCCTTCTTTGCCTTACTCGCTAAGGCACAGTTCTCCTCATCATGCATGGATGTAGAATTGTCTCTGGTGCTTCGTCTGATCTCCTCCTGCATCAAATCTGACCATATTCGTTCCCAATCTGGTAGTTTCTCCCTTCCATTCACCGAGGCCTGGTAGCTATGCCAGCTCTGAGGAAGGCCAAGAAGTGCTAGACTCACCGTATCCTCATCCGATGTCACGACCCCTACACTTGCAAGCTCATCCCTGCATGTGATGAGCTTGGTCAGATACATAGAGATCGTCTCATCCCTTTCACACTTGATCTTTCAAAGTTTGTCCTTCAGTGCCAACTTCCTCTGATCACTGCTATTCTGATATAATTCTTTCAATGTTTTCCACATTGCATGCAGAGTCTCCTTCCCATGGAGGCTCGAGACGATGTGATCTCATACTCCCTCCAAGAGAATTCTCCTAGCTCTAGCCACACACTTCCTCCATTCCACCTACTCAGTCTTGTTAGTAGGCTTAGGAATTTCTTGATCAATGAAATCCTTAAGGCCATTATCTTCCAAAATTGCCTCCATGCAATCCTTCCAAGCTATATAGTTTGAGCTGCCATCAAGGGAATACTCAAGCCTCAAACCATAGAATGCCATCGATGAAATAGATGTGATAAGAACTTGAGATCTATATCCCGAATAATAAACTTCGAATTTATCCTGCTAGTATACTGTTCTTGCTTGATCACCTGTGCTCTGATACCATGTAGAAATTTCACCTGTAGAACAACCGATATATGAAATGTCCTAAAGAATAATACTTGTTCTACTTCTACAAAACATTAAGCGGAAGCATAATCGAATTCATGAGCAACATCAAGTAGAAACATGCATAGCTGATCAATTGAAATAATCACACATAACACAAGATATATCTAGGGGAAAGAACCAGCATAAAACCCCAACCATGTTTTATCAATCAAGTGGAAATCCTTTTCACAATACAAAAAGAATTAGCTCCAAATCTATTCAGTTCTCAATGAACTATGAAGATATGAAGATGTAGCTCATAGACTACCTAAGCCTGAATATATAGGCTACACAAGTCCTCCAAGCTCCTATTTACGTATTTCTCTTGGAAATAGATCCTTCTCCATGCAAGGAATACTTACTAGAAATATCCAAGCATCTGATAGTACATTGTCCCTTATCGGATATCAATTGGGTCTTTGTATGAACTAACATGCATCAGTTATCCATGAGGGAATGCTCAATTATTTGAAATAATAGTTGTCACATGCATGCAACATTAACAAACTATATTTCATTAATTTAACAACTTGTTAAATTAATCTAATTGGATTTGACTAGTTAGAACTAAGTCAACTGATTCTCTCATTATAGAACTCATATTTATTCCCTCAATCAGTGGAGGAAATTAAGGATAAATTCCTCAATCAGTGGGACAACTCATGTGCCTACTCACAAAGACTTCAAATTTGAATTTCCTTAACTAATTAACTCAACTGAATTAATTAATTAATATTTCCAATTGCTGCTAAGACCAAAATTAATCTTACTTCCTATAGATAGACTAGGGACTGCTATAAATAGGAAGGGACCTAGAAATGCTATTTTTAGAACTTTCTATTTTTAGCAGTTTCACCTCTCACCCAATGTGGCCAATGACCTCACTGGCCAAACTACTATTTTTAGACATGCCATTTTTAGTAGTATTTTTAGCACATTCTAAATTTAGCATTTCTTATTGCATATTTTTCAACAGATCTCATACTTTAGGGGGCATCTGTTATAGGAAAAAATGACCTCCTCATCAACTCAGAGGTGAGAGACAGCATGATTGAAGCAAAGACCACAATTGCAGGCCTTGATTCCACACTAACCCTCCTTGCACACTGCTAACCTGCTTTATAAAGCTTGTTACCAAGCATAGAGGAGCGTTAGTCACCCTGCTAACTCAAGTTGTTAGACCAGGGGGAGCATTAGTGAAACTAAGAGATGTTCAGTGGGTCAAGCCAACAAATCTGCTTACAAATATCTAGATATTTATCCCTAAATTTGCTCAAGAAAAGCAAGGAAACTCCAAAAAATTGAATTATTTGGGGAAATTCCAATCTGAGAATGAAGGAAAATGGGAAAAATCTTGAAAACAGGGCAGGTTCATGGCTTTTGCCCTAATGAACTCTAGGAGGATCTTGGCAGCCCTAACTCGATTGTTACATAAGCAGTGAGAGGGCCATTGTGAAAGGGGTCAGGGCATTTGGAAGGATAGCCCATTGAGCTGTTGTGAACTATCATATACTTGAAGATGTGAGCTGAAGGAGAGAGAGAGAGAGAGATAGAAAAAGAAGGGGCAAGGGAAGGCTGATACAATGGATGGTTGTAATCACTCTTCCATTATAAATACAGAACTGCAGTTGTGTTCCCTACTCCATAGTGATAGTAATATTATTCATTGATTTGTTCATTTTGATGCTTGTTGAGATGAGTAGTTAAGTTATACACTAATAGATGTTTATTGTGCATTCTTACATTAGTTTTCAAGAGCGTATGATGTGATTGGTTTACCTTGTCCTTTGTGTAGGAATTGTCTTGGAGCCGACCTTGAAGGAGTTCTTCATGCCGCATAGAGATCTCCAAACAAATCTAGAAGGAACTAAAGGTGATCCTCTTTCCATACCTTGTCAATTTATGTTTGATAGATGAACATGTGCATAACTTGATAGCTTCTGCAGATAATCTTATGGTTTGTCGAAGGTCCCGGGAAGGCCTTCGAGGGTAGTTTTCATTCTACATACACCGTGCAATTTACCCCATAGCATTTTGATAATGAAGATGAAATCTTTTCTAAGATAGCACTGAGTTACCTCAGAGGGCTGAAGCTCTTGGGTTAGGGCCCAACCCAAGCTGCCTAGCACCTCTTGTTTTGTATTTATATGTTTTGTTTCAGTTTATGAATTAGTTGCTGTTAGATAGATTTCTTCCTTGGTTAGAATAGGTTGCTTTTGGTGATTTACATAGATGTTTCCATTTCAGTTTGCTGAAGTAGGTTAAATAGTGATAGGAGAAAGATACAAAAGGGCATCAACAGAGTCTTGACCTCCTTTCCTCCCTTTGGGACCATGAGCTGAGGTCAAGACCCTGTTGCTGCCACAAAAACATAGTTTTGCCTTCTCCATGTAATTTCTAGTGTTGTAGTTTGATTTAGAGGTTAATGCTTTGCTTCAGATCTATTTCACCATTCTCGTTCCTATTCTTGCAATAAATTTCCTTCCATGCTTTCCTTTCCATATAGCATTGTTCAACATTTTATTTTCCTAGACCAGGATTTAGGTTAACATGAGATACAGTTCTGTCTTTTTGGTGCAACTAGTTTCTTTGCTTGCTCAGTTTCAGTGTTTGATTTGCAACTCTCTTGCATTACATATCTGCTCACAATAAGTCCATAAATCAGCCATCACCATCTCTTTTTCTACATGTTCCACATGTCATTCACAGCCCCTCATAAATCTGCCCTAATTTTCTTCACTTTTCTCATAAACTTTCCTCTCGTCCCTTGAACAAGTCCAACCATCATTCTCTTCCCTAACCCTCCTTGATGAACCTCAAACACCTTAACACATCCTTATAGCCTTCATATACCCTTTCCAACCATTTTCCCACCTTTTAAACCTCTAAAACAGCCCTCGGCATCCTCCTATAGATCCTCCTGTAGATCCTCTGCAACCTCCTGTAGAATTTCCTGTAGGTGACTTTTTGAAGTCTGATTGCAGGGAAAGCCTCCAGAAGGTTACCAGAGGCCTCCTAGGACCCCTCCACACCTTCCTACATATCTGAAAATCCCAAAGTCACCCTCCATCGCCACCTAATCGCTGCCACACCCACATATAAATAAATTACATGCATGACAATTTCACATTAAATACATAAAAATCCAAAAAGATGTTTTTTCTCATTTCCTTCTAGAAATAGCTTGAATAGATGTATTTTACTTCCTCAGTACGTAATGGCATTCATTTCATAGGTTTTCATCTCTCTTTCTGCAAAAGTAGGGTTAGTTGGTAAATTAGGGTTTGCTAGGTTCGCTTTACATTCCAGTCTTCTTTCTCTTTCTGCAAGTAGAATAGCCTCTGTAGAGCAAGCTTTCCTCTCTTTCATCACATATAAAGCTTCTTCTGGAATTCATAGAAGTTGGCTTGAGCTCCTAGTGATCTTGCGCCAGCTGACCAAGTGACAGCTTGCAGTAAGAACTATTACTTGTGCATACAACATCGTCGCTTCCAAGTTTGTTAGGAACTACCGGATTGATAAAAGTAAAGTAGGAAGCCCCAGGAGTTGCAGTATTATTGCTACAATACTGGTGCTCACCACTTTTTGGCGTTGTTGCTGGGGAAGCGTCAGAGTATTTTGTGATTGCTACTTTTCTTCTATTTTCTACTGCAACATTATGCTAAGTAGTTCATTTCAACAAAAGTAGAGTAGTTGTTTCTTTCAATTTCTGCATTTCCTTGCTTTCGTTTCAATTATGCAATTTCCATTCCAGCAAAAGTAGATAAGTCATTTCCTTGCTTTCATTTCAATTATGCAATTTCCTTTCAACAAGTTCATTTCAGTAGTTGCAATTTGTTTGTTCAATCAATTTCAGTTTTGCAGGTACAAGTAGAAAAAAACAAAAATCACCCAAAAACATATTTCCTTTCATGCCTTGTAGGAACAGAGATAATTCAGGGAAATTCCTACCCAACACCCCCACCACATCACAAAGCCACCCTTCTCTCTTCTTTGGTGGCAGTGATCCAGAAGAACCTTTAGGTGAACAACCAGAGATATTTGAAGAACCTGTAGGAGAAGAAGAGGAAGAAAACATCCCTCCTGAGACAATGGATGGAAACAGAAATGCTAGGGGGAATGGAAAAAGAGTAGAGGGTACCTTTCCCATCTGAGAGACCAATGGGGACACTAAAATGAAGAACATAAGACCTTTAGCCCTACCTCACTTCCATGGATTGACTACAGAGGATCCTGACACCTTTTTGTTTGAGTTTGCTATTATTTGTTGAACCTATGACTATGTAGAAGATGAGCAGAAGTTGAAACTATTTCCTTCTACCCTCAAGGATGTAGCATTGCGATGGTTCATGGGGTTACCTGGCAATAGCATCACAACTTGGGCTCAGATGCAACAAGCCTTTAATAACAAATATCGAGACTACTGTAGGTCAAAAGATACCAAGGAAGAAATCTTCTGAATGACCATGGGAAGTGATGAATCCTTGGAAGATTATGAAGAAAGGTTCCAGCTCAGTTATAAAAGGGCCAAGTGCACACTTGACCCCGAATCTTTGAAGTTGGTCCTGCTCAGGAGAATTTTGAAAGACCTTCTAGACACCCTCCATTTACTGGCTGGGGGAGACATCTACCAACTACCTTATGAAGACATAAAGACTGTTTTTAGAAACCATTCTAGGGCAGCCAGAAAGAGAGGTAGGGGGAGTCAACTCATAGCCAATACCTCCTCATCCAGTTCATCCCTTAAAGGTGAACTTGGAAACATGCTGGAAGACTTCAAGAGTGAGACGCTGCAGACTCTTTCCATGCAAATGGATACCTTGCATATCAAGAGGAAACAAGAGGAAGCAGAGAGGGCTTTGGCCACTTTTTGTCCTAGGTGCACCAGAAGGCATCCTAGGAATGAATGTCCATTGAAATCTATACTAGAGGTTTGTTCAGTCTGTGAAGAAGATCATTCTATAGATAAGTTCCCTTCCTTTCCCAGACTTAAAGCTATATACCAAGGGGCCGAAGGAACCACTGAACCACTCTATTTCATGAACCAAAGGAGACTGCATGGACCTAGACCATACCAGTAGGGAATGTAAAGGACTTCTCAGGCATACTACAACCCCAATCAAGCCACTTCCATACCTTCTTGGGGTCCCCCTGCTCATCCTTCCTGGTCCACACCTCCTCCTTGGTCATATCCATCTCCATATCATGTCCAACCAGCTGCTCATTCATTTCACTTCTATGCTTAGCCAAAACCTCAGTGGAATGCATCTCATCAGGGGTGGAGGCCCCAATAAAACTCTCCTCCCACTCGTTTACCTCCACCACCTACTCAACCGCAACCATTGCTTCCTGCTCCACCAAGGCAACCCCAAATGCCTGCTCAACCGAACCCGAACTCTAATAACAGACATGCTCAACAAGTGTATAGTGGGGAACCATCATGCCCAACCTATGCTATGGAGATTCAGGAGATTAACCTGTAATCTGGGAAGGTTCTCCCAGATAACCAGCCTCCCCCTAAGGAGGATGAGGAAGATAAAGAGGAAAGTGAACCGAAAGCAATTCCACCCTTTCTTGAAAGATTATCCAGGACAACATAGCCCACCCCAGAAGAAACTGAACTTCTGGGAGAATTGAGACAATTATGTGTAAAGATACCACTTCTCCAAGCCATAAAAGATGTGCCTATATACAATAAGATGATCAAAGAGAAGTGCTTTAGGCATCCAATCACGTGCAAGAGAGATGCCCCAATCATCAATGTCATAGGACAAATGTCTGACCTAATGTTGGGGCAGGTAATCTGTCCGAAGTATCTAGACCCTGGAAACCCAGTAGTTGATGTCCACATCAATGGCACCATGATCCCCTATACCCTGATTGATCTGGGAGCTTCCATTAATGTGATGACAAAGGACACCATGTTCAAGCTCAAACTCTAGGGCTCCTTGAGAAATACCATGACAGTATTGCAGTTAGCAGACCGCTCCACCGTGACCCCTGAAGGGATTGTGGAGGATGTGATTGTCTCCATTGATTCTTGGGAGTACCCTACTGATTTCCTAGTTCTCCACCCAAAGGCAAAGCTCACTGGGTATCCTCTCATCCTGGGGAGACCCTGGTTGGCTACTGCAGATGCCTACATCAGTTGTCGAGTTGGGAACATGAAAATCAAGAACAGGCATATGTCCAAGCAGCTAATCCTATACCCTCCTGCCCAACCCTTGCTAGAACATGATCTACCTCTCTGGTTGGAGGAGGAGGATGAGGATGAAGTCTATTCTGCACCACTTTGTGCAGTAGAAACTACCATGGGGGGGGAAATCGTAGGATGAGAATGATATCATTGAAAATTTAATTCAGAATCCACCCCCCAGTATTATGCCATTAGAAGATCTAGCAAAAGAAACCCAAGACAATACCTTAGCTGATCTCTGCGTGGCCGACCCAACCTCTCTCCGTGTTAAGAATATAGAGTTCAACCCTGAAAGAACCTTGAAAATTTACTCGTCCCTATCCACCTCCCAGGAGAACGAACTATGTAGCTTATTGAGAAAACATTTATATGCCTTTTCCTAGAGCTATAAGGAGATGAAGGGAGTGCACCCTTCAGTTTGTACTCATCACATATACATTAAGGAAGATTGCAAACCAATCAGGCAGCCTCAAAGGAGGATGAATCCAGCCCTTAAAGACATTATCAAGGAAGAATTGAAAATGTTACTGGATGCAAGATTCATATACTCCATCTCTGACAGCGAATGGGTCTCTCCTTTGGTGCTAGTGCCAAAGAAAAATGGTAAGTGGAAAATCTGTGTCGATTATCGGGAATTGAACAAGGCCACTAAAAAGGAACATTTTCCTTTGCCTTTCATAGATCAAGTGTTATATAATCTGGCGGGGAAAAAGTTTTTCTCCATAGATGGGTTCAACAGGTACAATCAAATCCAAATCAGCCTGAAAGACCACGATAAGACCACTTTCACTTGTCCTTGGGGTACCCTTGCATATCGAGTCCTTCCTTTTGGTTTGTGCAATGCTCCCGCCACTTTCCAGAGAGCAGTATTGAGTATATTCTTTGAACTGGTTCATGATGCAGTGGAAATATATATAGATGATTTTACTCCTTATGGTTCTAACTTTCAAGAAGCTTTATCTAACCTAGGAAAAGTTTTGGACAAGTGTATTGAAATGAACCTGTCCCTCAGTCTGGAAAAATGCGAATTCTTGATGACTAAAGGGACCATGCTAGGTCATGCAATATCTTAACAAGGATTGCAGGTGGACCCCAACAAAATTGCCATCATCCAAAGGGTCCCACCTCCTCAAAAGGTGAGAGATGTCCGAAGTTTCCTAGGCTTAGCAGGATATTACAGAAGATTCATTAAAGATTTCAGTAAGTTAGCCTCTCCATTTTTTGGTCTTTTGGGAAAAGATGTTGAGTTCATATGGACTGAAAACTGTCAAGAAGCCCTAGATACCTTGAAAAGAAAACTTGTGACTGCCCCAATTTTGAGAGGCCCAAACTAGGCCCTACCTTTCCACATTCACACAGATGCCTCGAACAAAGCAATAGGAGCAGCCTTAGGGCAAGTTGATGAAAAGTTACCTTATGCCATATACTTTATAAGTAAAAATTTGTCAAAGGCAGAGTTAAACTACATGGTAACCAAGAAGGAACTCCTAGCTGTAGTACATTCCTTAAATAAATTCAGACATTACATCACAGGCTATCAAACCTTTGTACACACTGATCATGCTGCAATTAGGTATTTAATGAACAAACCAGATGTAAATGCTCGCATTATTAGGTGGTTGCTTTTATTGCAGCAGTTTGATTTAACCATTGTTGATAAGCCTGGTAAGGAAAATGTTGTTGCTGACTTTTTGTCTAGAGTAAATTTGCCTACAGGTGAGGAAGGAATGGTGGATGATCAAATGCCAGATGAGCATCTATTTGCTATCTCAGTACTCTCTCCATGGTTTGCTGGTATATAAAATTACTTGGTTTCAACACAGTTCCCACCACACCTATCCTCAAAAGAAAAGAGCAAGATCGTGAAGAAAAGCACCCCTTTCACCTGGATTGGGGCAATCTCTTCAAACACAGCCTAGATAAGATATTGAGAAGATGTGTCAGGGAGGAGGAATTTTTTGACATTCTCCTAACCTGTCATGACAAGCCTTGTGGAGGCAATTTTGTAGCAAAGAGGACTGCCTTCAAAATTCTGCAAGCAGGTTACTATTGGCCCACTCTTCATCAAGATGTGAAGAGATATATCAGCCATTGTGATCGGTGCCAAAGGATGGGGAAACCTACTCCAAAGGATGAGATTCCCATGCAACCTCAAGTGAATTTTGAGCCATTTGAGAAGTGGGGCATGGACTTTGTGGGTCCTATCAACCCTCCTTCAAAACAGAAACAATACATCATTGTGTGCACCGATTATCTAACAAAATGGGCAGAGACAAAGGCAATCAAGGCAGCAACAGAAGAAAAAGTAGCTGAGTTTTTAAGAGATAATATATTATATAAGTTCAAGTATCCAAGAGAACTAGTTACAGATCAAGGCAGTCAGTTCACTTCCAATTTGATTGAAGACCTGCTAAAACATCATAAAATCAAGCATAGGACTTCCACCCCTTACTATCCATAAGCCAATGGGCAGGTGGAATTCACTGACAGAGCTTTGGAAGGAATTTTGACCAAGGTAGTGAGCAGCAACAGAAAAGATTGGGCAGTTAGATTGGTTGAGGCCACCTATGCCTACAACACAACATGGAAGACCACCACAGGGTTCACACCCTATGAACTAGTCTATGGGAAGAAGGCTTTGCTGTTAATAGAGTTTGAATACAATACACTAAGGATGGCAGCTCAGCTAGACCTAGACCTCAACCATGCATAGCAGGAAAGGCTACTCCAACTTAATGGATTGCATGAACAAAGATTGCAGGCCCTTCTCCACACAGAGGTAATCCAGCTTCAAAGGAAGATATGGCATGACAAAAATATCAAGGAGAAGAAATTCCAGGAAGGCGATTGGGCGCTACTCTATGACTCAAGGTATAAAGATTTCAAGGGCAAGCTAAGGACAAGATGGCTGGGACCCTACACTGTAGAAAAATGCAATGACAATGGTTCAATTCTAATCAGAACCATTGATGAGGCCTGTCAATGGGCATAGGTTGAAAATTTACAAGAAGCCCCTCTCCAAGTGAGAGTTCATTGAAGATCTAAATAAAACAGTGTTGGTAGTGGAGCAAGTCTCAACCTCCACTCCACCCACTCACTGAAAAAAAGAAAAATAATAAGGACTCAAGTGAAAACCTCTATGAGGCACTTGAGTCCCATCATTGGGTTGAAAACCTCTTTTGAGGCGGCCCAGTGATGAAAAAAGAGAAAAGAGAGAGAATAAGATCCTTGGGTGAAAACATCCCTTGGAGGTGCCCAGAGCAGGTGAGTAGGGTGAAAATCTCCTGGAGGCACCCTGGTTGTCTTTTCAAAAAAAAAAACACACACACACACACAAAAAAAAAAAACAAAGAAAAAAGGAAGAGAAATTGACTTTTCAAATGCATTGCAGGTTATAGGTGGACCACAAGAAGAAAGAGGAAATGCCACAAAGCCTGTTACACATCCTCTATCCTCTTCTCCATAGTTTCAGACCTTTTTTTCCACCTCTCTGTGTTCTTTTCTGAAGACTGTGTATTCTACAGGAGACCTTGTGTGTTCTACAGGAGGCTCCTGTAGAAATCACAGAGAGCCTGGAATAGCTTTTAAAAATAGTTTGAGGAGCTGGGGATTTTCCTGGAGAGCATGTAGGTCATCCTGCAGCTATCCACCATCCTAACCCTCCATCCCACACCTGCACCACCTCATTTCCATTGATTTCTTTCCTTCCTACAGAAAAAACACAGAAACTAGTTTTAAAAAAAAATAAGGAAGTAAAAAGAATAACACCTCCACAACTCACCTGCAGCTTACCAAATCCCTCTCCATTGCCATTAGAATCTTTAGTAGCATCCTCATAGCTCCCAGCACAAGAGTCAAATAAAAATTTTAAAGGTAGAAGCAGCTACAAGAGCTCTTGTAGGATTTCCTGTAGCAGCTGATCCCCCTAAAATAGAGCTCCAACAACAAAATAGGTGCAACCACAAGAATGAAGAGGATGTATGAAGCTAAGAGGTACTTGTACAAAACAAACAAGCCACATATCAAGAAGCAAAAAGCATATAGCAGAAGGGATATGGGCATGAAGCACTGAAATCTGAGCATGCAGCAGCAACAGAACCAAGCAGCACCATAGCACGAGCATTCGACTTGTAGGTAAGTGTCTAACCCTCTCCTCTATTGCATCTGTATAATTAAAAAACTGCATGAATGAATGTGATGGTTAGGGTTAAACCAGAAAGGTGGCCAGTTAACTAGCCACCCTCATCCAGTTCGACTGTGCTCATCCGAAGATCCCACCACACATGTGCCTAGTCAACTCACAAAAAATCCAAAGGCCAGGCAGTGGTGGGTGTATAAAACTCCGATGCAAATGATGGGAAGTGATTGCGGGTAGAAGTCATGAGGACTCATGATGACACAATAGTGGGGAACAACAGTCCAAATAATGGCAATGTACCCTTTTTACCAACTCACATCATCGCCAGAAATATCTCAAAATAGACATAAGTACTCCTCTTCGAACTCCTTCACCACCTTTGTTTCCATTTTATCATCTTCCCTGCAGCTGGAGCAAGCTATATACCACTTCCATAGCCTTGAAACAACCGTTCTCTGTTATTTTCAGTCCTCCTCCTCCTATCGTCGTTCTACAGGAGCATTATTGGGTTCTACAAGAGTAGTAACAGGTTCTACAGGAGAACCTACAACCATTTCTATAGGAGGGGTAGTAAGCAGTTTTACAGGAGAAAACACGGGGTTTTTGTTCAAATTTAGACTTGAAGAGGTAGGCTCTATACAAACCCACCTTGGATATTCATATGTACAAGGAGTGATGCAATTTTAAGGAAGAATTAAGCCTGAAAAAGAAGAGGAATTGCATTAAAAAATTCTGCCTGTTTCTTAAAAAAACACAGTTTTTTCTTTGTTTCCTGTTTCTGCAAAAAATTTTGTCTCCTTCTCCACCTCGGGTGTTCCAAAATTTTTGTCTCAGAAGCACAGTGCCAGGCCAAAAGTGCAGTGATGAGCCCCATAAATGGGTAATTATATGGGCTCATTTTGTCTCCTAACTTAGCTTAATCCACCATTCTCATTAGTTTATTGCATGTTTTTTTATTATATTTATGCTAATAGAGTGAGTTGGGTTAGTCATTATGCCATGAAGTCTAATGTGTGCTTTATGCATATTTTCGGTCAATTTTGAGACAAAGTCAAAGGTTTAATGAGCATTTGGCAGCCAGTATTCGAGGAAGACAAGGGAGAGGATTTATAGGAGGGTTGTTATAGACATATTTGGGCACTGCAACCCCAATCACATATGTCCATAAACCAAGGGCTTCTAAGTCCCTAAAAGTGTTGTTTCATACCCTAAAGGAGCAAGGTCAACTGATTACATCATCTCCCAGAAGTTCTCCATGAAAAACTACTAAGAACTAGTCAAAACTGGACCATACAGGCTGCTCAGTGCTAAGGGTACGATGCATCTCACCTGCCACATGCAAAAAGTGTGATGCATACTGGAAAGCCCTTCTGTAGGGTGCGATGAGCGAGAGTAGACAATTGGAAGAGGCAGTTGGCTAGGTGGAAACCAAGAGAATCTTCTAGAAACTACCCATTTGACACTTGTCTCTCTGAATTCGCCCAGGGATGAGTAAGAGATCATGAAATCTCCAAGTGGAACCAAGAACTATCAGAGAGTGACACTAATCAAAATCCCAGAAGCTGACTCACCCACCTGCAAACATCTATATATGGATCCCTCATCCTAGAGATCCAGAGGCTGGAACTTTTTATTTTGTAAGGAAGTGTTGTTGGTTTCTCTGTGCAACATTGTATTGTTGGGTGATCTAAGCTTTTCATGAGGTGAAGAGAGCTTTCATGCTAGGAGGATGGCATTGGGTCAGACCAATGGGTTGTAAACCTCTCTTCTACTACTTCTATCAATAAAGCTATTTGAGTTTTCCTCCATATTCTTATATATCTTTGAATCTTGTATTGATATATGAATTTGTATGGCTAATATACATCTGATCCTGTATTGTTTATGGTTATAGATCTCTATTCTTTGATGGTATTATGCTACTTTTACTCTACAGGTGTTCTTTGAAGCGGGACAAGTGAGGAAAGAGTGGCGAAGCTTTGTTGAAGGAGGAAGGAAACAAGCAAGGAGCCAAGTGAAAGACTGAGGTTTGTACTCTCTACTTCTCTCTCATCTATCTCTTATAAAGGAAAACAAAAGTAACTTTAGTTTGTTTGTTTCTAAGATAGCTACCCGTCTTAGTGGGACTAGCAGCTTTGAATGGACAGTAGTTTTCCTGATAACAAAATGGCGACTCCAATGGGGAACGAATAGCTTGTTTGCTTGTTTCTATTTGTTTTCTTTATAAACTACAGATGGAGCCTGAAGTTAAGCCAGCTAGCCTTCGAACTGCATTTTCTATGCAAGTGCAAAGTAGATCAATGCTGCTTCAGTCCATCTCCAAGTTTTGTTTATAAACTGAACAACTGACTTGCAAACATCCTAAGTGCCCTAGTGGTAGCTCAAGTAACCTCATTAGATCAGCCCCTATACTTTGTGTTTACTGCCTATCATTAGCTCAGCCTAAACCCCTGAACTTAGTTGCAAACTGTGAGCAAAAACCAAGCTCAGTCTCGTTCCTGGACCATCGCACTATCTCTCATTGGCAGTCTGGATGCATCGCACCTCCCATGTGCTATAGGTGAGATGCATCCCTATTTCCCTGTGTTACAGGTGCGATGATCAGATAAGACTGTTTCTGCTTCCAGATTTTGGTTTTTTCTTCAGTGTCTTCAGCTTTATTCAGTAGTTTTGTTGTCTGTGATCAATATACCAATGTTGAAACTCCCTTCCTTTGCATTATTCAGCCTCCATTGATAAAGAATTGTGAATGTTTTTATGTATTTTTTCGCCATTTACAGTTCTCCTTTGCAAACAGTAGCTTAATCGAACTGTCGTATTTGAAAGTGTCGCAAGTGTCGTTTTCAGTCAAAGAAAAGAATCCTCCTCTTTTTGATAAGTCGATTACACTTTTGCTCTTGTACTTGATTTGAATTAATAGTATTTCAAGTGTCGAAAGCATTTTTCAATTGAAAATCACAAAGTGTCGTCTTAGTCTTCCTTTCATTTTTTGAAAAGAAAATTGTTAGTACTGTCGCTTTGAAAGAATAATAGTTCAGATCTGTACTTAGAATTCTTTTTTTCATTCACACATTAAGAAAGCGGAAAACAAATACATGCATGTGCATTTGCATTTAGACTGCTTGTGGAAGTTGATTTAGGACAGTGCATCTTAGTGTGTGCTCTCTGCTCTATGTTGAAAGGATTTTACTTCTCTTTCCTTAATAGCTAGGATTTTCATTCCAAAAAGAAAGTAAACAACTGTTTATCATCTTAGATTGCATATTTAGGAATTGTATATCTACATCACGTGGTGAACCTTAAAGGAAAACTTCTTAAGAAATATCAACTGTAAAATAAATCTCAATGAACATAAAAATGCTTTGGAACCTAACGCACAACATTTAGAAGTCTAGGCTAGAGACGTATTCCGGCGTCGTAAAGCCTGGTAACTATCGCTTTCATCGTAGGTTGGGTGATTCCTCCTCTTTGAGATGACAAGTGCCAGTACGGACTTGTGCTCCCATGTACCGTCGAGTATATATTGGGAGACCACAATAGGCTATATCCTTTATCCTTAGGAAGTCGTGTCTGCCGCCCTATCGATCCCAATGCACTAAACAAAGAATTCAGGAAGATTGACCACCGTGCTGTAAAAAGTATTCTGCAGTTTTGCGATTGGTTTGGTAATCCCTCTATCTAGATTTCTAGAGTAGTCATTTTCGTTCCTTTTCAGACTCCTTAAAAGAAAAGGTCCATTTGAGCACTTGTCACTTCAGGCTCATTAAAAATCGAAGGTAGAGTCATCTTTAGCTTTTTCTCGACTCTTAAAAATTGAAAAAGCAAGTTGCATCAAAGCTTCATAAAATTTATTTTAATCGGAATAACATCATTATTCCCTTGTTGGTCTTAGGTTGAGAAAATGGAATCCACCAATCAAGGATTTCCTCTTGAGGGGAATCCTAGTCCCTTCTCCTCTTGGGGAGATGTTGGTGCACCTCATATGGCCACATTGTCCCTTCCAGGACTAACAATTGGCCTGCCGGTATGGATTTTCTTGACCTCTGTCGTTCAAAACACCGTGATTCCTGAGCAATCAAATCAGCAACCAGATGATACTAGAGTTACCCCCCAACCTTCTACTTCGTTTGTTTCTCCCTCTCCTTCTTCCTCTTTGCTTAGTGAAGCTAGTAAGACTAAAAACCAAGTAACTGAGAAGAAGAAGAAAGGGAAGGAGGAGAAGAAGAAGAGCTGAGAAGAAGAAGAAAGGGAAGGAGAAGAAGAAGAAGAAGACAATGACAAAAGGGGGCAACCATGCATCGTCTAGCGAAAATCCACACACTGCACCATCCAAACCTAAATCTCTACGTGTCATTTGCACCAAAGTCAACAGGTCGAGATGGCAGTCGACCCAATCTTGTCTTTAGAGGATCCACCTTTAGATGACACCGTCACCAAAGAGAATGAGAACGACACCATTCAAATTCTTTTTGTAAACACAAACTTCGATGAACATGGGGGCAATCTACCCATTCCTTTACCACAGGAAGGAAGTTCGTCAGAGATTTATCCGGTTGTTTATTCGGTCACTCCTCCAAGCAATCTAGTTGTTTCCTTCGATTGGAATCTACTAGGAAGACCCCGCCTACCATCTAATGTACCGTTCCGAATCATAGTACAAGCTTACAGAATGATCATGGTTGGTACTATCATAGATGAAGGGGCTTCTGTGAGTATCCTTTCCTCAACTGCTTGGTGTGGAGCTGTAAGAAGGGTCTCTCTCACCTCTAATTATCTCACATTAGTTTGTCAATCCAGGAACGTTTTGCTATTTCAAAGAGTGTCTCAGTCTGAGGCTATCATTTGCCAGAGTAATGCTAGTAGTATAGTGTTAAGAAATACAAGAGTAAACGGATGCTTGTTTACAGCAAACTACTTTGAAAGACGGAACCATGCATTCGGAAAACTAAGCATTTTATCAGTCAAGGGTTCAGTAGCAGTAACTCATCCCTTTGTAAACTGATGGCACTAAAGGAAATCAGGAAACAGATCATCGATCTGGGAGCCAGACAGTAAATGTCAATGCCCACTACAGTCTCGGGTCGTTCTACACTCCAAAACAATAATAATGCAAATAACAGGAAATGGAACAACAGATAAGAAATGGAACAACAAATAAGAAATGGAACAGCAAACCTGAAATGGAACAACAATTAAGTCTAATAAGCAGCAACACCTTAGTCTACAAGATCAAATGCAATAATCATGTCCTATAGAAATCAAATGACCATCCTCTACTTTTAAGGATGAATCAAACAACACACAGAAATGGAACATCATTGATTAATAATGGACTATAGAACAGCGCTTGAAAATCACACATACATACACACGGCACAACTTAATAGTAATCTGATCTTGGTAACCTGGTTATCAATCTTAGTTATAAAGAACACGACTGTGTTTCAGAATGGAATAGCAACGTCTATAGATTCAACAATTGCAAGGAAACATAATCCCTAAGATGAGTTCAGCAATACCAATGAATAAGTGTACACATAGATACTCTGTAATTGAACAACAACAGTATTCTGTAAAGACCGGCAATATTATATCAGAGCTTAAAGGAATAGTAATACGTTGCAAAGTTAATATAATGGTTCTGTCTTCAGAAATGATATTACTCAGTGAATCAAATGTAACAGAGCTGTGATGTAAAATAACAGAACATATCAGATTACCAAATAATGTTGATGAGCAAACCACGCATAAACCAAAAGTAATAGTAAAAGAGAAAGTGTTCCTCCAGGGTCGGGCCCTTAGCCTCCAGGGGTACACTGCGTGAAGTTATTCCAGACTCAGATATGAAATAGCAAACAAGTTTTTATTAATGCATAAAACAGAATTACAGTAGATCACTTCTCAACGAGACTCGATGATCAAAGTCTAATTTTAAGAGAAATTACATAAAACATAATAGACTCCCTGGGCTAACAATGCTGCCCCTTTTTATAATGGCGAAGGCGGAGATGTCTAGGTGCAAAAATAGTTAAAGCAACGATCCCTCAAGATCAAAGGATTCTGAGGGATTCGCCAATTCGTTGGTTCTCGGTTATCTCTTTACTTTCCTGCGCCGAGCCGATATCTCCATTTCCTTTCCAGGGCTGATACGCTTTGATTTGGTTTGCCTTGTTTTCATACGGTTGCCCATCAAAGGGACAACGGTTAACCTGGCCTTGTCCTTTCCTTTGGAACGACAGTCTTTCGTTTTTCCTTCTTCCTGCACAAGAAAATGACAATTGTCAGTGTTTTCGTTTTGCACATTAATCTTACAAGTTTTATTACAATTCCTTATCATCTACCTAGTTCATGATGGAAAAGGTTTGTAAGTTCTAATGAAAAGATGCTGAAATAATTACCAAAAACATACCTTCTTTGGTACTCCACACACCCCCCTGCTTACCCTTTTTCATGCCCTCATGAAAACATTATAGTTGACATGTAAAGCAGTGAGAGAGTAGGCTAGAGATGGAATCTCATGTGGAGGTCTACAGCCATGATGCATAACTAGGTGTTCAAAAAAATGGCCTGTCTGACCCTCAGGCATCTCATACAGGGCTTGGTATCCAGGTGCAGGGTGCCAAATAATTGGACTCCGGAACCTATATCCTAACCAGGATGGCCCTGCCCTCAAAATGGTTTCGCCATAGAGGTGCAAGCGGTTGGTGGCTAACTTAAAATTTTCATACTTAAATGGTTCCCTAAGTTGGATATTCGGATTAGAGATCTGGTATCGAAATTTAGCCGCATCAATGGCAAGGTCTTTAATAGTGAAAAAGTATTCTATTCCCTACCGATTGATTGTTGTATGAATGGGTCCTAATGCTTCAATTATGCCTAGAGTCCTCATGAGGTTCCTATGCTCCCTCCACAACTGTACTGGATCCCTAGGCTCAGCTCTTACCCACAAGTCTAATCCATTTTCTTGCCTTTGGAAAGCATTATAGGCTTAAAGCCATTTAATTTGATTAACCCCAAATGAAATAAATGCCTGTAATTGGATGTCCCCAACAAAAGGGCCGGGGTTCAGCTCGGTCTCCTGGTTTAACACAAGGTTATGCAAATAAAACTCACATAGTAATCTTTGAACTTTTACCCCGTAGTGCTTACATCAGTTTATAAAATCATCGATGGTATTAATTTGTATAGGTGCACCTGCTTTAACAGCCTTTATTTTCAATTGCAAATATTGTTCCATTAAAAACAAGGCATAATTCTTAGCAGGGGCTCTACATGCTAGGACGTCATTGTACAAAGAACATAAGGTATCCATCTGCTTGATAACTATATCTAACCTACGAGTTACCTTCGCGACTTTTTCTTCTTCCCTTCGCCACCCTTCAAAGGCCTGGCTTTCGGATAGATTGACGTTCCTTAGCTGTTGCTGTAGTTCTTCATACCTTTCTCGAGGAACCGTTTGTTCTATGAGTTTTTCTACTGCTTGCTGAGCTTGCGTCAAACCCTCTCGTAGGGTTACCGTTCTCGGATCACTATCCCACATGGTAGTGGGGACTGGAAGGTTTACTTGGATCTCCCTATCACATTTTTTCGTGGCTCGCCTTCCCTCAGGGGATTGTGCCTCTGTCTGTACTTCTTTGTCACAGGCCAATACATTATGGGTAACAGTCAAATGTTGTTCCTTTTGATTTTGAACAGCAGACTGTTCCTCAACAACATTTGGAACAACAGACCATTTTTCGACAGGGTTTTGAACAACAGGATGGACTCTGGTCCTTCAAACCTTTTTCTTGAGAGGATTTGCTGTAATGGTTGCATGTCTCCCCCCCGAATTCCTTTTTACCCCTTTTCTTGTTTTCAAAATCCTGATCTGCTGTCGAAGCTGAACAATTATATTCAGTAGTCTTTGCTATTCTTTCTGTAATCTCTTAATTTCCTCAATTTCCTTAGAAGGGACAACAGACTGTTTACTGTGGCCTAGACTATGATCTGGATCAATTCCCTGATTTTCTCTTTGGTGTGCTTCTTCGTTGCTCTGCTCTGGTTTCTCAGGGGCAAGAACCCTAGCTGGTTCTATTATTTCTTGGGTGACTTCTTTTTCTGCCTCCCCTTCCTCCGGAATTTCTTCTGGTGTAGTCTGGCTAGGAACATATTGTTCCTATTTTTCATCACTTCTCTCTCCTGTCATATTTTCATCATGAATAGGCTGACTCTCCTTTTCTACCTCCTCGGCATGTAATTCTTCAAGTGCATTTCTATCCTGAGCAGAGTGTTCTTCAACATGGAGATTTGGTGGGCTAGAAGGTTGGCCATATTCACCCATATTGGCCAAAATTTTGGCCAATTCATCTTCTCTCAATGGATTCTGCAATGTGTTGCCTTCATGCTGTTCTGTTTCCTCCTCCTGCTCAGGTTGCTCGGTTTCTTCCTCCATTTCTCCTTCCTCATTTCCCTGCATTCCTTTCTCATTTTCTTCTCCTTCTAATTGTGGGGGTTGTTCATCCCCTGTATCGTCTATCTCTACTGGTTGGCTGGTATCTCCTTGGGAATTTCCCAGCCTCCCTTTAATCCGTGCTAATCGGACCGATTTCCTTTGTTTTTCTGGCCGCTCTGGTGTACTGGTGGCATGTTTACGTTTTGGGGATGGCGTGGTCAATCCCCCATCTATCATGGCAATTAGCTCTTCCCAGCTGCTCTGTTGCTAGGTAAGGCTATGGCTAACTATTAACCGTATCAACCCATGGTGACTGACGACTGATTCTACATGCTGTGCCTTTTTCATGCTCCATGCAACATCATGAAGTAATGAATTTAAAAATGCAGGTAAGTTTACAGAGCATTTTTGCTTTAATACGGCTAAAAGTTTAAGGTGTCATGGTCTTACCACGTCTTTTCTGCCTTCACAGGTGATGTAGCTCTGAATAGTCTTTGCCAATTCCGCCCATGGTTCTCCTAATGCTACTGGTAGAACCCCCTTTCCTCTAATTGTCAGGCTCTGGCCTTCCTCCTGGAAGGTTTCTATGATCTTCTGCAATATCTCCTTCTTTAACATCCATACAGGTCCAGTGGCTGGCAGTCTCGAGACCTCTGCGATTATGTCATCGGTGACTGCTATGTGTCTCCCCCTCACTGTGGAGTGATCCTCTTGCAAATTCTGTAAGAATTTGATTGCTACAGTCTCATTGGATTCCTGTAAGCAATTGAGATAAGTTAACCATCCTGCTCTTGCCAGGATTTCCTGTGCAGCATCAGAGATTGTCAACACCTGCGGTTCTCTCCGAATCGATATTCCTCCCATGTTTGTGGTTTCCCTGTAAAATCTCAAAATTTGACAATGGAATACCAAGTTGTTTACGCTGTTAAAACACAGAGAAACTAACAGACGTAGTACTTGCTTAAAATCTAAAGGGCTTTACTAATGTCGCAGAGCATACTATGGAAATGGCTTAGGAACAGCAAGCCATGCAAAAAAAAAAAGAAAGTATACCGTTGAGTTGTGCTATTCCCAAGTACGCAATTTCTCGAATAGTGATCTGACATGTAATCTAGGGAATGATGAGGTTAAACTCCCCCCCCGCAAGGTGATAGGCCGTCCCGACCGTCAAATAAAGGAGCGGCGTGCCAAACTGCCCTGGAACAGAGTCATAAAGGAACAGCGTATGACAATATGCCATGTTTACAAAAGTAGCAGGTTACCGAAATCAAGGTGCAAGGTTGGATCACTTAATGAGTGAGAGACTGCTGTGATATGATGCAAGGCTGGGAAGATACGACAATTTCCGTGCATACAAAGTGTCATGCAGTCATTGTCAACTTTTCTGTCATGATTGGTGATAATAGATTTACATGCGTTTTATGGTTCGGGAAATAATATACATTCTTCTTATGTGATTTATTACTAAGGTATAAGAAACAGAAGGGTGTTGATAACTACCTATTGGTGTAAATAATGTGACTTCAATACCATTAACAGTGCTCTGCTGTCGACAGGTGTCCATAACCTTGGCAGAGTTGTTTATTTCACCCATGGAACCATGATCCTTTGTGTATGCTTAGGAAATGTTGTTCGATGTCAAAATGTAGGCCATTATACTGGCTTGGTGACCAGTTAGGCATAATGCCATTCACGAGGAAGGAGCGAACGATGGGTAGGCCGGCTCGTGATGAGACCTCCTGTTCCAAGGGTTCTTAATTTGATATACCTTTTGGACCATATCCCTGGTGTGGTGGCCATAGTGGGAATGCCACTTCACTTTCTTCCTCATGATCATGGTAGGCTGGGTCTTGATGAAACCCCCTATCCTGCATTTGACAACTTATATAAACAAGTCATTAAAATATCATTGTTTGCTCTTTTTTTCTTTCTTTTTCATAAAGTACTTTCCCATTTATACACAAAGGGTGGTTCAACACTCCTTAAGAGTAGGAATGGTGGAATAAGTCTTAACATCTCAATAGGAACATATAGACCCTTTGTTCTTATTCCTAAATAATAATCAAAGAGGATTAAAAGGAACCAACATGATAAAGATAACCAATCAGAGCAGAGTTAGTGGAACAATGACAACAAAAGATAATGGGTAATGTTGTGGGGAAAAATGCCTATGCAGGACGATCCTATCCACCTAAGGTGTGACAGTGCCTTAGCAACAAACATAGACAGCTATTCTAGTATTCTTCCTTTATGAATTAAGAATGAAGAGAGATGGATGGACTAACCGGTGTCTTCCGTTTGTCCCTCGATCCGGTTTCTCTTCTCTTTAGGAGTTCACAGCTACTTGCCTTCTTGCTCGCCCAGCTTCAACAGGTCTCTGCAAGATCACAAGAGAAGAACACTACACAAAGACATAGATTCATAAACATAACTAGTTCAGGATTAGAAGTAAACTAAACATACTAATGCAATCATACATCAAAGATACATCAGTATATAGGAGAAACCAAGATAGCTTTATTGATGAATAACAAGGTTCAGGAAGAGATACAACCCAGAGGGCTCCAATCCAGCATCTCCTTCCCAGCAAAATGGAATTCCTATCTTCACCTCCCTTCAAAGCATTAAGCACCCAATGATTCCAGTCTCAAATCAACAGCAATTCTTTGCAATAACAAAATTCCAGCCCCTAGATCTCATGGAGGAGAGATCCATATATAGATGTTTGGAGAGAGGATGAGTCAGCTTGAGATCTGACTAGTGTCCTCTCCCTCTGTTAGTTCTTGATTCCACTTGGAGGTTCTTGCTTCCACTTGGATATTTGGAACCTCTTACTCATCACCAGTCGAATTCCCTGAGGCAAGTGTCATTTTGGAAGCTTCCTGGGTTTTGACAACTTGAGAAATGAGCTTGCCACATGTCCACTCTCGCTCAGCGCAGGTAGCTAGTGTTGGCTTTGACATTCAGCGCAGGTAGCCAGTGTTGGCTTTGACATTCAGTGCAGACAGCCAGTGGAGCCATTGACATGATCCTGAATTGACTTGTTTTTGAGTAGTTTCTGGTGGAGAACTTCTGTGAATTGCTGTGGTTTGTTAGCCTTGTTCCTCTAGGGGTAGGAACAACATGTTTAGGGACTTTGGATCCCTTAGATTATGGACATTTCATGCTCAATGCTGTAAGGCACAAAAATGTCTATAACAGTTGCCCCCTAAAGTATGAGGCCGTTTATCGGGTGAAATGCTTTATCCAAGAGGGTCCGAAGTTCATCCAATGCTGGGAGGAGACCTGTAATAAAATACAATACAATACATTATTTTTCATACTGCTTTCATGATCTAGCTGAGGTGGGCATTCCCATGGTCAGCTTTATAAATTCATTTTTCTGTACATAGAATAGACAATCGTCTGATGGTAGACTGATAATTTTGATGAAATTATCATCCTTTGAGTAGGATGATCATCTGCTGTAATGATGTACATGTCAAATGTCTTTATCTTTCCTGAATATATATCGCAGCCCAGATGGATGAAACTAGATCCGGGGTCTTCAAACTCGTTCGATCTTCACTCTAAGTACAAGTCGATCCATGTGAGAATTGTTCTGGAGTCGAACATGGAAAGACTTCGCTTGATTACCGGTCAATGAGGTAAACCATTAACAAGCGCGAGAGGAATCACCGATAATGATAATGACCATCAAGGTACTGCAGTACAATTCACGTGGTGTGAATAAAGGAGTTGGCGTCGAACACCACGCAAAATCTTCTGGTCGAAGGTCATTGATGTATACCTGTCGCCGGAAGTGAGAAACTTGCCATTGAGGCATGCAAGCTTCAAAGTACTGAAGGGGTTGTTCCTAGATCAATTTCTTGGATAATGAGCTGATGTCGACAAGAAGCGATCCGTCAAAGGAGGGCCTTAATGAATCCCACATCAATGACATAGAATGGAGCTAATGATTTTGATGGAGGTGAAAACGATCTGTGACATATGATTCAGGGTGGCGGTCATGAAAGGATGAAGGATAATGTATGGCAGTGGATGGGACACGGTTGATTCTTTCTGAACGACTTCTCTTGAACATATGGCGACACTGATGCGATGGATCGGTAGCATTACCCCAAATATGGATGGTATGGCGAGACCATGGTGATGTGACCGGTGAATGAAACAACCCAACCCGATTGTGGTATGGAGGAAAAGTGTCATGTTCAAGAGCGACTTGCTACCATCAAAGTTTTCTTTAGTTTCTCCCAATTTTTCCCCAGTCATTGCTGACCAGTACCTCTTTATTTTTGTCAAGCTTGAGGAGGATAACATATGCTTGTTCTATAACCTGCCCTTCGGGCAAGCCCATCGCTATGTTTTAACGAGCCTAGCGATAGTGAAACTCATTCTCGTCTAAAGACAAGTTTGTCGCTATTTAATGATTTTAACGAGTCTAACGACAAAGATAACTCGTTCCTTTTCATTGTTAGAGAGTCTAAAAAGGTACATAAAGTTAACTCCAAATGTCCTTTTTCGTCATCTAATCCCTTTAGTCCGAAAAAGTATAAAACAATACAGAAGGGATGAGTTTTCGATAGTTTTAACGAGCCGAACAAAACAAGCGCTCGATCTTTTTGTGCAATAATCCCTCAGGTCCAAAAAGATTAAAATCTAGAGGAGGGATAGCACTTCCTGTCCCTTTAACGAGCTGGAAGGCCAAGGACTCAGCAATCTTTTCATATTTTACGAGTCAGTTGAAAAGAGCTTAAAGAAGACTCGTCTTTTGAGGAACGAGTGATAAACAGGGTTAGCAGCTGATTCCAGGTACAGGTTGGAATTTTCCAATCACGGCAGTGTCACAAGGATGGCTAGGTGAGATCACTCTTCGCAGCTGTTCCTCAAAATGGGTAAACAATCATATGGAGGTGAACGATCGGCCAAATGAAAAGTGGAGGTGACGGTGCAAACACGACCAAGGCTTTAATGGCTGATAAATTTCATTCATAGTGGTTATTTACCGGGAATTTGGTTCATTTTTTATTCTAAAATGAGCTTAAACGCTAGTGGAAACACTTGCTCATTGCTTATGTTTATTTTTTAACGAGCATGAAGTCCGCGTTAAAACTGCTCGGATCTTGCGTTTATTTTTTAACGAGCATGAACTTTGTGCTAAAACTGCTCGAATCTTGCGTTTATTTTTTAATGAGCATGAAATTTGTGCTAAAACTGCTTGATTTTATGCTTGCGTGCCCCCAGCATAATAACGCAAATGCATATTGGTCACTATTTAAGCATAGTAACGCTTGAGGTACAACCCATTACGAGGTTGCACCAGTGGGATTCCGTCATAATCCATTAACTCGTAGGCTCCTTTTGCTAACACTCGTTTAACAATATGGGGGCCCATCCATAAAGAATTAAATTTACCTACTCCCAATTTATCGAATTCTTGGTTGTAAAGCAAGACCAAGTCACCTTCTGAGAAGACACGGGGTTTGACATTTTTGTCGAACTGCGCCTTGACTCGTTTCTTATGGGCTTCGTTAGCCAAAGCGGCGTCACGACAGGTTTCATCCAATTGGATTAATTCCAAGAAACGGGCCTCTTCTTCTAAAGTTCCGGGGAGGAGATCAATTGCGAGTTTAAGAGACGAAATTTCACACTGGACTGGTAAGACTCCTTCCAGGCCATACACCAGTTGGAAAGGTGTGAACCCGGTCGCATTTCTTACTGATGTTCGGTAAGCCCACAAGGCTGAGTACAGGATTAGGTGCCACCTTCTTTTGTGAACCCGATCATCCTTTGCAACATACGCTTCAGGACCTTGTTGATCGCTTCAACTTGTCCGTTGGCTTGCGGATAATACGGGGTAGAGCTGTCGTGAGATAGCCCTAGCTTGGCAGCTAATTCGACCATCATGTGATTGCGAAAATGCGATCCATGATCTGTAACTATAGCCTGTGGTACGCCGAACCTGGCGACTACATGATTGAAAAAGAAAAGGGCAGTTGTTTCACCAGTGTTATCTAATGTAGGCATCGCCTCGGCCCATTTGGTAAAATAGTCAACGACGACTATAATATACCCATGCCCCCCGGTCGAGGTGGGGTTACATTGCATGAAATCGATGCCCCATTTGGCGAAAGGCCCAATAGCAACTATTGGCTGTAAAGGTGCGGGTGGTCTTCTGGTTTTGCTATCAAAAATTTGACAAGCATGGAAACTTCTGACTGCGGTTATGCAATCTTTGAACATGGTTGGCCAGAAGTATCCTGCTCGTAAGATTTTTTGTGCTGTTGCATATCCAGATTGATGACCTCCACACGTGCTCGAATGACACTCATTCAGGGCTTTTTCGGCCTCCTCATGGGTGAGGCACCTCCTTAGAACTGTATCGACGCCACAACGGTAAAGTGTATCACCGACGATCATGTAGTCTTTAGCTTGGTATCGTATACGTTTTCGTTCAGAGTGAGAGGTGTTAGGCCTGAACTTTTGGGTTTGGAGATAAATTATGATATCTCCATACCACTCATTGCTTGTAGATATCAGAAACAAATTCTCGTCCACGATTGATTCTTCAGATGTTTCATCGTTGGACGATGATGGGAGATCGCACAATAATTCTGCGAAAACTAGAGCTTTCTTTGATTTGAATTTTACAAATTCTAGATCAAACTCTTGAAGGATCGCTATCCATTTTGAATATTTGCCCCCCAGCAACTGTCGCGACAGTATATAAGTCATGGGGTTGCAATCTGATAAAATGGTAGTTTTCCAAAAGAGGACATAATGTCGAACTCTTTGAATCGCTTGAACAGCTGCAAGCGCTAGTTTTTCAACATAAGAATATTGGCTTTTTGTATCATTCAAGTTTTTACTTAAATAATATATAGGATGTTCAATTCCGTCGACTTCTTGAACTAAAACCATCGCAATGGTCGTATCTGCTGCAGCCAGATACAGGTTAAAATCCCTTTGATAGTCTGGGGCATACATTAATGATGCTTTTACTAGAGAATCTTTCAGAGCATCAAAGGAGGCTTGCGCCACCTGATCCCAGACAAAAGGTACATCCTTTTTCAAAAGACGAGTATAACCTTTAGCAAGTTCTGCGTAATTTGGAATGAACCTCCTCAGAAAGTTTGCTTTCCCTTGGAGTTTCTGAATCTGAAGCAAATTTGAAGGTGGAGGCAAATTAATGATTGCCTGAACCTTGCAAGGGTCGAGACGAATCCCATCCTTAGAGACTACAAAGCCAAGTAAATGACCAGAACCGACGCAAAACACACATTTGTGTGGATTGAGTCTTATCTTGTAGTGTCGGCAACGTAGAAATATCGCTCTTAAATGCTGCGGATGATCAGTCCGCTTTCGCAAATGAGCCGGAAGGTCGTCGAGATATGGTTGAACGATGTTCTTGATGTCATGGAAGGCATAATTCATTGCCCTCTGAAATGTCGCCCCTGCGTTCTTTAAACCAAAGGGTAATTTTCGATAAGCGAATGTGCCCCACGGACAAATAAATGCAGTCTTTGACTGGTCCTGTGGGCAGATATTTATTTGATTATACCCGGAAAATCCATCCATAAATAAAAAGATTTCACATCCGGCGCATTCATCAATTATCTGGTCGATGAAGGGTGTAGGGTAGTTGTCTTTCGGACAAGCTTGGTTTACATCCCTATAGTCGACACACACTCTTATTGTCCCTTGTTTCTTCATAACAGGGACAATATTCGATACCCAATCGGTTAGAGGAACCGGGTAGATGAAACCAGCGTGGAGAAGCTTTTCAACTTCTGCTTTAATGGCAGTGGCTTTCTTGGGGTGCACCTGCCGAAGCCGTTGTCTTACTGGTTTGACATCAGGATACATCTTAATTTCATGTTCAACGATACTCGAGTCAATGCCTGGCATTTCATCATATGACCAAGCAAAGACATCTCTGAACTTGCGAAAAAGAGCGTTATATATTTCCAGTTCTGAAGGAGAACAACCTTTGCCGACATAAATATTCTCTACAACATTTGTTTTAGTCGAGATATTTATGGCTATAGTCTCTTCAATATTGGATAAGTTTCGCTCGGAATCCACCGTATTTACAGTATTTGATAGGAATTCAAAAACTGAAGGGTGATAAAGGTCATGTTGAGTATCTTCTTCATAATCTGGAAGAAGGGAACGATGGTGGCAATCATTCCATGGTGCCCCCTCAATCAACATTGATTGCAGGATTCCTTCGTCAGTCCCATGTACTTTCGACCAAGGATCGAATAGGGTACCATATTCTCTAGACCTATCTACCCAAACGCTTGATGAGCGTTTATTTGGGTTCGCCTCCCATGCCCGAAACATTGATTGCTACAATATTTCTATTGGGCTTGGGGGTAAAACCGTTGCATGATCCATGTCGATATCGTCTTCTGCGACCTTCGTGGAAGATATCATGTTGCAGGCTGCTACCAATGCTATTTCTCCTATATAGATGGGAGGTGGAAGTGCGAAAGTTCCCATCAATGTGGGGTCTTTCAGTAGGCCTACTCCGATATCTTGAAGCGAATGGTTGCTTCCATGGATCATGGGAATGCTTCCCGTAACTTGTGAACCGTTAGGGAGGAAGTTTTGTTGGTCGACGACCGTAATCCCTCCTTGAAAAGGGAATGCGATCTTCCTAAAGTAAGTCGACACTACAGCTGCCATGGCATATATCCATGGTCTTCCCAGTAGGATGTTATAGTCAAGATTCCCATCGATGACTTCAACATCTATTTCCACTGTTTTTCCCCCTAGTTCAACCTTTAAGTTATTTAGGATACCGTACGGGGTGTACGTCCTTCCGTCGAATGCTTTTAATGTCGTCGAAGATCGCGACAAGGTTGGAGATCCTAGAGTTTTCCAGCAACTCATCGACATGATACATGTAGATGCCCCCTCATCAATAATTGTTCGGTGAACAGTTTTGTTGAGGGATTTTACTTGAATAAGGAAAGCTAGTTGAGCTGGTAACTGAGGATCGTATCCTTTGTGGTCGAAGGATACACGATTGGAATCCTTAGGATCAACCCCACCAATAGCCGATAACAAAGCCTGCCTTTGGGATGGGCAATTTTGTAGTACTTCAAGAGTCGACATAGCGGATGGCGATTGGGCCAAATCTTCCACTATGTTATAATGCTGCGCCGCTCTGGTGCGAGGATTAAATGTCGACTTGTGTACTACTCCCTTTGGCGGTTTTATTGTTAATTCAGGAATGATGGGTGGTACAACTTCTGACGAAGTTGTTGTCGAACTACTTGGTTGATCTTTACCTTTGTCGTTCGACAGCTGCGGATTCCCGTAATCTTTGTTCCTTGTCGAAATCAAAGCATCATTTTGTTGCTTGGAGATCGACAACATTAGCACTTGCGACGGGGAAGCATTTCCACTATCAACCAGATTTTGACTTGGATTGGGAAACGGATCAGTTAACACAGCTGAGGTTTGCGAACTTTTGAAGAACCTTTTAAGCTCAGCTTTGTATGGACAATCGGCTGTCCAATGATCCTCGTCACATATCATGCATGGAATTTTTGGTTTCCCTTTCCTAGGAGGGTTTGAAGAAGTTTTTTCAGGGGATGACTCACCCTGTTTCTTCTTCTTCCCTTTGTTTTGCTTCTTCTTGCTTCCTGGTTGATTGGTTTCTTTGCCTTTATCTGCTGATACGGCATTTACTTCCGAAGCAAGAATTTCTTCTTTTGCATTTTGATCTGAAGTCTTACGGGCTTTCTTAGACGAAGCCTTTGTCGATTTCGCATTTTCCGTGCCAATCACACCATCGCCGGCATGAGAGTCACTATTTGATTTAGGAGGAGGAGGAATTGAGAATTCCGGTCTAGGGGCGTCAGGTATTTTGTCGTAGAGCGTGCCAAACTGAGTGTATACTAAGTCTAGATATTGTGCACGAGCAATAACTTGCTCCTCCGTTACAACTCCCCCGTTGGCCACATCTTCTGTTATGGCAGGAAGTAATGACTTGATAAACCATTCAGCTAATAGCTGATCGGGAACGTATGTTTTCACCATCCTACGACGACGACGCCACTCATATATATGATCGGATATATGAGTGGCCGTTGTCTGCTTGAAGTTGGTTAAGATCTCTGTTCCCGTTTCATACCTTATCGGTAATTGAAAATGGGTTAAGAAAGTCGTGGCTAGGGAGCTGAAATTGTCGAAAGAGGCTCTAGGTAATTCAATATACCATTTTGCCACTGGACCCGTTAACGTCCTCTAAAAAAGGTGAAGCCTTATTGAATCATCGTTCAGGGTGTTTGATGAACACCATAGATGAAAAGTCATCATGTGATTCGATGGGTCTTCACCTGGATTTCCATTAAATTTAGGAATGTCCGATGGAAGTTTGTGAGGAATCGCTGGCCACCAAGGGGCGTAAGTAATTGGATCGTTTGTTAACCGGTGTAAAACGGGTAACTCTAAAGTTGCCACAAATGGTAACTGTTGATTCAGGTTAGGTGAAGCATACCCAGGGTATGATGGAATCGCCTGAGCAGTAGGCCTTTGCATACCAGCATAATGTAATTGATGTTGGTATGACTGATACTGTTGGTGGACTTGACCACTGTAAAGCAGTTGGTTTTGACCGTTTTGAATGTATGGTTGTCCACTGTTCGCAAAGATCTGCTTCTCAGAACCTTGGTACACTTGCTGGAATTGTGGTTGTTGGTATTGCACCATCCACGGTTGTGAAGCCATGTTCTACTGCGCTATACTAACCGGCGGACCAAGATGTGGGGTAATTGTACCCATTTGGACCTGTGTCGCCCCACCAGTTGGCGATTGTGGTTGTGTCACAGGGTCAAGGGGCTGTTGCATTACAACCTGAGAAATCTGAGGTTGACATACAACAGGCATCGTTTGAACTTGTGACACTGTTACAATAGCTGGTGTTGTCGGGATGTTCGACATAGGTACACATTGTTGCATAGAATACACAACTCTTGGCTGTTGGGGTAGCATAGGTACCCAACCACTTGTTGTAACTCCATTATAACCTGAATACTATTGAGAACTCCCGTATGGATATCCTCCTGGAGGGGGTAATGAAAGGGCATACTGCCCCCCATACGGTAGCAATCCGGAACTCAAGGGGATTGTTTGTCCTTGGGGACTGGATGGCCCAAATTGACCTCCATAAGGATCAATTTGTCGAGTCTCAACATAAGAGTTGCCGGATATTATTCTGGAGGAACAAACTGGAACAGACCACACTGTCGAAATAGTCCCTGGGTGGACTCCTCCTAGTGGTTGCGAGCTAGTTGGGACAGATGGTACGCCGGAAAACATTGTCGGAGTGACAGCAGGGAGTTCTGCTATCGCTGTGTCATTCGACACAGTCCTAGATGTTGACGGTTGTTCAGACATTTTGAGTCTATCCAATAGATTGCCTAGCGATTCTACAGGAACTTCCACTGGTGATAGACTAACTTCTGATGTAGAAGGAAATAGAGTGACCCCTACTCCAAAATGGATTGGAGTACTTGCTTGCGGATCTTCTACAATTTCCTCTATTGCAATCAAACCAGGTGGAAGAGGAAGACCGTCAGGTCCGTAAAATATTTCTGGTGCCGAAGAAGGGGTTGTTTCGACAGCGACAGTTGTTTGAGGAGCAAGACTCTCTGAACCGGTCGCAGATGAAACTGGTTCAGGAACCCAAGTATTTGCTCTCAGACTAGGATCAGTGTCACTGTCCCTCTGTGGCTGTTGAACTTCTTCTATAGAGGCAGGGTTTCCAGAAATGTTTGGAGTAACCAGAATCTCAGATGTTGTTGGAACACTTGTTCTAACTTTGATAGGAGATTTCGAACCGGTTAAACGAGTTCGCTTTGTCCGTACTGTTTTTGATTCCGGAGACAAAGACGGTTGACTCGTAAGCCTCCGCGAACGACGGGGTTTCAATTGACTTTCTTCCACGATTGCGGATTACTCGATCAACTAAAATACAAAAGGGGAAAGTGTGTTTCCGAATTGAATGAATTTTTTAGACGCTTTAGACACAACTTGCTTTTTCACTTTTAAAGAGTCAAGAAAAAGCTAAAGATGACTCTAGTCTCCTTCGATGTTTTAACGAGCCCGAAGTGACAAATGCTCGGATGGAATTTTTCTGTTATAGAGTCTGAAAAAGGCCAAAAGAAACTGCTCTGGAGTTCTAGGCAGAGGGTGTGCCAAACTTTTCGCAAAACCGCAGAATACTTTTTAGGGTACAGGCGGTCGATCTTCCTGAATGTTGTGTTCAGTGCATTGCGATCAGTAGGGCGGCCGACACGGCTTCCTAAGGATAAAGGTTATATTCCTATAGGGGTCTCCCAATATATACACGACGGTACATGGGAGCACAATCTGTACTGGCGCTATCGTCCCTCAAGAGGAATCACCCACCTTCAACGAGATCGACAGTCACCAGGCTTTACGACGCCGGAACACGTCTCTAGCCTAGACCTCTATGTTGTGCGTTATGTTGCAAAGCATTGTTAAGTTCATTCAGTTTATTTTAAGTTGATGTTTTTAGAAGTTTTCCTTTCTGGATCACCACGAGATGTATGATACAATTCCTAAATGCAGTCTAAAGATGATAAGCAAGCTTTATATCTTTTCAACTTTGAAAATCCTAGCTACTAAGGGAAAAGAAAGACACCATCTTTTCTCAAAGAGCAATCAGCACACTCTAATGCACTTTTCCTAAATCAAGCATGCAAACTATCAAAATGCAAATGCACAGTGCAGGTGTTTGTTTTCCGCTTTCTTAGTATTGATGCCTACAAAGAAAGCTTTTTGTACAACTTTGAATTTGCTTTTAAATGACAAGTACAAACAAGTTTACTTTTTCAAAATCAGAAAGGGTAGAAGAGAATACAACACTTTACGACTTTCGAAATGAACACTTGTTTCGACACTTAAAAGAGACAAACTCAAACCAATAAGCAAAAGCAAATGTATAATCAACTGTAAACAGCCAATGAACTCTCTCCTAAGATCACAATCAACAGATCTGAATCAAGGGCTACAGGATGATTATTTCACTCATGCAAAAGGAAAACTGCAAATGGCGCCACAAACACATAGAAACACTCACAGTCTTTTTGTACAAAAGGAGGCGGAATTTAAGCAGAGAAAAGGAGTTATCAGACTGGTACCTATGCTGGTTACAGGCTGCAAAAATCAGAGATCAAAACAGGGCAACAGAGAGCAGAGAACCCCAGCTGCACAAGGCAAAACTGGATCAGCGCAACCTCAACACTGGGGTTTTGACATTCAACGCAGGTGGCCTTCACGGGACCTGCGTTGAAATGCAGAATCCCTTCACAGGGTTCGCGCTGAACGAGAAACGAGAGTTTCTCACTGGGTTCTGGGTCACAGATTGCTAATTAATCAACGGTTTCAGGCCAAATAAAAGCAACAAGCAAGGTACAATCAAAGGGATGCTTTGAGGGGGTACTAAGATCTATCACAAAGGATCATCAAATCATTTGTGAGTCCATTGTTCAGATCATAGACAAATCCAGTGATTGGATCAAAGCAGCAACAGTCTACTTTGCATCTGAGAAGAGAAGAAGCAGTTCGATTGTTGCTGTTGAGTCTATGAAGCAAACAATGATAGAGACACAAATAAAATGACTAAAACAAATCTCCCCAGCGGAGTCACCAATTTGTTGTGGGGAAAAATGCCTATGCAGGACGATCCTATCCACCTAAGGTGTGACAGTGCCTTAGCAACAAACAGAGACAGCTATTCTAGTATTCTTCCTTTATGAATTAAGAATGAAGAGAGATGGATGGACTAACCGGTGTCTTCTATTTGTCCCTCGATCCGGTTTCTCTTCTCTTTGGGAGTTCACAGCTACTTGCCTTCTTGCTCGCCCAGCTTCAACAGGTCTCTGCAAGATCACAAGAGAAGAACACTACACAAAGACATAGATTCATAAACATAACTAGTTCAGGATTAGAAGTAAACTAAACATACTAATGCAATCATACATCAAAGATACATCAGTATATAGGAGAAACCAAGATAGCTTTATTGATGAATAACAAGGTTCAGGAAGAGATACAACCCAGAGGGCTTCAATCCAACATCTCCTTCCCAGCAAAATGGAATTCCTATCTTCACCTCCCTTCAAAGCATTAAGCACCCAATGATTCCAGTCTCAAACCAACAACAATTCTTTGCAATAACAAAATTCCAGCCCCTAGATCTCATGGAGGAGAGATCCATATATAGATGTTTGGAGAGAGGATGAGTCAGCTTGAGATCTGACTAGTGTCCTCTCCCTCTGTCAGTTCTTGATTCCACTTGGAGGTTCTTGCTTCCACTTGGAGATTTGGAACCTCTTACTCATCACCAGTCGAATTCCCTGAGGCAAGTGTCATTTTGGAAGCTTCCTAGGTTTTGACACCTTGAGAAATGAGCTTGCCACATGTCCACTCTCGCTCAGCGCAGGTAGCCAGTGTTGGCTTTGACATTCAGCGCAGGTAGCCAGTGTTGGCTTTGACATTCAGCGCAGACAGCCAGTGGAGCCATTGACATGATCCTGAATTGACTTGTTTTTGAGCAGTTTCTGGTGGAGAACTTCTGTGAATTGCTGTGGTTTGTTAGCCTTGTTCCTCTAGGGGTAGGAACAACATGTTTAGGGAATTTGGATCCCTTAGATTATGGACATTTCATGCTCAATGCTGTAAGGCACAAAAATGTCTATAACAGGTAAGTGTGTCCTTCCCTCTGTCCTCATACCAATTCATAGCAATTTCTTATAAAAATAGCGATTTTATAATTCACTGATTTCAGTATGTTGTGATTTTGTATCCATTGCATAAGTGCATAGCTATGTTCCAACAGACTTGAAAGAACAGGAACAACATGCATACTTAATTTAGAACAGCAAGTGGAGTAAGCATAGGTAAAAGGAATACGAGGATGTTTTTGTTTCAAAGAGGAAGAGAAAAAGAATACAAGTGGTGTTCCTTTTGGAAAAAGGAACAACAAAACACACAAATGTCGTTCCTTTGGAAAAGGAACAACAAAAATGGAAAATGTTGTTCCTTTGGAAAAGGAATAGCAAAAACACAAATGCTGTTCCTTTGGAAAAGGAATAGCAAAAATCGAAAATGCTGTTCCTTTAAAAAGGAACAACAGAAAGCAGAAATGTCGTTCCTTTGGAAAAGGAACAACAAGAATCGAAAATTTTGTTCCTTTGGAAAAGGAACAACAGAAAACACAAATGTCGTTCCTTTGGTAAAGGAACAACAAAAATTGAAAATGTTGTTTCTTTGGAAAAGGAACAACAGAAAGCACAATTGCCGTTCCTTTGGAAAAGGAACAACAAAAATAGAAAATGTTGTTCCTTTAGAAAAGGAACAACAGAAAACACAAATGTTGTTCCTTTGGTAAAGGAACAACAAAAATTGAAAACACTGTTCCTTTGGAAAAGGAACAGCAGAAAGCACAAATGCCGTTCTTTTGGAAGAGGAACATCAAAAATCGAAGATGATGTTCCTTTGGAAAAGTAACAACGGAACATAGAAATGTCGTTCCTTTGGAAAAGGAACAACAAAAATCGAAAACGATGTTCCTTTGGAAAAGGAACAACAGAAAGCACAAATGTCGTTCCTTTGGAAAAGGAACAACAAAAATCGAAAATGTTGTTCCTTTGGAAAAGGAACAATGGAACACACAAATGCCCTTCCTTTGGAAAAGGAACAACAAAAATCGAAAATGTTGTTCCTTTGGAAAAGGAATAGCAGAAAGCACAAATTCTGTTCCTTTGGAAAAGGAACAACAAAAATCGAAAATGCTGTTCTTTTGAGAAAAGGAATAGCAGAAAATAATAAAATTGTTGCTGCTCCGAAAAGTAACAGCAAGGTATTGATACAAAAATAATTCAACAAAACAAAGAAATTATGTACAAAGTGTAAAAAGAAATAAATAACTTAATGAATCACAGGTGAGGAAGACTTCTCTCCCTCCCCCAGAATTTCATGTCAGAGTCTTGGCGTAGCTGCTGGCAGAAGGACTCCCAAGTGAGTGGTTTACGATAAAGTCGAACTCGGTGGCCATTTGCCTTGAAGGCATATATAGAACCGTCAATAGTGATTAGAGTAAGAGTACCATTGTCATGTACCTTTTGGATTTCGTATGGTCCCAACCAACGAGTCTGGGGTTTCCGGGGAAAGTCTTGAAACCTGGAATCGTACAAAAGTGCCCAGTCTCCTTCATGGAAGACTTTATTTTTAATGAGAGCATCATGCCATTTAGCTCACTGCTGTTGGATCAGTGCAGTGTTTTGGAGTGCAGAGAGCCTAATTTCATCTAGCTCATTGATTTGCTGTAATTGATTAATCTGTGCCTTGGTTAGATCTAAGCCAACTTCCTATGCTGTTCGCAATGTTTGGATTTCGAATTCTATGGGGAAGATGGGTTGTTTTCCAAACACTAATTGATAAGGTGAGTAACCGGTGGTACTTCTCCATGTTGTTCTGTAAGCCCACAGTGCTTCTGGCAGTCTGGTAGCCCAATGACGTCTATGTGACGCAATGGTTTTTGTTAGGATTGCTTCTATTATTTTATTGCTGCTTTCTACCTGACCATTCGCCTATGGGTGGTATGGAGTAGTGATTTTATGCTGGATATGATAGTTTTTGAGTGTTGCAGCTATTTTGTTCCCAGCAAACTACGGTGCACCGTCTGTAATTATATCTCTTGGAAGGCCATAACGCACAAATATATGGAACAGGAACTGTATGACAAAATCCTCTGTAGCTCTTGGTAATGCCTCTGCTTCAACCCATTTGGTGACATATTCTGTTGCCACCAAAATATATGTTTTCTGGTTCGAGGATGGGTTAATTGGTCCAACAAAATCAAGGGCCCATCGCTCGAATGGTTCAATGACTAGCTGTGGGTTCAGGGGCATCTCATCGGACTGACCAGGGCATCCTGCTCTTTGGCAACTGTCACAAGCTTGGACGAATTTCTTTGCATCTTTGAAAATTGTAGGCCAATAATACCCTGTTTGCAGCACCTTATGTCCAGTTCTGTGATCGGTGAAATGTCCGCCACATGGTCCATCATGGCAGGCTTTTAAAATGTCAAAGATTTCATCCTCTTGAACGCATCTCCTGATATGCATATCTGCCCCTGTGTGGAACAAGTAGCCCCCAATCCAAGAAAATCGAGCACTCCACTGAACAATCTGTTTCCGCTCATTGGGGGTTAGATGTTTCGGTAGTTTACCTACTGCTAGGTAATTGGCAACATCAGCATACCAGGGTGTTTTAACAGCAACAACAAACAAATGCTCATCTAGAAATTGATCTTCAACTGCTGCTGCATCGATTGGCTTTGGCATTCGCGAGAGAAAATTGGCTGCAGGATTTTCTTTCCCCGATTGATCCTTGATTGTAATGTCAAATTCCTGCAATAAAATCAGCCATCTAGTTATTCTGCCATTTGTGATAGGCTTGTTTGCTAAATATTTTATGGCAGAATGATCTGTATACAAGATAACAGGATATCCAGTAATGTAATGTCTGAACTTATTGACAGCATGTATTACAGCTAGAAATTCTTTTTCAGTAACAGTGTAATTTAATTCAACAGGGGATAAATTTTTGCTAATATAATAAATTGCATATGGTTTTTTATCCTCTTCCTGCCCAAGGACTGCTCCAATGGCTGTATCTGAGGCATCTGATGATATCTGAAATGGAAAATCCCAATTTGGTCCTCGAAGGACTGGGGCTGTGGACACAAGCCTCTTTAGATCCTGGAAAGCACGTTCACATTTTTCTGTCCAAAGAAAATCAACATTACCTGTTAGTGCGTACAAAGGTGCAGCAATATGCGAAAAATTTTCTATAAACTTCCTATAATAAACTGAAAATCCAAGAAAACTGCGTACCTCCATTTGAGTGGTAGGAGTGGGAATAAGCAAAATTATTTGGATTTTGATTGGATCTACCTGGATGCCAGCTGCTGAAATATAGTGTCCTAGAATAAGTCCTTCAATCATCATCATATAGTATTTTTCATGGCTTAAACAAAGCCTGGTAACAATGCAGCGTTGTAGGACTTTTTCCAGTGTGTCTAATGCTGGATCAAAATCGTTTCCGTACGGTGTAAATTCATCCATGTATACTTCAAGTCCTTCATTTATTAAGTCTGCAAAAATGTTGCGGATAGCCCTTTGGAATGTGGCAGGAGCATTGCATAAACCAAAAGGTAGAACTCTGTAGGCAAATGTTCCCCAAGGACAATTAAAAGTGGTTTTGTCTTGGTCTTTAGGGGCAATCTAAATCTAATTGTATCCAATGAAGCCATCTAGGAAAGAAAAGAATTTCTTTCCTGCCAAAGTGTCTAATACTTGATCGATGAATGGGAGAGGGAAGTGGTCTTTTTGTGTTGTTTTATTTAGCTCTCTGTAGTCCACACAAATTCACCATTTCCCATTCTTTTTTGGTACCACCACAAGTGGAGAGACCCATTTACTATTGAAGATAGGATAGATGAAATTTACATCTAAAAGTTTTTGAAGTTCAGCTTTTACCACATCTTTTAGATGAGGATTAAGTCTCCTTTGAGGCTGGCGAACAGGTCTCGCATCTTTTTCTATGTAAATGTTGTGTGTACATAATTGGGGATCAATTCCTTTCATATCAGGGTAGTCCCATGCAAATGCTTCTTTATATTTCCTCAACAAATGGATGAGCTTCGTTTCTTGTTCGGAGGTGAGGTTGGCATTAATGTTTAAGGTTTTTCCTGGTTCAATTTCCACAACTTTACTATTTGCAACAGAGGTAACAGGTATTGTTTGATCATGTGTATCTTTAAGATGATATTCTTCTAATTCATTATCGAATGCTGCCTCTATCATGTGACATTGTGTGCAGTATCTGAGTTCAGTTTGACTAGTAAAATTATTTATGGCATCGTCTTCTGTTTGGTCTTTAAAATCAAGTGCCTCTTTTATAGTTAATGGAGATCTAATGTTATTAGTGAATCTAATGTTATTAGTGAGATATGATACAGGGTGCTTATTAGTTTTGATTATTGTGACACTTGGCTGTGCTGGAGGATATAAAACTAAGTTTTTGATATTTTCTCCTCTGGTTATGGTCATGTTGCCTTGTCGGCAGCCAATATAAGCATCGGCAGTTGCAAGCCAAGGTCTACCTAAAATCAATGGATGTCCATCAAGTTGGATTTTGGGATTTATTATCAGAAAATCGGTCGGATATTCCCAGGAGTCAACATATACCATGACATCATGTAGTGTGCCTTCTGGCCTAACCACAGATCAGTCAGCCAGTTCTAGTAAGGTAGAGGTGGGTTCTACAGATGTAATGCCTAGCTTTTGGTAAGTAGTAGCTATTAAGATATTGATTGCAGCTCCTAGATCAACTAAGGCATTAGGGAGGGTTTGACCATGAATTTGCACGGTTACTATTGGATTGTCTGGGTCTTCGTATTTAATGGGTGCTTCTTTTCCTGATAATAAGTCAGATAGAGTGCCAACTACTTGGACTCTTGGATTGTTTTCTATATTCCTCCTTGGCTTCTTTACACATAATTCTTTGATAGTCTTTGCATATATCGGGATGTCTTGAATGGCTTGGAGGAATGGAATTTTTATGTATAAATTTTGTAATTCTCCCAAAATGTCAAAATCAGGATATTGTATAGGTCGAGGTATGATTAATAATTCTGGGAACGGGGGAGAGGATGTGGTTGCTTGGTTATGAGCTAGTTGTTTGTTCACATCCTCTTCTTGTGCCGGTTGTTCTCTAGATAATGAATTTTCAACATGGGCTGTCTTATCTCCCTCGGTTTCAATAATACGCCCAGATCTTAGCTGAAGATCATTACACTCCCTCAGATCGGCTCCTATTTCTGGTGTTTCTACTATTTGGACAGATTGGACCGGTCTATTATTTGGGTTGGGGTTGGGTTGGGCTGGGAGTTGCGGTCTCAGATTAGACTGGGGATTTTGTTGTAAGGATGGCAGTGTAGGTTGAGGGAGTAGAATAGTTCCTACTGGCTGATGCATCGGTCTTTGCCAGTTTGTCTACCAGGCTTGATTTTGTGAAGTAGGAGGGGTCCATTGTGCTGGGTATGCGTTACTTTGCCAATATGGTGAGGCATAGGGAAAATTCGGCCAATTGGATTGGCTTGCTTGATTCGGCCATAGGGTTGAAGAAGGAAATGACTGTGGTGACCAATTCGAAAAGGGAGGTTGAGGTTGATTTTGCCACATATTATATTGTTGAGCATTATACTGTGGAGGCTGAAAAGAAGAAGTTGGGTCTGAAAACATACCAGACTGTCGCGGCTGCCACTGACGACATTGATTGAGCAGATACACCGATTCTGGCTCTTCTTCTGCTTCCTTGTATACTGCTTTTAATTCGAGAAGCGAGGGACAAATTTCCGTAAGGTGGTCTTTTGTGCAGATGGCGCATGTTTGGACTGCATCTAGTGGACACTCCTTATGGCTATGTTTCTTTTTGCATATGGGACAGAAGACTGCCAAATTCTATTCTGCCTCCATTTGCGTTTGTTTGGCCTGCATAATATCAAGTTGTGTTGTTAGTGTCCCTAGTATATCAGTTTTAAAATTTTCCAATAAATTTCCAATTTCTACACACGTTACTCCTTCTGCCTAAATTTTATTGTCTCTTGCAAACCGATCATGTTCTGCCGGTTTTAATCTTGTGCTACCTCTCGAGCTCCTGATACATAAATCAATGATGTTAGCAAAATTTTCCTGATAAATGTCTCCTTTTCCCATAATGTTTAATGTTTCAATCCATTGTTCCTTCATACCCCTAATTAATGCTGTTTTTAACACATTATCAGGTAAAGGTAGGGATGCATAAGGAGATCTTTGAAGATTATACTGGAAACTTTCCACATACTCCTCTAATGTTTCATTTGGTCTAGCTACCATCTGGAATATTTCATCTTTTAGTTCTCTAGACCTGCAATAGTCCTGATATTTTTTTAGAAAAGATTATTTCATTTGATCCCAGTTATTTATAACCCCGCCACCTAATCCCATAAACCATCTTAAGGCAGCCCCTTTTAATGTAGAGGGAAATAATTTCAGTTTCTGGGGGTCGATGGTGTAATCATATCCCCTACACAGCACATCAAATTCAAATAGGAATGCATCCAGATCCTCTGATGTAAGACCATGGAATGTAGGGATATGCTGAAGAGGAATTGCTTTCATAGGTGCATTTGCTGCAGTATCCACTATGGGGTATTGCAATGTAGAGGTTTGGGTGTTTGGCTGGTTTTGGGCGATTTGGTCAAATATATGCCAATAACCTTCTGGGATATCTAGGAGGGTATTCCTAGGTTGAGAGGGAATGGCTTTAATAGGAATGGTTTTAATAGCACTTCATTTATCTGGGATAATGAGAGTGCCTAATGTCTGAGGAGATTGAGTTTCTTCAAAAAAGATTTTTGCAGCACTTCCCTTATCTGGGTTGTTCAATGGCTGAGTTGTCCCAAGAGGAGACCTCAGTTCCTTAGTTTCCCCTGTCTCTCCTCCTCCTTTACAAAGATTGATGAGATTCCCTTCTTGCAATAGTTCTGGAGTAGAATTTTCAATTTCTTGGAAATCCTGCTCTTCAGTTTGACTATGCACCTCAGCAAAGGCTACAGATGGTGATCCTGTGGCCTGAAGGGAACTAGTAGGCTGTCTGGAAATAACTTTTCTGGGTCCTACTGAAGGTTGAGATTCTGCTTTCTTAAAGATTTCGTCTATGAAGGTTGATTGGCCAAGGGTCACCGGCCCCTTAGCTTTTTCTGGCTTGGGTAGAGGTTTGGAATTTTTTTCTGGCTTTTTCTGCTTAGTCATGCACACAAATCAACTGCTAGGTTCTACCCAAACAAAACAGCAGCAAATCTGTAGGAAAGCGGGCAGGGGAGCAGGGTTGTTACATGCTCCACACATAGGTTCTTACCTTCCGTTTTTAAAACCCAATTCTTCCCTAGCAGGTTCTTACACTACTCTGAAAAGAAACAAATGGCTACACTCTTTCCCCGCCAACGACGCCAAAATGTGGAGCTGTAAAAAGGGTCTCTTTCACCTCTAATTATCTCACATTAGTTTGTCAATCCAGGAACATTTTGCTATTTCAAAGAGTGTCTCAGTCTGAGGCTATCATTTGCCAGAGTAATGCTAGTAGTATAGTGTTCAAAAATACAAGAGTAAACAGATGCTTGTTTACAGCAAACTACTTTGAAAGACAGAACCATGCATTCGGAAAACTAAGCATTTTATCAGTCAAGGGTTCAGTAGCAGTAACTCATCCCTTTGTAAACTGATGGCACTAAAGGAAATCAGGAAACAGGTCATTGATCTAGGAGCCAGACAGTAAATGTCAATGCCCACTACAGTCTCGGGTCGTTCTACACACCAAAACAATAATAATGCAAATAACAGGAAATGGAACAGCAGATAAGAAATGGAACATCAAATAAGAAATGGAACAACAAACCTGAAATGGAACAACAATTAAGTCTAATAAGCAGTAGCACCTTAGTATACAATATCAAATGCAATAATCATGTCCTACAGAAATCAAATTGCGATCCTCTACTTTTAAGGATGAATCAAACAACACATAGAAATGGAACAGCACTGATTAATAATGGACTATAGAACAACGCTTGAAAATCACACATACATACACATGGCACACCTTAATAGTAATCTGATCTTTGTAACCTGGTTATCAATCTTAGTTATAAAGAACACGACTGTGTTTCAGAATGGAACAACAACGTCCATAGATTCAACAATCACAAGGAAACATAATCCCTAAGATGAGTTTAGCAATACCAATGAATAAGTGTACACACAGATACTCTGTAATTGAACAACAACAGTATTCTGTAAAGACTGGTAATATTATATCAGAGCTTAAAGAAACAGTAATACGTTGCAAAGTTAATATAATGGTTCTGTCTTTAGAAATGATATTACTCAGTGAATCAAATGTAACAGAGCTGTGATGTAAAATAACATAACATATCAAATTACCAAATAACGTTGATGATCAAACCACGCATAAACCAAAAGTAATAGTACAAGAGCAAGTGTTCCTCTAGGGTCAGGCCCTTAGCCTCCAGGGGTGCACCACGTGAAGTTATTCCAGACTCAGAGATGAAATAGAAACCAAGTTTGTATTAATGCATAAAACATAATTACAGTAGATCGCTTCTCAACGAGACTCGATGATCAAAGTCTTAATTTTAAGAGAAATTACATAAAACATAATAGACTCCCCGGGCTAACAGTGCTGCCCCTTTTTATAATGGCGAAGATGGAGATGTCTAGGTGCAAAAATAGTTAAAGCAGCGATCCCTCAGGATCAAAGGATCTTGAGGGATTCGCCAATCCATTGGTTCTCGATTATCTCTTTACTTTCCTGTGCCGAGCCGATATCTCCATTTCCTTTCCAGGGCTGATACGCTTTGATTTGGTTTGCCTTGTTTGCATACGGTTCCCCGTCAAAGTGACAATGGTTAACCTGGCCTTGTCCTTTCCTTTGGAACGACAGTCTTTCATTTTTCCTTCTTCTTGCACAAGAAAATGACGATTGTCAGTGTTTTCGTTTTTCACATTAATCTTACAGGTTTTATTACAATTCCTTATCATCTACCTAGTTCATGATGGAAAAGGTTTGTAAGTTCTAATGAAAAGATGCTGAAATAATTACCAAAAACATATCTTCTTTGGTACTCCACACTTGGAAAGTGCTTGGTTTGCCATCACTTCTGCCTGAGATTCGAAATCTGCCAGGCTTCAACAAAGGAACCAGTCGACCATTAGGGATCCTTCCAAATTTTCCTATAACTTTGAGAAGGAAAACTGTTTATCTAAATGTGATGGTAGTCCAAGGACCTTTAGATTACAATCTGCTCCTTGGGTGTGACTACATTTATAGCATGGGAGCTATTGTTTCATCACTCTTTCGAGTGATGTGTTTTCCGCATGAAGGCAGAGTGGTTCAGCTTGTAGACCAGCTTTCATTTCCCATTCACACATCGCTAATAGTCAAGTGCCATCCCTAACTAGTCTTTTTGCACAAGGAATGTGTCATCAATCTCCAGTCAATCCACCTGATGAACGTGAGTGGTTTGGTGAATGTGACTAAACCCAGGGGGCATGCACCCTGGTCTGCTTCGGCAGGAAAAATTTAGGTATAGGGTAGTTTTCCGCAGAGGATATATGACTAGTCTAACTCACCCGTCCGTTTAGGAAAATGTGATTAGACTGGAATAAGATTCCCTCGTCAAAGTTATGTGAGTGATGCATCCCACCATTCAACTTTGTCTATTTCGATGGACAGAGCCAAGGAAGTGTTTTGTCTGCAAATGCAGATGGAGCAACCTTGCAAATGCGAGAATTTTCATATGGCAACCTGGAAACTCTAATTTTCTTTATACCTGGGGGCATGCAAACCTTTTACATGCAAGTGAAAAGCGACCATTTATTTTCTTAGTTTGTAGGCTCTCAACCCTTTAACCTCGTAGGTGGGTTGTTCCTAGCTTGCATAATAAAGGCTCCGAAGCAAAGTTTCGAATGGGGCAAGCTCCCTAAAAAATGAACCTATCGATGAGACATCCTTATTATACGATTGGCATGAGCAGTTTTACACGAAGTTCAAGCTCGTTAAAAAATAAACCTAGCAATGAGAATATGTTCCACCAGAGTTTAAGCTCATTAAAAAATGAACCCACCTTCGGTAAATAACAATTGTGATCGCATGATTATCAGCTTTTAAACCTTGGTCGTGTTCTTACCATCACCTCCACTCTTTTTTAGCCGATCATACTCCTCCATTTGATTGTGTACCCCTTTTGAGGAACAACTGCGACGAGTGATCCTATTAGCCACCTTCTTTACACTACCGTGATTGAAAAGTTCCAAACCTTACCTGGAACCAGCTACTATCTGAAAATATCACTCGTTCCTCAAAAAATGAGTCTACTTTAAGCTCTTTTCATCTGACTCGTAAAATATGAAAAGATTACCAAGCAATTCGCCTCTCCAGCTCGTTAAATTGATTAGAAGTGCCATCCCTCCTCTATATTTTAATGTTTTTGGACCTGAGGAATCATTACACAAAAAGATCGAGCGCTTGTCTTGTTCGGCTCGTTAAAACTATAAAAAATTCATCCCTTTCATATTATTTTATATTTTTTCGGACTTAAGGGATTATATTACGAAAAAGGAATACTAGAGTTTCCTTTCCATCCCTTTTCAAACTTTCTAAAATTGAAAAGGACCAAGTTATGTTTGTCACTAAACTCGTTAAAACAATAGCGACAGACTTGTCCATGCAGACAAGAGCGAGTTTCATTGTCGCTAGGCTCGTTAAAACATAGCGACGAGTTTGCTCGAAGAGAAAATTATAGAACAAGCATATGTTATACTCCTCAAGCTTGACAGAAATAAAGAGGTTCTGGTCAGCAATGACTCAGGAAAAATTGGGAAGAAAACTTGAAGAAACTTTGTTGGTAGCAAGTTGCTCTTGAACATGACACTTTCACTCCATCACCATAATTGAGTTGGGTTGGGTTATTCCATTCACCAATCATATCACCATTGGTCCTCCGTACCATCCATTTTTGGGGTTAATGCTACCAATCCATTTCAATGTTGCCGATATGTTCAAGAGAAGTCACTCAGAGAATTCACCAACCCATCTTATGTCTCATCCGCTGCAATACCTTCACGCTTCATTATTTCATGACCGCCACCCTGAACCTTGTATCATCAGATCGTTTTCATCTCCACAAAATCATTTTCTCCATTCCGTGTTGTAGATGTGGGATTCATTAAGGCCCTCCTACGACAGGTCACTTCTTGTCAACATCAGCTCATTATCCAAGAAGTTGACTTAGGAACAACCCTTTCAATACTTTGAAGCTTGCATGCCTCAATGGCAAGTTTCTCACTTTCAGTGATAGGTTTACATCAATGGCCTTCAACCGAAAGATTTTGCATGGTGTTCGACATCGACTCATGTATTCACACCACGTGAATTGCACTACAGTACCTTGAGGGTCATTATCATTATCGGTGATTCCTTTCGTGTGTGTTAACAGCTTACATCATTGGCTGGTAATCAAGCGATGTCTTTCTGTGTTCGACATCAGAACATCTTTTCACATGGATTGACTTGTACTTCGGGCGAAGATTGAACGAGTTTTGAAGACCCCGGATCTAGTTTCATCCATCTGGGCTGCGATATATTCAGGAAAATAAAGACATCAAATGTACATCATAGCTGCACAGATAATCATCTAAGCTAAGGGATGATGGCTCTACCAGAATCATCAGTCTGCCACACAGACGGTTGTCTGTCCTATGTACATGAAAATGAATTTATAAAGCTGAGCATGGGAATGCCCGCCTCAACCAGATCATGAAAATATTATGAAGATAATGTATTGTATTGTATCTTATTACGGGTCACCTTCCAGTTTGAAAAACCTTGGATTCTCATGATAAAGCATTTCACCCGACATCAGAAGATTTACGACCTCATGCTTTAGGGGGCAACTGTTATAGACATATTTGGGCACTGCAACCCCAATCACATATGTCCATAAACCAAGGGCTTCTAAGTCACTAAAATTTTTGTTTCATACCCTAAAGGAGCAAGGTCAACTGATTACATTATCTCCTAGAAGTTCTCCATCAAAAACTACTCAGAACTGGTCAAAATTGGACCATACAGGCTGCTCAGTGCTAAGGGTGCGATGCATCTCACTTGCCACATGAAAAAAGTGTGATGCATACTAGAAATCCCTTCTGTAGGGTGCGATGAGCGAGAGAAGACAAATGGCAGAGGCAGTTGGCTAGGTGGAAACCAAGAGAATCTTCTAGAAACTGCCCATTTGACACTTGTCTCTCTGAATTCGCCCAGGGATGAGTAAGAGATCATGAAATATCCAAGTGGAACCAAGAACTATCAGAGAGATGACACTAATCAAAATCCCATAAGCTGACTCACCCACCTGCAAACATCTATATATGGATCCCTCACCCTAGAGATCCAGAGGCTGGAACTTTGTATTTTGTAAGGAAGTGTTGTTGGTTTCTCTGTGCAACATTGTATTGTTGGGTGATCTAAGCTTTTCATGAGATGAATAGGGCTTTCATGCTGGGAGGATGGCACTGGGTCAGACCAATGGGTTGTAATCCTCTCATTCTACTACTTCTATCAATAAAGCTATTTGAGTTTTCCTCCAAATTCTTGTATATCTCTGAATCTTGTATTGATATATGCATTTGTATGGTTAATATACATATGATCCTATATTGTTTATGGTTATAGATCTCTATGCTTTGATGGTATTATGCTGCTTTGACTCTACAAGTGTTCTTTGAAGTGGGACAAGTGAGGAAAGAGTGGCGAAGCTCTGTCGAAGGAGGTAGGAAACAAGCAAGGAGCCAAGCGAAAGACTCAGGTTGGTACTCTCTGCTTCTCTCTCATCTATCTCTCATAAAGGAAAACAAAAGTAACTTTAGTTTGTTTGTTTCTAAGATAGCTACCCGTCTTAGTGGGACTAGCAGTTCTGAATGGACACTAGTTTTCCCGATAACAGGGTGTCCCCCTCATTGATGACTCCCGACTTTGAATCCTCCTTTAGAAAGCTCAGAGCATAAGCAGCCACATCAATGCATCAAAGAGGCAGCCAAGCAAGTGAAGAATAACTGCTGTCTATCTCAAGTCTTGGGAGCCAAGCCTCCTTGATTTTAGGAGAGCTATTGGGAGCTCTAGTTGTATAAATAGAGAGGCCTAGGGCCTCATTAGGTTGTTGGATGTTAGTCAAATTTTCGCACTTTTGTTGCAAATTTTGCTCAGCTCCTTTCGAGCTTACTTTTGTGAACAGTTTCATGTAATGTGACTATTATTTTGATAATGAAGATGAAATATTTTCTAAGCTAGCACTGAGTTACCTCAGAGGGCTGAAGCTCTTGGGTTAGGGCCCAACCCAAGCTACCCAACACCTCTTGTTTTGTATTTATATGTTTTGTTTCAGTTTATGAATTAGTTGTTGTTAGATAGATTTCTTCCTTGGTTAGAATAGGTTGCTTTTGGTGATTTACATAGTTGTTTCCATTTTAGTTTACTGAAGTAGGTTAAATAGTGATAGGAGAAAGATAAAAAAGGCCATCAATAGAGCCTTGACCTCCTTTCCTCCCTTTGGGACCATGAGCTGAGGTCAAGACCCTCTTGCTACCACAAAAACATAGTTTTGCCTTCTCCATGCAATTTCTAGTGTTGTAGTTTGATTTAGAGGTTAATGCTTTGCTTCAGATCTATTTCGCCATGCTCATTCCTATTCTTGCAATAAATTTCCTTCCATGCTTTCCTTTCCATATAACATTGTTCAACATTTTATTTTCCTAGATTAGGATTTAGGTTAACATGAGATACAATTCTGGTTTTTTGGTGCAGCTAGTTTCTTTGCTTGCTCAGTTTCAGTGTTTGATTTGCAGCTCTCTTGCAGTACATCTCTGCTCACAATAATTCCATAAATCAGCCATCACCATCTCTTTTGCTACGTGTTCCACAGGTCATTCATAGGCCCTCATAAATCTACCCTAATTTTCTGCACTTTCCTCATAAACTTTCCTCTCGTCCCTTGAACAAGTTCAACCATCATTCTCTTCCCTAACCCTCCTTGATGAACCGCAGACACCTTAACACATCCTTATAGTCTTTAGCTACCCTTTCCAACCATTTTCCCACCTTTAAAACCTCTAAAACAACCCTCGACATCCTCTTGTAGATCCTCTTGTACATTCTCCGGTAGATCCCCTGCAGCCTCCTGTAGAATTTCCTGTAGGTGAGTTTTTGAAGTTTGATTGCAGGGAAAGCCTCCAAAAGGTTACCAGAGGCCTCCTAGGACCCCTCCACACCTTCCTACACCTCTACAAATCCAAAATTCGCCCTCCATCGCCACCTAATCGCTGCCACATCCACAAATAAATAAATTACATGCATGACAATTTCACTTAACATACATAAAAATCCAAAAAGATTTTTTTTTTATCATTTCCTTCTAGAAATAGCTTGAATAGATGTAGTTTATTTCCCTAGTAGGTAATGGCATTCATTTCATAGGTTTTCATCTCTCTTTCTGCAAAAGTAGGGTTAGTTGGTAAATTAGGGTTTACTAGGTTCGCTTTACATTCCAGTCTTCTTTCTCTTTCTGCAAGTAGAATAGCCTCTGTAGAGTAACCTTTCCTCTCTTTCATCACATATAGCTTCTTCTGGAATTCATAGAAGTTGGCTTAAGCTCCTAGTGATCTTGCGCCAGCTGGCCAAGTGACAGCGTGCAGTAAGAACTAGTACTTGTGCATACAACACCGTTGCTTCCAAGTTTGTTACGAACTACCAAGTTGATAAAAGTAAAGTAGGAAGCCCCAAAAGTTGCAGCATTATTGCTGTAATACTGGTGCTCACCATGCAACGCCTGTGTAAATTTGCACTTGGAAAATCTGCCAAAAGTGCAGCGCCACCCTCCAGAAGCGCAGCGCCACTTCAAACTCACTTTTGACTGTCTTTCGGATGTCCAAATTGGCCGTGGGATAGCTCGTTGGAAATATTGTTGAGGACAATTTCCATAACATCTTGAATTTTTCAATTTGGAGCTCACTTTCCTTGTCAAAAGCTCAATCTCCCAAGACTGGTCAAAATGTGCAGAATGAGGCTGCCAAAATGCAGAGTGCTATTTCCGTCAACTTTTGGAGGTCTTCTTCAACTCCAAATTGAGCTCATGATAGCTCATTGGAAAACTCTCTGTGTCTAGTTATCATTTGATGCTTAGAGAAGTCATTTGGTATTTTTAGCTAGGCTAAATATTTATTTTCCCAAGGTCACTCCAAAAGTGCAACAACTCTCTTGTAGCAACTGTATTTTTGACATTTATCTAAAACCATGACACCTGTGTAAAAAGTGAAGGAGGTTTTTCTTCCTTGGCCTATTATGGACAAAACCTCTCTCACTTTTTCCAAATTCTTCCCTGTTTGGTCTAAAACATAGTTTGAAGAAAAACCGGCCCTATGTGTGGCAAATGATTTGTCCCTTGGAATGACTTATTGAAAAATGATGGAGACATGATGTGTATGAGTTGGAATGGCCTCATACTCACTGAAATGACCTCCCTTATGCCTCATATACTCATATTTCTCTGATTTCATAGCCAACCCTAGCTCAATGGGTGAGGAAATTAAGGTTTAGTGATTGTGGAAAATGATGATTTGGACACCCTAGGGAAAAAACAACTCCCTTTGGCATGCTCTTAACCCTTTGAAAATTTACCCTTTCACTTAACTATTTCCTTTGAAAAATTGATATTTTGATGTTCTAGCATCTTTGGAACACTGAGTGAACAACTTGGGATGGTGAAATTATTACATTTGAAAGACATAAAATTACATAACGAAATAAGAATTTCTCTTTACAAATCATCTTCACATGGTGAAGGGATGTTATTTTATCACCCTTTACTTGCTGGTCTTATGCAATGGAATGGAACCTTGGAAACCCTAATGACCTAATGAAACCTTGAAAAAACCCTAAATACCTAATGAGACCTTGAAGGACTGAATTTCAAGATGACATAATGACCTCATGAATGATACAAATGGCATGATAAAAATAGCTTTATGGATGATGTATAGTCAACAAGATATGAAACTATGCCTTCAAGTAATCACATTTAGGGAAGAGTGATGTTTTTGGACTAGGACTACCATCGGTGACTAATTTTTTGCATGACCTAGTGGAATGATAAAAAATTTCTGAATCGGACCCTTAAAATGATATGAAAAGAGGATTTTGATCATTGATGGCAGGATGCAAATACTAACACTAACAGAGTGTCTGAGTGTGTGCAAGTGATAGTGATATACTTCATTAAACCAATTGATAACTAGTTCTGAATCCCCAAATATCTGAATATTTTGGCAGTTTTGTTCCCTCACAAATAGGATAAGGTGTTTTAGACTATTCAGCTTGGAAAAATTATTAGTGCCCCTCCCGAGGCCAACTTGTATTCTGTAGTACACAATATTGTTGATGTGTAGTATAGCCCCTCCCCCATAGCCCTCAGCTTGAGCCAATCCATCAAAATATCCCTAAGGGAAACTATAGTCCATAGATTCTAGAGAGATGGCTCGAGGAGGTTTATTGTCCAGATCATCTGGGATCAAATTGTAAATGGCCATAAAATTTGATAAAGAAGTTAACCAGTTGATTGGAGAGTCCAGGAAGAATTTTCTATTTCGGTTGATCTAGATTACCCACCAAACGATCAGTGGAAGATTTCTAGGTTTGTGAGAGAGAGCCCTGGTCCACCAATTATGCCAAGCCTCCCCAACAATGTGGCTGAACCAAATTGTTGGAAAATTTAGACTTGATGTAATACTGGACCAGAAATGGACCGTCACCGAATAGGAGATAAATAGGTGGTTTGTGTCCTCTTCTTGCTCTTTGCAAAAACAACATCTTGAGGGCCCATGAAAGGATCAATGCATGAGGTTTAAGTCAATTGGGGTGTTTTCCATGAGAATGCACCACATGAAAAATCTGGATTTTGGGGGAGCTTTTAATTTCCAGAGGTGGCGCCACCACTAGAGGCATTCACCATTTTGCCATGCAGCCATAGTTGCCACATAGCCAACTTTGGGAGTGTATCTAACATGAGGGTCTGTAGCCAAAATGAGAACATCATCCTGGTCAGATAATCTTATATTGGCATTCTCAAGGGCCCCAATGTATCATTGCCAATCCTCAAACCATCTATCTGGGATGTTTAAGTCCCTATGATCCATCCAACGCTGGGGCATCTATTGGCCATGTCACGCAACTGCAATCTGGGAGAGATGAGTGTAACTTGACCTTGAAAGGTAATGACACAGGTCTCTTGGGAGAATATGTGCATTACCTCACCCACCCCAGGCATCCGTGCCTAATCGCACCTGAACACCTTGCCCAATTTTCCATGTCAACCATTTCTTTATGATAGGAAGGGAGTGGGTAATTGATCTGAAATGATCATAAACTAAAAATGATGTAGAATTGATTAGCCATTATTGAATTGAATGTTAGCTGAAAAGTACAGAAATCGAGGAAAACTGCTCTAGAAGAAGACTTTATGACAACTCATAATAAGGATGCATAACAAAAGTGAAAAGAGTAAAAACACAGCGATACCAGACAACGAGATTGATGATGGAGTTCTTCCTTGATGGACTGTGTCTCCGGGTTTTCTTTCAAGATGGGCGACCGTTTTTATTAGGAATGAAAATAAGGAGTTGATTACAAAGAAATTTGATTAGTATGAATGTGAACGCATGCACTTCTGATCAATGTCATCACATAGGCCTCTAAACCATCTTTCCAACGCCTCTTACGGATTCCAATTCTGACTCCGAATGCTCTTGTAAAACTGAAAACAAAATTGCCTATGACCTCCAGAATCTGCAAGAAAAAGTAAAAACCCACTCCTCTGATCAATGAAGGAAAATCCACCTTTTAAAGGCCTGCAGGTACATGAAAACCACTTTGGCTAGTTTGTAGATGCATTTGATTTGACCTCGATAGGTTTACAAACTCGGTCTTGTGGTTTAGTGCCACCTAGACTAGGTTGGCATGGTCACCGAATTAATTCCAACCATAAACTGTTCCAAAAAACCCAAAATTAACCATATTATAAAGTTTTCCCCACTGGTGGTCAAGTTGATGGTGTGGAGTTGTTAACCACCCATGTGATAAGGTTGACAAACAAACCGCAGAATGCCACTGTTGCAGATCACAAATGACGGTTCCAATAACGACCAGCTACTGATGGCTCTACTAATCTGTTCATATGCCGAGGTTTATGCGGTGCGGTTTCGATGCAGTTAGCGATTGTAGTTATGGTTATCCCAGTGGTTTAGCCATTGCCACGTTCACATGTCAAACTCTTCCAATGCAGTTTGGATAATAGTTTAGGTGGTGGTCAACTGGCTGCGTTTAACCCGACAGTCTATATTTACAGTGTTCACATGTCCTCCGATGCGGTTAGTCCACCCGCGCAGTTTTAGACTATGTTAAAGTTTTATATATGTTTTATTGTTTATAACATATGTCGAGAGTGGGTTAGAACTTTGGTTTAGTCTTAGTTTTAATAGTTAGGTTTAGGTTTGTTTAACACATAGTTTGGTAATGTATTGAAGTTTGATAGTCATAGAACTTTAGGGTTTAGATCTAGAACTTAGGTTTTTTTTTAATACACATTTTAATGTATCTGCATTTAGCATAGGTTTTTGTGTTAGGGTTTTTAGGAATTTAGATGTAGGATTAGGGTTTTAATACATGACATTGATCACCCATTTACAATCATTCATCGCCAAGTGACATTAGTGACATTTGTCACCTAATGACGAACTTGTCGACAATGTGACATAAAACCACATACATCGTTGACACTAGCTACCTTTGCGACGACAACCCTGATGACATATCCAACCTTTGTAATCGATGACTCAACCATGTCAACACCAAATCTTGTGAGTGAACGACAGGACACATGTCATCGACCAATCCTAGTAGAACTGTCTGTTGGGCAGCGGATCCCCCCATAGCATGTTTTTGTGGCTTGAAGCTCGAATTTTGGTCAATTGTAATGTAAAGACCCCTCAAAATGTGGGTGCAAAGTGTGAGAGTCTAGGGTTGTTCGCCCTAAGATAATGTAATTTAATGTAAAGTGTGTCGGCCTACCCATGGTCCGCGGACCATGGGATTGTATAAATAGAGCGAGGCTCTAAGTGTAAAGGAAGTCTTAGTTTTTTGACAAGTAACAGATAGATGTGAAGGCATGGTTAGAAGATAGAAGTGAATCTGAAGTGTATTGGGTCGTAGTGGTAGGTAGAGGCTCTGTAGCTGAGTGCGCAAAGGCCTAGTAGAGTCCGCAGCTGAGTGCGCGGACCCCTGTAGCTGAGTGCGCAGGGCGGAGTCAGGTCTGTAACAGAACTTGAGTATTAATAAAGACAAGATTGATTCAGATTATTGTGCATCTATTTGTAGATCTATATTTCTATGTTCTGGTTATCTTTATGCATTTATATTGTTTTCGAGTACTCGCGCTAATCTGGAAGTTGAATAAGTAATAAGAATATTGGGCCCGCACAAACTAAGTTAAGCACTAATATAATAGCACAGTAAGGATCGGATCAGAATAATACAAAGGTGCGTGTTAGTGTTAGTGTTTGCATACTTCCATCAGAGATCAAAATTCATTCTTTGCATATGCATTTTAGGAGTCCCATACTAAAAATTTTGCATCATTCCATTAGGTCATGATATACTGATCCACTGATGGTTGTTTTCTCTTTAGAAAATATTTCCCTCATAGACTATACTTGCTAATCCTTCTTTATATTTTTTTTAGTTAGGGTTTCATAATTAATCTGCAGTTCATTTCATTAGGTCATAGGGCATGATTTCATTAGGTCTAGGGTTTTATCACTAAGGTTAAGAAACTAATTTCAGTGTAAATAAAGGTCAGAAAGGGTATGAAGATGATCAATAAATCAAGCATGATGGCTTGAAAGTCCTAGCTATTGAAATTATTATCTTTTAACCTAATGTAATTTTCACCTCAAAAACATGTTTTTGAGGTGAAAATAGAGTACTTTAGTTTATTTGTATTTCATATGTAATTTTAAGTTTCTATATGTAATAAGTGATCCCAGCTACATCAGAGCATTTCTCCTTACTTCAAGACAAACAAGCATTGTAAAATTCAAGTCAAGATTGAGCATTCATCCACCTGTCAAAAAGAAAAGAGTCAGAAAATCAAGAACAATGACAAAAAAAGGTGAAAAGGTGAAAGTGACAAAGCATTAGTAAAGGGGGTTTTGAGGAGAAAAAATTAAATTCAAGCATGTATAAAGGTCTTCTTGCCTTCATATCTCCTTTATTTCCATTTAACCTCCCATTGAGTGAACCCCAGTAGAAGTTTTTCTGATTTAAGGGTCGAAATCAGCAGAAACAGCTTGGTGCTGCGTGTTTCCTCTTAGCGTTGTGCACTTCCTCTTGGTGATGCGTGTTTCCTCTTGGCACCGGACACTCCCTCCGTGCGCTATGCATTTGGCTAGTTTCATTCATATTTGCTCTTTGACATTCCTAACACCTTCTCAGCTTTAAGCAAGTAAGTAAAACATCATTTTCCTTCTCCTCAAAGTTATTTCCTCAATGTTTGAAGAGTGAAATCAGTATTGGTGTTGGTTTCATTTGCAAAACCCTAGTTTTTCTCTTAGCCCTGATTTTTGCAAGGAAGCTTCTCGTTTTCCATAAGATACCTAATCAATGCCCTATATTCCTCTTCAGAAAACTCTATCCCTACACCCACCAGACTTCCATCCCTTCCCAAACACTTCCATTCTCCTACCACTTACTTAGGGTGTCATAACAAAGACACCATGGCTGATGAAGAATATAGGCCACATAGTGAAGAAGAGAGATTAGACAAAGAGAGAAACATAGAGCAGAGAAGGCCTCATAAAGGAGGTAAAATTCTCAGGTTTGAACCCACATATCTCAAAGAGCTCCTAGCATCTCCTATGACAGTGACAACCTTCAAATGGTTAGGGTGTTTTGAGTTTTGTGAGCAGGTTCAAGCAGTCTAGTACCACCCTGAGTTGACTAGGCTTTTCATAACTAAAATTCAAGATAACCAAGTCACTCTTGCAGGCATAACTTTCACATTGTCTACTGCCATCATATCAACTACCACTGGGATTCCAGAAGTTGGGGAAAAAAGGTTCAAGCAGGGTGAGATAGAAGCATGTTTTTATGAACCATACCTCAAACCTAGGTACAGAAGTCAAATAAAAGACTACTTCCCTTTGTCATATCTCCTTGACAGATATGCACCTATGATGAAGATTGTAATGAAATATTTTTCATGTGAGGGTAGGTTCTCTAGGGTCTATTCCTACCACATCCGGTTACTTATGCATTTCACTAGGGTTAAAATGCTCAATATACCCTACTATCTTTTCAGGAGTGTGGAGAAGATGGCTTACATTGCCCAGAGAAGAGAACACACAGATAACATGAAGAGTTTATTTCACCATTCCCTCATAAATATCATAGTTATTTATCACCTTAAAGATCTTAACATTGCATGGAGTACATTTATAGCTAATCCAATTTTCACTCAAGCTTCCACTCAATACATTCCATCATCATCTCATCCACCATCCTCCATTCCTTCATCTCAGCCCATGCATTAGTCATCCTCCTCTGATGAGTCAGTCATACCATCACCTCCATTATCACCACTCCATGAACCTGTTCTTTCATCTAACAGAAAAGGGGATAGTGGCAAAGGACAAAGTGATTAGGGTCAAAGCAGCAAGCCACGAAGGGCTAATTTAGGTACTTTGGTGCACACTTATTAGAGAGGAAACAGGAAAATGTTTTCCCCATAGATTGTGGGAGGGGCCTTTCTCTCTTCATAAACAAAGTAGGTACACAAAGGAAAGGAAAAAATGGCTGCAACAGAAATGCAAAAACAGGAAAAAGACCCCCATGAAACTAAGCAAGATTTTGATTTAGTAGACTTAGATGAGGAAGATGAGAATAAAAACACTATAATGACCTTCAAAGAGAAATAAGCATTGATAGGTGGGTTATAGGTGAATATACAAAGAGAAAAATACATCATAACTTATTATGAACAGGAAAATAAGCAAATGGAGACCAAGCAGGAGCTTATGGAAGTTCAGCTCATAAAAGCTAAAAGGGAGGCTGAAAAGTTTAAATTCCAACTTGAGGAAGCCTATGGTGAATATGGTGAGCCCATGGAGGAAAACATTCCCAGGAGGAGGCCTAGGACTAGAGGCCTAAAGCGAGCTTTGAAGCTTGAAAGAGAAAAGGAAGCTCAACTTGCCAGCCAACTCACCTTAAATGAACAATTTGGCATAATGATGAATGAGAACAGGGAATATTGGCTTGAGAGGGCTAAAAATAATCTTGAGGACTTGTTAGCTAAAGCCAATAGAAACACAGAAGTTCAAAGAAAAATGGCCAAATACTATGCAATGAGAAACAAAATTGCTAGAGCCAAGCTCAAAAGAGCTCATACAAAAATTGAGGCTTTAATTCATCAAAAGGAGAAGGATAAGCTTGACCTGTTGGTGGAGGCTTCTCTCCATGCTTATTCAGCTTTAGCACCACCTATGTCAACCATTTTTGAAGACCCTGAACTCAGTTTTGGCTTTTGGCATTTCCTGTTTTTTCCAGGCAATTTTTATATTAGTTTTTTGGCCAAGCAATTTTTGGAGGCATTATTTGGAGGAATGGCCACCACCATTAGATTTAGAAGGCCCAAGGAAGTCAAGAAAACCATGTTTCTAGCCTTGGAAGGCAAAACTAGTTGGTGAAAATGGAAAAAAACTAGCAAAAAATCACATTTCTGCCTCATTTTTGGACTAGGCGCTGCGCGTTTGACTAGTATTGGGAGAATCCATTTTTGGAGGGATAAATAAATTTCATTTTGAAATATGAAGGTATATCTAGAAACTAGACAGGATAAGGTTTCCAACGAGCTATTCTGGGCTCAATTTGGACACCAGGAATGTAGTAAAAACTCACCTTGAAGATGGTGCTGCGCGTTTGACACTAGGGCTACGCACTTGACAGGCAACCAGTTCTTTCACTGTTTCTTTGGTTTTTCACTTTTCACCTCTAGGATTTTGGTTTTTCACTGATGTAATTCATGATGATGATGTAATTAAAGTATATATTTTTTTATAGAGGGTAGATACATCAGATGAATGGCCTAAGTGGAATGTAATGAATCAGTTTGCTTCATATTAGGAATGAGTTAGTTTGACCACCCTAGTCTTTAGCTATCAGTTCAATGTTGTGTGAAACTGCTCCTCCTCTCATGGAATTCGACCCCTAAGGATAGGATTAGTTGTTTTGAGGCCTATATCATGTATTTTCTCAGTCATTGTGGGGGTTGGACTCAGTTGGATGCTCAAAGCTTGATTGTACATCATTGTAAGTAGCTTGTCAAGGAGATTAATAAGATTTGCAACTATTGTTATGGGATCCCTGTGGTATGGAGTTTTAGTACAATTTCTTCTTTTGTGATCATTTGTTTAAATGTTTTATGTATGCCATCATTCATTCCATTTCTTCTAATTGAATGTTTTCAAGTTTGATAAGTAGAATCCATTGTATCAGTGCTCTGCTTTGGGAAATCATTCAACATTTCATGTTTTCTACTGTTTAATAAGGATCCATGATTGTCACATGCCCTTTTTAGCTCCTCATCAGTCTTAAACACCCCACATCATTAAGCCTAAAGTGCTAAAGGCTATGCCTACCTTGCCCCATAGAACACCCTACATTTCTGACCTAATTTCCCAGACCTAAACTGCCCAGCTCCTCCTGATCCGACAAACACCAACAAAATTCAAACAAAACTTTCAAGCTACTATACCTAGCCTAAAATCCTTCACTTGATCCAGTCATCTTGACTGAGATCCTTATGAAGAGAGCCCTCTCCCGGCTTAGTAGGGCTAGCTACTTGGCTAATCTTGGTTTGTGGTTACCCTGGCATTGCCTACCGTCAGCTTGAGGTCAATCTAGGTGATAACAATGCGCATGGGTTGCGAAGAATCGAAAGCTACACGGAGCAGTGCAGTGCATAGATTAGGATCACAAACCTCCAGAACCATCATCAAGACATCCCTAGGGTGTGGAAACCTAGTTCCAACACCCTCCCATACTACTTCGGGTGAGACCTTAGTCCGTGGTCCGCGGACTGTTGCCGAAGGGCCAGTAGTACCAGGATTTGCTTGGCTAAACTCACTGCTAAGCCTGGGTCAGGCCCCATGTAGCCAACAAATGGTTCCATACCTGGGACCAGGATCTGCCTAAGGGATGTCTAATGTTGTGCCACTGGAACCCAACAAAGAAGGAAATTGAAGAGTGGTTGGACAAGAAGATTCAAAAGTTTGTGACACAGGAAAACAGAACTCCGCAGGTATCATAGAAAAGGTGGCTAGATCGCTACATGTATACAAAAATCCATGAGATGTTCTTCGCATCCTTTCCTTCTGAACTGTATGAGTGGATCACGAGGTTAGTCGATAGCCAGGGAAGGTGTAAGCTTGACCAACCAATAGTGTGGACTCCAGAATTAGTGCACAGACTAGAGGCATCAAAAGATAAGATCACGCGAGATGTGGACCATTGGCTTGACTGAATAATAGGGGGATTTATCACTGAATTTGCGATAGACATGACCTTGAGCTACAACGAAGAAGAATGATGTTTTCTCAAGGGACCGTCAGGTAAGTACATTAAATATTTGAATACCTGGATTAAGATGTTGTTATGTGAAAAGTGGGTTATGCGAATACATTAATGTTTGGAACAACACGGAGCAGAAAGATCTATGAAGGTAGTGAGGGATTAGGAAATAGTCCCTTAATTTCACCTTTGCAAGAGATTGAGGAAGAACTTAATCGGGTCTCTCCGAGAAGTGCGGTCAGTTTGATAAGGCAGCGCATTCTGTAGTTACCACCTCCACCCATGCCACCACTTGCTTCACCTCCATCTCCACCCACTCCACCTCCACCTAACCTGTTGTTCAGCATGGCAAGCGCAATCAAGCTACCCGTATTCAGAGGAGTAGGGGATGAGGATCCGGACCAGTTTGGTTCTTGGTAAGAGCAGTGTGGGAAGTGCAAGGGGTCATGAACGACAACATTAAGAGGGCTACATTGGTGAGTGTGCTGCAGTATCTTGCTTTGACATGGTATATCAAGCACTATAATGATCACCCAAATGCAGGAATAGCAGAGATCCAGAATGCGTTGAACAGAGAATTTAGCCGGGCAAAATCAGAGAAACAGTCAATCATTGGGTTTAAAGAGATCACGATGCTTCCAGGCGAGACCCCCTGGGATCTAGATTAGTGGCTAAAGAGTACAATCCGTGAGGCTAATATGACGCTCACAGATGCGCAACATCACGCACGGTTTGTGACATCTCTAACACCGCACTTGAGGACAGCACTGTCGCAACAGAAACTTTCTACCCAAGCCGAAGCATTGGAAATGGTGATGAGGTGCATGATACATTGATATAGGATCCGGGGTTGGGAGTTCAACAAATCCACGTGCAACTACAGAATCTCTACCTGGAAATGCAAAGCTTGAAGCAAGGGAGGGCACCGTGGCCAAAGGCGCGCGAGGAAGTATGGTGCGTAAAAGGCAAAGGCCAGGGCCATGACAAGGAACACTATCTACTATTCGCGAACTACTTGGCAGGAGGGAGTCCAATGCCATCGAGACCGAAGGCACAGGCAGGGCCAAGTGCGTCACCCACGTTATGGTGCATGATCTGTCAAATAGCAGGAAAAAACACAACGAATAATTGTCTTTTGTTGCAAAAGTATACACAGAGTCCGCAACAGTTGTTATGTAATTTCTACAAATCAGTAGGCCACGATGAGCGTACTTGTCGTAGCTACAACTTAATGATGGATCGAACCCCAGCCTATCATATGTAGATAGAGACGTGAGCCCTCGACCCAGTGGTGGGGATGGCACGCGTTGGATTGCAAGGGCGAGGTTGAGGACAAGGAGGAATGGGACTAGAAAGGGGCCGCGGACAGTTAATTTGTTACAATTGCAGAGGACCAGGGCATTACGCTCGCGATTGTACCAACCCGACGAGAATATCCTGTTAATACTGTGCTCAGTTCGATCATGAAGTAGTAGATTGTCCTACGTTGATTGCACAGATGCATGAGAAAGGAGTACTCCAGCCTCCTCCTACTCAAAATATCCAAATGATGAGGTCTGAACTACGCGAAGAAGACCCATATGTGAACATAGTGCTCAGAAGTGGTGCGACCATAGCGGAGGATAAGGGGAAGCAGCCCAAGGAAGATACATGGGTTTGCAAGGCTCCTACAAAGGAACCTGAATTTGACTTAGAACGTGCAAAGGAGACATTCATGGAAGATAAGAAGAGCTTCGTGGAGGCCTCCACTTCAGGTAGTAAGGATCAACCAGAGCCAGTGATGGATCCTTCTATGCTTACTACCTTTTTGGAGACATGCATGAAACTACTGTGTGACAATAAGGTAGTTAAGGGACTACAAGAGTTGATCACTAGGTGCCTAGGATCAGGGGAACTGCGCGTAGTACGTAAACTTGGAAAGCATGCGTTGCACACCGGGAGGGAAATGAGATTGACGACGCAGATTGGTGAGTATGAAATGGATCAAGTAATCCTAGACCTGGGTTCGGATGCGAATGTGTTACCAAATAAAACATGGGAAATAATGGGTAGGACCGCGTTATAGTGGTCCCCTATTCAATTACGAATGGTGAACCAATATAAGATTTTTCCCATGTGGAGGTTACAAGGGGTAACAGTCAATATCAAAGGCGTGAGCACAAAAACGGACTTTGAAGTAATAGAGATTGTCGATGAAAATAATCATTATCCCATGTTGCTAGGAATAGACTGGGCCACTGATATGAATGGGGTCATCAACCTGAAGAAGCGGAAGATGATATTTGAAAAAAAGCCCCTACGCGTAGTAGTTCCGCTAGACCCAGCCGAAGGAGCACGCTACACTGAACTAGTGCACGACAATGAAAGCGATGATGAGTTGGATTGTATGTACTGGATAACCGCATGAGACCAAGAGTAGATGAACCCAAATGTAGATGGGAGAATCTCATGGGAGCACGACAGTTCTTATACTTCGGATTCAGACGAAGAAGTAGAACGCTGGCAAAACCGACTGCACGAACTGACAACGCTAAATTGCAACATGATGATTAGATCACTATGTTACGTGAAAAGAGAGGCAAGGGAATTGGCAACCTATGATGGGGTGATAGCGGTGGATGAATTCCTGGACAAATTTGAAAGCGAAGTACCAGAACAACAGCGGTATGGTGCGATGGAATGGGCGCTGCATGAAACACCCACACGATGTTGGATTACACATCAGAAGACCATTGGAAACTGGTGTGAATGTAGAAGACGGATGCGCTTACAGTTTGGAAGTCCCCAGTGTCGAACGAGATCCGAGCAGCCAGGACGAAGCAGCTTACACGCCCACTTGTGTCGATGGGTGCAGAGGTGTGCTGTGCAAGCACATCCCAGACTAAGGATTGAAAATCAGAACCAGCCGCGGCTGTAGGAAAAGCAACGCACACCACAAATTTTCCATGTCGGAGCATTCAAAAAGCTATGCGGAATCATGAACATAGTTTATCAGGCGGAATGAACTGATTGGGACCTATGCATACTAGCGGTCTGATGGGCCTATAGGACCATGCACAAGAACCTGAGCACGGGAATGATTCCTAAGACAACGAGCAGAGTTGAGGCCGTAGCTTTGGACAAGAATCCTCAAGCAATAACTCCCATAATTGGGTCAGCACGTGAGGACCAGAGCGAAGAGACTATGCACCCGCGCAAGGACAAACATATGTAGATTCAAGAAGCCATTCGACGAGGGAACCTTGAGCTTCGCGAAATCGAAGAAGATCGGGTATGACTGGAGCAGAGAAGCATGTTAATGGATGCAAAAATCAAAAAACTGGAAACCAAAATTGCACAAGCATTATGTGTCGACAGAAGGATAGGAAAATATATGGGTAGCCATACCACCGCACTAGAATATTGTCATCGATAATTACTGACTCTGCTACCATGGCTATGACCACACCTTATCAGACAAAGTAACTAGGGAAGTGCATCACATAAGGAGGAACGCGAGGCACTGACTGGCACGAGGGTAATTGTGGAAGGACCGTGGACCAGGTTGGAAGGTGACCTGAAGCCTCACACCGGTGGTGTGACCACCTGACTATCGGTAGGAAGAACAGTCTCAGTGCTCCAAGAAATTGAAAAAGAGCGTAAGATTATAAGAGAGTATGTATGGGAGTTGCGCGCGACACGGAAGTTGCGCACAGGATTAGTATGATGCACAGGTCACGTCCATGCACAAGGGGCTACACTGCCGTGTGGGCAGGCTGGAAAGTGACCGTTGGTGTCACTATTCATGACAAGATGTCCAATTTAAGGCAACGAGGAGCAGACAGTGGGCAATTAAGACACAAAGTCAGAACTATATTTGGGACTATCTGCCGCCAATCTCGCATTAATGAGTCGAATATGGGGGAAACGGTCAAATTTGAATTCAAAAGGGCCTATAAATCATAGGCGGCTCTCTACCGAACAACCCTTGGCATTTTGAGAATTCAGTTGTTGTGCTATCAATTGGGTATGAACCTGATGAATTTGGAGGCTGTGAGAGCAAGTCCATTGTTTCAAATATTGTCAAAAGAGACACAAGATTTCCTGACTCGAATGATGTCAACAACCAAGAGAGCCACACAGAGCCTTACACCGCTAGTGGGGGATGCACCGGAAATCCCTAAATCGCCCCGAACGCCGAGGCCCAAAAAGGATCCATAGGTAGCAGGACCGGTCCATATGTCTCTGCGAAATTCGCGGTTCGGTAAACTGTTTATGGAGGACAAGGAAAGATGGTTAATATTGAGATAGATGATGAGGAGGATGATCTTTAGGCCTTCGTAGAAGAGATTGAACCAAATGGAGAAGTGGAGGAAGACATTCAGCCAGTGCGTGTTGCAACAAAACTGCCCAAATATGTCCCCCCATGGAAAGGGAAAGCAAAAGTACCCAAGGACGTGGATACCGTTAAGAGTGCACTCAAAACCCCACTCCTCCCAGATGGAATTCTATTTGAGGGTATAGTCCTGGGTTGCATACCCATGATGAAATTTGAAGATTGGGACCTCACGGACAGCAAAAATTTCCCACATTTGGAGACTAGCCAGCTTATGAAATAAAGCAAGGAGGGGTTAGTTACAACGCTACAACCACAGAAATGGCTACGCGGGGTGGAGGAGGTAGGGCTACTCCACCTACTATGGATTCCACACTTTCACCGGGCACCAATCACAATATTCGTCATTAGGCAACTGCTTTTCCTAGTGCATGATGGGTACTTGTGGCTGGAGGAATCGATTCCCATTACGGCAGAGCTTATTCATAGGATTTCTTGCCTTCCCGCCGCGGAAAGAGCTAGCCAAAGTGGAGACTTGGTGCTCACAGAAGCCATGTAGAATAAATACAGGTTAGAGAAGAAGTAGAGGGGCTATGCCATTACTAGCATTCAAGACAAAGGGGTGCGCGTAGCCACCCAACTGCTAGCAGGAAAAGTGATGAGAAAATTTCGTGGAAATGAGGTACCAACAACGGTCATAGCGCTAGCCGAACAATGCGTCGAGGGGGTACAGTTCAACTAGGCGCAGTTCCTCTGCGAGGAGTTCCTGATGAACTGCAAGGAGGCTAAGGAGTAGGGTAAGACCTTCCACTACGCATGGTTGCTCTTATCCATCATGTTGGTTGCAGGGGAATTCCTATAGGATAGTCAGTTTCCTCCTCTTGACCAGGACTTGCCAGAGGCAGTGAAATACGCATTGCTCTGGGTGACAAGGCACACCACGCGATTCCCTGAGATCAAGATCTTCTGGATACTCATGGAGGCGAGAGTACAGATGTGGATCCACAAATGGCCGCGCCTATCCCCCACGGTTTACGACAGACTGCAGAGCTTTGCAAACTTTAAGGCGGATATGCACAATGTGTATATCAAGGCGTGGAAGGATCCGGAGCAGAGCTAGACCAAACTCCCATTCATCGTAATTGATGACGCTGTTTTCATAGTGCTCAAATCATGGCCACTCGAATGGCACGCCCCGGATCTGGTAGCACGCGATGAGGCAGCAATATAAAGATATAAGGATGCCGCCATGCTACTGGTGTTATACAACGAATTGACCTCCTCATCAACTTAGAGGGGAAAGACATGATGGCTGAAGCAAAGACCACAATCACAGGCCTTGATTCCACACTAACGCTAGCTATGCACTGACAACCTACTTTATAAAGCTTGTCTGCAAGCCTAAGGGTGCATTAGTGACCCTACTAACTCAAGTTGCTAGTATGGGAACAACATTAGTGAAACTTGGTGAAGTTCTAAGGGTCAAAGGAATGAATTGACTCATAAATATCTAGATATTTGTTCCTAAAATTACTCAAGAAAAGCAAGGAAACATCCAAAATCGACCTATTTGGAGGATTTCTAATCCGAAAGAAGGAGGCAAATGGGAAAGAGCTGAAAAGCATGGCAACTTCATTGCTTTTTCCCTAGGGAACTCAAGGAGGAACTTGACAACCCTAACTCAATTGCTACATAAGCAAAGTTAGGGCTATGGTGATAGAGGTCAAAGCATTTGAAAGGATATCATACTTGATTGTTGAGCATTGTCTCAAATCATAAGAAGTTGGCAAGAAGGGAGAGAGAGAGAAGCTGGAGGGGTAAAGGAAGGCTGATGCAACAGATGGTTGTAATCACTCTTCCAACATTAATATAGAACTGCAGTTGTACTGTCTACTCCGTGGTATTGCTACTATCATTCATTCAGTTGTTTGTCCAATACCTTTTAGCATGAGTAGCTTAGTTATGTGTATCTAGATGTTCTTTTATGTATTCATGTATTAGTTATTAGAGTTGTATGCTGTGATTATGCTTGCCTCTTCTATGTGCAGGACTTGATCTGGAGCCGGCTCAGGGGACTTCCACCTAGTTGCATTGTGATCTCAAGAAAATCTACACGGGGGCTTGAGGTAATCTCCTTTTCCTACTTTGATAGTTAGTTATTATTTATGAACATGCATGTAACTTTGTGATGGTTGCAGATAATATTGCAGTCTGCCGAAGGTCTCAGGAAGACCTTTGAGGGTATCTTCATTCTCCATACACCATGCATTTTATCCTATAGCAGAATTGGCAACTCCACTGGGGACTATACATCTAGTTCCCGGTTTGCCTGGACAATTCTCGGTTTACTCCTCCTTCTAATAGCTCCATATACTTCTGCATTCCCTTTCTAACCCACCAAAAACCTTGCTACATCTTGCCTACATGTATTCATCACTGAATCTGATCTAGAAAGCCCTATTTTTGACTGATTTCCCACATTAACACAGGTTAGAAGACTACACAGTGCTTTATAAAGCACTGTGTCTACTCACAGGGAGTGTTAGTGGACCTATTAACTCTCTATGGCCACTGCTATGGAGCGTTAGTCTCCCAAAACCTTGATTTCCAGCTGTTTCTGTAAGCCAAAAGGGATATGAAGCCTTCTTATGGACTGAAAGAAGATCTGTTACTGCATTTTGCTAGAAAAATAGGTGTCCTAAAAAGTTTTTTTTTGGGAAATATGTTTTGTTTTTCTTTATTAAAAGCATTTTTTACGAAAGAAAGATCCACATTTTTTATTCATCCTTCTGTTTAGCTGGTTAACAAGTGCTCTATTTTGGTTTCAAGTAATTATTAAGAAACATTGGAAAGAAGTCCTCTAGTTATGCATGTGTTAAATGACTAAGATGCATGGAAAGAATATGAATATGTGAAAAACTCTCACCTATAGTCAGAGTCAGAGTCTCATCACATTTCATACATCAACTTCCCTACCGAAGACAATAATCAAGTACACATAAAATTTACCTAAAATCGATCAGTAACTCTTTATTGAGCAAACAAACATTAGTGCAGGCTAGGATCTTGGGATAGGTAGTGTGAGTAAACTACCCAAGGTTGAAAACCAAATTAGTGTCATTAAAAGAGAGAAAAATTCCTTCTGCACTCATACTACCAGGACCACTCTAGTAAAAGTAGAGCGAAATACGAGACAACATCGGCCTGTAAGTGAAGGTAGCCCACCTTCACTTGTAAATCCTTTGGGTATTCTGTGTATTGGGGATCCCTTCGGGGATTTCGGAGCTGAGTCAGGGACTCAGGTATCCTACCCACACAACGTGCTGTCTGCAACTATGTCCCCCCCAGTGGTGTCTGTGATCTGAGGTATCTTTAGTGGCCAAAATTTTAGGGACTTACACAAGGTGACTGGGACGGGCTGTCCTGGTACCTAACACAGACGGATCTACTCTGTCTTTAGTTTTTGGGAGGGTGCTCGTCTTCACGAGAGTACTTGGCCCCTCAATCTGAGGTTTGGGCGAAGCTCTAGAGTAACCGTAACTATACATTTGGCCAACCTTCTCTGTTATTCATTGAGATACTGGGTTTCATCTCCAGTGATCGGTGCTTATCAGACAGGGTCATTTCCCTCTATTTTTTGATTGATCAACTTAGTGTATTTTTTATATTTTTTTTAGGCACCTGAGTGTTATCATTTTGAGACTTTAACAAATATCACAATAAAATTTATTGATAAAAATTAACGGTCACTGTGGCTACATCCGGCCCTCGTCGTCAATCTAGACGATTGCTAGGACTTCCTCCACTCATTGTAGAAGATCCACCGAGCTCCAGTGAACCGAATTCCCCATCTTTGGGGAATCAATCTCCCAGATCTCACACGGAATCTGTTTGGACAACCGACGATTCAAGTTTGCCAAAGAATTTCTTTACCGAAGGATTCTTTCCTCCCTTAAACCCTCCGCTTACGAATCCGTTGGACCCAACCTTGGATCCCACGGTACCTATACTTCCTCCTTCGGTAGTTGGAACATTTCCATCTATCCCGTCAACGACTAACATGTCATGGGACTTTAGGGACACTTTTTGTCCTCCACCACCTCCCTAGTTGACAGCCACTACAACACCGTTGATGGTGAACCCCGCTATCCCATTTGTCCCAGGTACAACCACTCACATGACACCCTCTACGAGTGGAACCCAGCCAATGCCGGGTTCCACCCCTTTAGTGTCAAACTACATACCTTTGACAAGTGCTACATACAACGCTCCCTATAACGCTGAATATAGCAATATGGGCGTGGTTCCCATCCACAACCAATATGGTTGGCCGCCATTGTACAGTTCAATCCCCCAGATTCAAATATCTGGGGGCATTCCCAATATGCACATGCCAGTAGGGAACATAACAGTTCCCCCTCCATTCTCAGGCATGCATGGTCAGTCGCTAATTGACATGAGCATTCCTTATGTCAATCAAGGACAAATGGTTAGTTCTGTGATGGGCGGGAATCCTCAAGGAGGTCCCAACCAATCCATGGGGGCACCCTACTCACAAATTCAAATGAGTCAAGGGGGCACCACTTATCCTGGGGAAATTCTATACCCTAGTATCAAAATCCCCATGGAAATCCACACTACAATGCCATACCTCAAGGCAACTACTATACCACACAGCCCATGTATAATATTGGGACTCAAACGATGGGAGGAGCGCAAGCCTCCTCAAGTCATATGTCATCGCCTTGGTCCGAGTCAGGGGCACCATAGAATCTGCCTTTCTTGGCAACGTTGGATATCCCTGACTTGTACAAACTTACAAATGACCCCATCTATCATAACTTACAATGGTCGCCAATCCTGCATAAAATACCAACAAACATCCCCAAGTTCGATGGGAAACAAGGGGAGCATCCGGGCACTCATATCACCACTTACCATCTTTGGAGTGTTTCTAACCTCACGGTGGATGATAGTGTCCGGTTATGTATTTTTCCCCGCACCCTCATTGGCAATGCAGCTAAATGGTACATTGGTTACCACACATGTCAGTAAACACCTTTGACAATTTAGCAATAGAATTCCTAAAGCACTTCCATCTACCCATCCGCTATGAGACTGGGACAGAGCTCCTCACTTCATTACGTCAGGATACCGCCACCCATATCTCTAATCATATACATGAATGGAGGCGTAGGCGAAGGTTAGTCAAAGCTCCTCTCCCAGACTATCTCTTAGCGGACTGGTTCTACAAGTCCTTACTCCCACAAATCGCTAAAGATGTCACTTTAGGTGGTCTGGTCACAGAAGACCAATCCATACGTCGTGCCCAAAAATTAGATTTGATATATCCACAGTCTGTCACTCTTTACGACGTAATCACCAATTCCCCTCGCAACTCCAATGCTTCCACTACTACCAAATCGACTGCTCTTTCTACCACTGCGATAAACTCTATGCAGTCTACAAAAAATCCCGATGGTAAGAAAAACAAGAATAAGAAAAGGACCACTCCTTCTGAAGAGTAGTCAACAAAGCATCAAAACCCAAAATAGAAGGCTGCTGCACCTCCTGATGATGGAAAGGATAAACCTGCCATATTTCCTTGGAAAATCTGTGCTGAAGACCACATGACCTATCGCTGTCTGCGTCTTCAGGAATACACAGAATACATTGCTCAAAAGGATACTGGTAGGACCACCGCTGTCCTGAATAATCCTTTCCCCGCTTAGCATCAACAAAACATTATTTCAAACCAACCCCAACCCCCACAAGGGGACAACAGAGGCTCGCAACATCCTTCCGCTGGTGAAGGATCTTCTACCATTTACACCTTTGAAATGGTAGATCTACAAACAAGAGCCAAATCCTATGGAGCTCCTATCGCTCATGCCGAGGAACCTTCCTCAAGTCAAAACCCACCATCGCCCAACGATTTGCATATCGAAAGGCTGGTTGCTGACCTTGTAATTTCCCCCCCCAAAGGGGCACTTCAACGCACAACGCACAATACATCTGCACGTGCCACCCAAAACTACAGCATTGTAGAAGACTTGGTGCAAGCGCCTTCGACTATGTCAATGCTCCAAGTATTACAAAAATGTCCAACACAAATGAAAGCTTTGCTTTCGGCTATTGGTGGTATCGACCCACAAGATTCCATGCTTGCAGTTTTCAACATGGAAAAGTGTAAACCTCCCCTTTCCCACCAGCTTGCATTTCAAGTGCAAATTTTTTCGAAAGGTAAAGGTATACACAGAATTGTCATCGACGAAGGTGATTCTACTTGTGTCATGTCGGCTTCATGTTGGCTTGCCTTGGGTTCTCCAACCCTATCCCCGTTGTCAAATTCCCTTAAAGCTTTTGATGACCACACTTTCATCCCAAACGCTTATCTAGCTAGCTATCCCATCACCTTGAGTGGGAAAACGATAACGGTCGATATTGAAGTCGTGGATCATAAACTCGACTATAATCTACTTTTGGGCCGCACTTGGACTTATGCCATGAAGGTCGTTGTGTCTTCGGTCTTCTGTATCATCCTCTTTCCCTTGGATGGAAAGATAGTCATAGTGGACCAGCTGTCCTTTTGCACCCTAGATTACTCTCTGTTACCTAGCAGCTCTGTACCCTTAGTGGGTAGTGTACCTGACTCTTATGTCAGTATCGGTATCGGTCTTCTGAAGGCTTCTTCCCTCATGGGTTGTTACCCTCTTCAACCACTGAAGGTTTCACAGATGGTCAATATGCTTTCATCTATTCCTCGTGAATATACCGATCCATGGATCCTACCAGCTCCTTCAGACATTGACACATACGGAGAACAAATGCTGCTATCACCAGCTGAATTGGCCTACCAAGCCATTCAATCTGCATCCAAAACTCTGGTCACTTTGGTTATGGCCAATGGTCCCACTGCCCCTCCCATAACCTTTCCTTCTTTCGATCCACTCATTCAAGTCCTACCTATGGATGAAGCTATTAGAGAAATCATGAGTTTAGAAGAGCAACCTTGGGAGGACTCGCACCATCGTGTTTCGATATCTGATTTGGACATGATACCTCTTCAAATCCTGTCACCTGATGCACATGAAATCGTTTCCTCACCATATACGACTATCCAACCTTTGGACTCAGAAGGAAACAGGGGCAATATTTCAAAAACATTTCTCATCGATATTTCTGTCATGATAGGCATCATGGAAAACATACAGATTGGAGCCAATCGTAATCCTAAGGAAATTGTGAGATTCACCTACCCTTTTAAGGATTTCCGCGATATTTTCCCTTGGTCTTATGAGAAAATGCATGGCATAGACCCTTCTATTGTCAATCATGAGATCAAGGAAGATCGAGCATTCTTTTTTTGGTATTTTTCTTGCTCATTAATCCGAAAAATCCTCGAGTCTCCTTCTTTGGGCTCGTTAAGCTACTACAATGAAGATATGAGCTCTTTCTTTTATGGGATGTTTTCTCACTCTAAAAACTGAAAAATCCCCGAGTTTTTCATCATTTGGCTCATTAAACATATACGACGATGGTCCAAGCAACTCTTTTTTGCTATTTTTCTAGCTCATTAAACTAAAAAACACCATTAGAGCATTCTTTTTAGGCGCTTTTTTCTCGCTCATAAAACTGAAAAAATCTCGAGTTTTGTATTTAGGCTTGTTAAACATTTATAAAGATGACCTGAGAATTCTTTGAGGTACTTTTCTCGCTCGTTAAATTGAAAAATCCTGAGTTTTTGTCATCGGGCTCGTTAAAAATATATGGCAGCAACAAGAGTACTTGTTTTTTTGGGACCCTTTCTCGCTCTTAAAATCAAAAAATGCCCGAGTTTTTCCCCTCCTTCGGGCTTGTTAAATCTATGAAGGAGGAATGAGCAGCTCTTTTACCTCTTTTTCCTTGCTCACTAAACTGAAAAAGATACCCTGAGTTTTCTTCATTTGACTTGTTAAAATTTGATGATGGTATTGAGTTTGTCATCACGTGACTCATTAAAAATTCATGACGAAAAACGAGTTTAGTCAGTCTCCTCGTACTCGTAACAAAATGAGGTCGACATCTATTGAACATAGGTTTCTGTTTATCTGGATTCAATAGATTAACTAACGGAAAAGTAACTGATCCGAGTATACTATTAACCTTTTATCGCACTCAGTTAACAACTATGACAAAGGGCCCACCATGGAGTCGTTATTTATAATCTTTTCAGACTCTCTAAATATGAAAATACCACCGAGTTGTCTAGTCTGGACTCTTTAAATTACACAGACAAGATATAGAGTCGCTCTTTTTGTGGTCCTTTTCAGACTCTTTAAAAATGAAAAGATCGATGAGTTTGCCTATCTAGACTCATTAAACTAATCAGATAGGGCAGAGAGTCGCTCTTTTTGCAGTCCTTTTCAGACTCTTTAAATATGAAAAGATCGATGAGTTTACCCATCTGGACTCATTAAACTAATCAGACGAGGAAAGTGGACAATACAACTGTATTCCATATTAGAAAGTGTGGTTTGGTAGCAGTCATTCCCTTGAACATGGCACTCCCTTAGATAAACCTTCCTTGTGACGGCCTCTCAATATGAATCCTACCATCCTATGAGTTTAGCCTATATACCCCGATGTTCTTGCATCTCTGTATCCTAACACTCTTTGGTGTTCATGAGTCTAGTGCTGTCTGGTTAAACCGTTGTCATGCTTTCTATTATTCAAGGGTTAACCTTTTGTTTCCTCCATCAGCCCATCAAGCATATCCTTTCATCATGCCCTCTGTTTTTTAGACCCAAAATCTCATAAGATTCCTCAAAAAACAAAATCATTCTTGTCCCATTTCGTGTCGATTGATGTAGGACACATTATTGCCTACCTTTTGACAGGTATCTTCCTATCGACTTCAACACTCTATCTAGGAAGACAACCCAAAAACACATTCAGTGCCTTGGCACTTGTAGACATTAGTGGCAAGATGACTTGTGTTTGATCAGGGGTTCTCATTATTGGCTCCTGGTTAAGCGATTCTACGGTTGTTTGATGACAAAGACATCCTTCACACTCGTTAGATTGTACTGTGCATCTTGGAGACCATCACCATTATTGGTGGCCTTCCTCGTGTCTGTTAACGGTCTCCATTATTGACTGGTAATTAGATGATTTCGTGCATGTTCGACGTCAACGCATATATTCACATGTATCGATCTATGCTATTCGGTGAAGCAGAAATCAAGACCTTGGGTAGAGGCTTGCATCACTCACTCTTGTTTCCTCCCACAAGTTGTGGATATTTTTTTTTGGAGACGGCTTATCGGGATGATTCTATTATGACATCGGATTCGCATTGTGCTTATCGACGGCCAGTATCATCATATCTCTTTGGAGAAAATCACTTTGACATAGCTACTGAGCATGGGAATGCCCGACTTAGGACATGATTTTAGTAGTTTTATATATATGTGTTGTATCAGGTTTCCCATACCACCCGAAGCTCCGATCCTCTCTCTCTTTTTGAAGGAAAATTATAGTTAAAGTAAAGTATTTCGGCCATCGTCGCAGCCTCTAATCTCATAATTTAGGGGGCATCTGTTATACAACAAATTGACCTCCTCATCAACTCAAAGGGGAAAGACATGATGGTTGAAGCAAAGACCACAATCACAGGCCTTGATTCCACACTAACGCTGGCTATGCACTAACAACCTGCTTTATAAAGCTTGTCTGCAAGCCTAAGGGTGCATTAGTGACCCTACTAACTCAAGTTGCTAGTATGGGAACAACATTAGTGAAACTTGGTGAAGTTATAAGGGTCAAAGGAATGAATTGACTCATAAATATCTAGATATTTGTTCCTAAAATTACTCAAGAAAAGCAAGGAAACATCCAAAATCGACCTATTTGGAGGATTTCTAATCCAAAAGAAGGAGGCAAATGGGAAAGAGATGAAAAGCATGGCAACTTCATTGCACTTTCCCTAGGGAACTCAAGGAGGAACTTGGTAACCCTAACTCAGTTGCTACATAAGAAAAGTTAGGGCTATGGTGATAGAGGTCAGAGCATTTGAAAGGATAACATACTTGATTGTTGAGCATTGTCTCAAATCATAAGAAGTTAGCAAGAAGGGGGAGAGAGAAGTTGAAGGGGTAAAGGAAGGCTGATGCAACATATGGTTGTAATCACTCTTCCAACATTAATATAGAACTGCAGTTGTACTGTCTACTCCGCGGTGTTGGTACTATAATTCATTCAGTTGTTTTTCCAATACCTTTTAGCATGAGTAGCTTAGTTATGTGTATCTAGATGTTCTTTCATCTATTCATGCATTAGTTATCAGAGTTGTATGTTGTGATTATGCTTGTCTCTTCTTTGTGCAGGACTTGATCTGGAGCCGGCTCAAGGGACTTCCACCTAGCTGCATTGTGCTCTCCAGAAAATCTACACGGAGGCTTGAGGTAATCTCCTTCTCCTACTTTGATAGTTATTTATTGTTTATGAACATGCATGTAACTTTGTGACAGTTGCAGATAATCTTATAGTCTGCTGAAGGTCCCGGGAAGACCTTTGAGGGTATCTTCATTCTCCATACACCGTGCATTTTATCCTATAGCAACTGGCACAACAGAGGCAGAACGAGCAGTTCGCCGAGGATGTAAGGGCTTCCCACGAGGAAGTGACGGCAGCCGCAGGGCAGACCAAGACTGCCAAGAAACAACAACAGCTGGGGCTACCATGACACAGGAGGAAAGAGCCCTAGACCTGACCACAGGATAGGGTATAGACGACACAGTGGAAGGCGCGGACCTAAGCACCACCTCTACACAATTGAAATGACCGCACAGAATGGAATGAACAGGGTCCCAGAAGAAGACCAAGGCTTCCAAATTGGATGGGGAGCCTATTACACTGACCGAGGTTGATCTATATGACATCAGTGACATAGTTCGCAAGGTCACTAGGGAAGCACTCCACGAAGCAATGAGGGAGAAGCATAGTGTGTTAGGGGCACTCAGGGCACAACTGCAGGGACTTCAGATGCGACTCCCACAAGAAGGAATGGTAGTCGTCTACGGTGCCATGGGAGCATCAGCAACAAAGCAGTTGTTGCGAGCCAAAATGACCAACACCGTCACGCTGCCGGAAGGAGCACTGACAGCAGACATCATGGAGGATAGAGCCGCCGTAGGACAGATCAAGGGACTCGGCCTAAACTTGGATGCCCTTTCGCGGGATATTTTATACCAACTAGAGGATGGAGCGATGGCAGAACTCCGTGCTAGGGAGGGACACGCAGTGCAAATGCTAAGTGAACAAAGAATCAACATCGAACAACTTAGCCTACAATGTGATGAAGCGGTGGCTCAGAACCAACAATTGGAGCAGATTGTAGAGGAAGCTATTGACACGGCGAATGTTTGTTATGCCAACAAAGGGGAACTAACCCAATCGCAAACCCCAATTAGACCCGCTTTCATTTGGAATGGCTAGTTCCAACACGTTTTAAAGGATCCCGTAAACTATTATAGGTGTTGAAATATTACTTCTTGGAGGAATAATTCAATTAAATCAACAAAAGAAACAACTAACCTATATGTATCAAATCCTATCTACACTAATTCTAACTACTTATGCTAATCCTAACTATTCTAATCTATCCTGCAGGAGCATAACAAAAGGAGATTAAACATCATATATAGATTCCAAGTCCAAATGAATCAATTACTGGTTCACAAATGAACAAGGTTGTATTAAATCTTAATTGCAATCTAATCACTCATACAGGAATACACATTCCTTTCCATACAAATAAAACTTGCAACTGATGTTTAACAAGGTTTTGAATCAACAACTGCTCATGAATTAACCATGGTAACAAATTATATTTGAATAACCAAGACTAGTCACGAACTGTCTGTTATCAATATGCACAAAAACAAAACACATTTATATTTATGCCAGCAACAACACCCTAATTCTAAACACATGAAAGAAGAGGAAAATAAATCTGAAAAAAGGCTCCTTCTTGACCCAAATAGTCTTCTTTATTAGCACAATAAATCAAAGCTGTTATGCCCAAAAAGGTGCTCCCTCCATCTCCGAAGGTAATAGTTATGCAGGAAGAAATTGACTCTCTGTATCCCCCTGAACCTCCATCTCCCAGCTTATTCAATATAGAAATTAAATATACGGATGTAGAATGGTCCGTCCGACTGCCGACACCTTGAGGCTACATTTGCTAGGGCATTTTTAGTTTCTGGGGGAAATGAAAGGATGTCGATTAAGAGAGCATGACTGTGTGTCATCTATCTGCACCTATATGGAGCGAATGTTATTCCCTATCATTTCCTGAATGAAATTGAAGACATTGCGCTCATCATCCCACATCTGGCATGCTTTAAGGTGTATATGGAAGAAATGACATCTTGATGGATCAATGTTGTCATGAGTGCTTCCACTGAACATAGAGCGTGCCTCCATTATGTACTATGGCGGTCCGTATCCCTTTATTACAGAGTATGTCTTTGCAATATTGACATCGGTGATGCAGAGGTGTCGTCTTGATACAAATCACATTTATCCGTTATCGAATCCACTCAAACTTGCCTTTCTTCTCTTGGGTCCTCACCTGCAGAAATAGTTCATATTAGTTATGATTATGAGAAATATGACAAACATGCCTAAAAAAACACATCTTTCCCTCAATAAAGCTTTTATAAAATCAAAAGGAACAAGTGTGAAAGAAGCGGCCCCTGGTTCAGCCAAGGTTGCGATGTGATCAAGTCGCAATCGCACAGCACAATGAGCAATCACATGCAACATCACCCCTGGTCCCACTGATTGCGATTTGAAATTGACCGGACCCGAAAATATATGTGTTGCCTTTAATAATCCCGGTGGGTCCACCATATCGCATCACGCTGTGTATTAGAGGAACATCAGTTTGCCTTTGAAATCTTTGAGTTTTAATAGATCTGGCATGTTTCCTTTTATTTCTTAAGTCGTGTTAACAGTGGGTCAGCCCTGGGTTTTTAATTCATGCATTGATTAAGTCCCGCAAGCATAAATCTGATTTACATTGAAAATCAGTGCATAACATAGAACCGGATCCGAAATCTGGACTTGAAATATTATAGACGGGAACCCATAACCTATTGGGTCCACAAAACACTATTGCATCACATCGTTTCAATGGAGAGGAACCAGGCTTATTGAACTGCTGAACTCCGATATTGTGATGGAGGAAGTGGACCCAAAATCATATTATGCTATGCTTAATAATCTTGGCGGGTCCGCCAGATCACGGAGCGCCTTATGTATGGGCCTTGGGTTCCGCTGATTGTGATATGTGATAGGCCGGACCCAAAAAGGATATGCGTTATGGTTAATAATTCCAATGGATCTGCCAATGTCGCAGAGCACCTTATGTACAAACCTTGGGTTCCGCCGATTGCAATATGTGATAGGCTAGACCCAAAAATATATATGTTGTGGTTAATGATCCCAGCAGGTCCGCCATATTGTGAAATGTTTGAAGCTTGGGCCTATATACTGGTTGAGAGCGCCACAGTTATTCATGGGAGATGGACCTTTAGCCTTTGCCAATGTGAAAAGTGATATGCGATGGAGGCATGGATCGAGAGATGTATAAAGACCGAAAAAGCGTGGAAAGGGTAAGTTGCATATGCTTGCAAATTATTTCTATTACAAAAGTCTTATAATAGAAATAATGGCACGATAGAAGTTTTTGTGGGTTGAGTCCACATACACTCATAGTAAAGAGTGGGGGTTGGTTATATGTGTGGGTATAGAGCACCATGAAGGTTTAGGGGAATGAAAAAGCCTTGATGAAGGATATGAATGAAGGGCTAGACTGGGTTATAAATGAACCATGCCACAGAGACTTATTCAAGGGGTTCTTAACCATTAAGAATTGAAGATTTGACTGGAAGAGGGTTAAAATCCTCGGGATAAGAACTAGATCATTCAGAGAGTTATCATTCAGAGAAATGAAAGATCAAACTTCTAGGGGACCCATTCAAAGTTTCCACTAGAGTAGGTTTTAATAGGGTGGTGGTTGTGGCCACAACAAATGGCAAACCGCTGGGCGAACCAATTATCTCTGTTACCAAATAAACCTTGGATCAATAGAACATTAGGGTGTTAAGATAAACTTGAAATGAGAACTGTATAGATTGTTATAGACATTTTTGTGCCTTACAGCTCTAAGCATGAAATGTCCATAAACCAAGGGATCCTAAGTCCCTAAAAGTGTTGTTCCGGCCCCTAAAGGAACAAGGTCAACAAATTACAGCTTCTCCCAGAAGTTCTCCACCAGAAACTGCTCAGAATCAGTCAAATCAGGATCATTTCAGCTGCTCCACTAGCTAGCTGCGTTGCATAGCACCCAAGTACACTAGCTAGGTGCGTTGCAATGCACCTAAATTCACTACCAGGGTACGTTGGGTGGGAAATGACAAATGGCAGTGTCATTCCGTGAGGTGGACAGACAATGGAAGCTTCCAGAATCTTCCCCAATGACACTTGCCTCACTGAGTTCGACCAAGGATGAGTAAGAGGCTCTCAGTCTCCAAGTGGAAGCAAGAACTGACAGAGAGAAGCCACTAGTCAAATCAGAAGCTGACTCATCCTCTTTGCATACATCTATATATGGATCCCTCATCCCAGAGATCCAGAGGCTGGAATTTTGTACATTGCAGAGAATTGCTGTTGGTTTTGAGATAGATATCAGAGTATTGGGTGATTTATGCTTTGTTGGAGGTGAAGAGGGGATTCCTTTGCTGGGAGGTTGATGCTGGATCAGGAATCATCGGTTGTAACTCCTCCTGGACCTTCTTGTTATATCAATAAAACTATTTGAGTTTCTCCTACATGCTTGTGTATCATTGATGTTTGTTATATTTGCATGTTTAGCTTAAATCTGATCCTAAGCTATTTATGAATATAAATCCATGTCTTTGTGTAGTTTTCTTCTTCTGTGATCTTACAGGAACTTGGTGAAGCTGGGCAAGTAAGGGAGCAGGTAGCTGGAAGCTGTCAAAGAGGAGAGAGATTGGATCAAAAGGACTAGCGCAAGACACAGGTTGGTTCATCCTATTCCTCTTCGTTTATAGTTCATAAAGAAGAATACGAAAGTAGTTTTCCTTGTTTGTTTCTAAGGTCATTGTCACACCTTAGTGGGATAGGGTCATTCTGAGTAGAAATGGCGACTCCGCTGGGGATCGTGTCTAGTTAGTTTTTTGTGTTTCTCTTGTTGTTTGTTTCATAAACATAGAAGTAGCAATCGAACTGCATTTGGCATTATCAAATGAAAAGTAGACATCTGCTACTTCAATCCATTCACTGGATTTGTTTATGATTTTAACATCTGATTCACAAATGATCTGATTACCCTTTGTGATAGCTCTTAGACCTCTTTTAAATCTACCCTCTGATTGTGCATTACTGATTGATTTTACTCGGCCAAAAACTATAGATTAAACTGCAAACTGTGACCCAGAAACCAGATAGAATTCTCGGTTCTGCCCCAGCGCAGGCTCTGTGAAGAGATTCTGCATTTCAACGCAGTTCCCGAGAGGGCTACCTGCGCTGCAATCCAGTTTCTCTGTGTAACAGGTGCGCTGATCAGCCTAGCCTTGTGCAGCTGAGGTTCTTTGCTTCATTTTTTCAGTTTTGTCTCTGATTTTTGCAGCCTGTGATCAGTGTATGTGTATGTTTAAAAACCCCTTTTATTTGCCTTAATTCCGCCTCCTTTGTACAAAAAGATTGTAGATGTTTTTGTGTGTTTGTTACATCATTTACAGTTTTCCATTGAAAAAGTAGAATAGTCATACTGTCGTCCTTTGATTTAGATTTGTCGTAAGTGTCGATTTTGATCATAGGAGAAAATTTATTTGTTGTTGACAGTCGATTATGCTTTTACTTTTACCTTTGGTTTGAATTTGTGACTTTCTAGTGTCGAAATGAGTATTTATTTCAAAATCATAAAGTGTCGTAATCATCTCTACATTTTGATTTCGAAAAGAAGCTTGTTTGTGTTTCTCACTTGAAAGCAAATTCAAATTTGTACATCAACTTTCTTTTTAGGCAGATCAATATTAAGAAAGTGAAAAACAAATACATGCACATGTGCATTTGCATATTGACAGTCTGTTTGGCTTGATTTAGGAAAAGTGCATTTACAAGTGTGCTCTTTGCTCTTTGAGAAAAGATTGTGTCTTTCTTTTCCCCTTGTAGCTAGGATTTTCATTGCTGAAAAGAGATAAAAGTTTGCTTATCATCTTTAGATTGCATTTTAGGAATTACATCTACATCTCGTGGTGATCCCAAAAGGCAAACTTCATAAGAAAGATCAACTTAAAAATAAATTGAATGAATCTAACAACGCTTTGGAACTTAACGCACAACATTTAGATGTCTAGGCTAGAGACGTATTCCGGCGTCGTAAAGCCTGGTAACTGTTGTCCTCATTGATGGTTGGGTGATTCCTCCACTTTGAGACGATAAGTTCCAGTATGGACTTGTGCTCCCACGTACCGTCGAGTATATATTGGGAGACCCCTATAGGCTTAAAACCTTTTATCCATAGGAAGCTGTGTCGGCCGCCCTACTGATCGCAATGCACCGAACACAGCATTCGGGAAGATTGACTGCCGTACCGCAAAAAGTATTCTGCAGTTTTGCGATTGGTTTGGTACTCCCTCTACCTAGATCTCCACAGCAGTCCCTTTCGTTCCTTTTCAGACTCCTTAACGGAAAAGGTCCATCTGAGCACTTGTCACTTCAGGCTCATTAAAAATCGAAGGAGACTAGAGTCATCTTTTGTTTTTTCTCAACTCTTTAAAACTGAAAAAACAAGTTGTGTCAAAGCGTCTAAAAATTTATTTTAAACGGAATATTCATACCCTTTTCCTACGTTGATCTTAGGTTGATAAAATGGAGTCTACCAACCAAGGGATTCCCCTTGGTGGAAATCCTAGTCCCTTCTCCTCTTGGGGAGATGTTGGTGCACCCCATATGGCCACATTGTCGCTTCCAGCACTGACAATTGGCTTGCCAGTATGGCTCTTCTCAACCAATGTCGTTCAAAACACCACCATTCCTGAACAATCGAATCAGCAACCAGACGAGTCCAAAGTTGCCCACCAACCTTCTACTTCCTCTAATTCTTCCTCTCCTCCTTCCTCTTCGCTTGATGGGGCTGGCAAAGCCAAAAGTCAAGTTCCTAAGGAGAAGAAGGAGAAGAAGAAGAAAGAGAAGAAGAATAAGGAGCCAAAGGCGAATGGGGGAAAATGAGTGTCGTCTAACAAAAATCCACACACTGCACTGACCAGGCCTAAATCGCCATGTGTCATTTGCAAAGGAGACCACTTTCACAGAGATTGTCCTTACATCCCTCGGATACTAAGGGACTGGTCTCCTCGTTTGCACAATCCGGTGTCATCAACCTCTGATGATCATGTTGAAAGCACACCATCAACTAGAGAAAGTGAAGCCCCAGGACAAAAAGGGAAAGCTAGATTTCCCTGTAAACTGTGCGAAGGCAATCATGCCGTCCACCGTTGTCCCTTCTTAGACGAAGCAAAAAGAGTTTTGGATGATCGTCCGGTTTCACCGTTACGACTTCCTCCTGGATATAAAAAACTCTTGCCGAGTTCGTCGCTAGTTGAGAATCTAGCTGGCCCGCTCAAGTGGTCGGCTGAAGCGCCTATCATCGAAGATAAACCATCTGAATCCATACCAGACGAAAGTCAAAAGGTCGAGGCGGCAGTTGACCCGGTCTTGCCTTTAGAGGTTTTATCTTCGGATGATACCGTCACTGAAGAGAACAAGGATGACACCGTCCAAATTCTCTTCATCAACACAGACTCCGACGAACATGGGGGCAATCTACCCATTCCCTTACCGCAGGAGGGAAGTTCGTTAGAGCCATACCCGGCCGTCTACTCGGTCCCACCTCCAAGCAACCTAGTTGTCTCCTTCGACTGGAATCAACTAGGCAGACCCCGTTTACTAGCAAGCATACCATTCCGAATTATCGTTCAAATATATAGAATGGTCATGGTTGGTACCATCATAGATGAGGGGGCTTCTGTGAGTATCCTTTCCTCTATTGCTTGGAAAGCGCTTGGTTCGCCATCGCTGTTGCCTGAGATGAGAAATTTGACAGGCTTTGATAAAGGAACCAGTCGACCTTTAGGGATCCTTCCCGATGTGCCCATAACATTGAGAGGGAAGAGAGTTCAAATGAACGTAACGGTAGTTCAAGGACCCTTGGATTATAATCTACTCCTTGGATGAGACTATATTTATTGCATGGGAGCCATCATCTCCTCACTCTTTAGAGTAATGTGTTTTCCGCACGAAGGAAGAGTGGTCAAGCTCGTGGACCAGCTTTCATTTCCCGGATCACGCATAGCAAATAGTCATATACCATCTCTAAATGGTCACTTCATGCAAGAAATGTCTCAATCTCCAGTCCGTCCTCCCGATGAGCGCGAGTAATTCGGAGGGACATGACTGAAACCCAGGGGGCATGCGTCCTGGTCTGCTTCGGCAGGAAAACTTCGGGTATAGGGTAGGTTTTCCCGGGAGAATATGACTAGTCTGTACCCCGTCCGTGATTGGAAGAGGGGTTATTATAGAATAAGATTCTCTTGTCAAAGTTATGTGAGTGGCAGACGTCGTTTCTCACCTTTGTTTATCTTGGTAGACATCGCCGAAGAAGTGTTTTGTTTGCACCGTGAATAGAACAATCTTTGGGTAACCTGTAAGAGGTAGGCCTTTCCTGATAGAACAAATGTTTTGTCTGCAAATTGAGGGGTAACTTTGAAAGCATATTTTATACCTGGGGGCATGCAAACCTTTTGGAGTGCAAGCAAAGAGCGATTATTTATCTGTTTTTTGGATTAGTCGTTTCCTAACTTGCATAAAGAAAGGATGTGGGGCAACAATCTAAAAGTTGCCATTTTTATATGAGACTTTCTTATCATATGACTGGATTAATCGAGCAGTTTTAGCGCATAGTTCAAGCTCGTTAAAAAATAAACATAAGACATGAGCAAATGTTTCCACCCGCGTTTAAGCTCGTTAAAAAATGAACTATTCCCCGGTAAATAACCACTGTGAATGAAGCATTTCATCCACTAAAGCCTTGGTCGTGTTTGCACCGTCACCTCCACTTTTCCATTGGCCGATCATTCACCTCCATTTGATTGTTTACCCATTTTGAGGAACAGCTGCAAAGAGTGATTTCACTAGCCATCCTTGTGACATTGCCGTGATTGGAAAATTCCAACCCTTACCTGGAATCAACTGCTACCCATTTTATCACTCGTTCCTCAAAAGACGAGTCTTCTTTAAGCTCTTTTCAACTGACTCGTAAAATATGAAAAGATTGCCGAGTTTTGGCCTTCCAGCTCGTTAAAGCGACCGGAAGTGATATCCCTCCTTTAGATTTTAATCTTTTTGGACCTGAGGGATTATTTCACAAAAAGATCGAGCGCTTGTTTTGTTCGGCACGTTAAAACTATCAAAAATTGATCCCTTCTGTATTGTTTTATACTTTTTCGGACTTAAGGGATTAGATGACGAAAAAGGAATTTTGGAGTTACCTTTACGTACCTTTTCAAACTCTCTAAAAATGAAAAGGACCGAGTTATCTTTGTCGTTAAACTCGTTAAAAAGATTAATAGCGACAAACTTGTCTTTAGACGAGAACGAGTTTCACTATCGCTAGGCTCGTTAAAACATAGCGATGGGTTTGCCCGAAGGGCAAATTATAGAACAAGCATATGTTATCCTCCTCAATCTTGACAAAAATAAAGAGGTACTGGTCAGAAATGACTGGGGAAAAATTGGGAAGAAACTCAAAGAATCTTTATTGGTAGCAAGTCGCTCTTGAACATGACACTTCCACTCCGTGCCTGAGTCAGGTTGGGTTGTTTCATTCACCGGTCACATCACCATGGTCATGCCATACCATCCACCTTTGGGGTAAATGCTACCAGTCCATCACATAAGTGTCGCCGACATGTTCAAGAGAAGTCATCCGTGTCCCATCCACTACCATACATTATACTTCATTCTTTCATGACCGCCATCCTGAACCATATATCATCAGATCATTTTCACCTCCATCAAAATCATTTGCTCCGTTCCGTGTCATTGATGTGGGATTCATTAAGGCCCTCCTTTGATGGATCGCTTCTTGTCGACACTAGCTCATTATCCAAGAAGTTGATCTAGGAACACCCCATTCAGTACTTTGAAGCTTGCATGCCTCAATGGCAAGTTTCTCACTTCCAGCGACAGGTATACATCAATGACCTTCGACCGAAAGATTTTGCATGGTGTTCGATGCCAAGTCCTTTATTCACACCACGTGAATTGTACTGCAGTACCTTGAGGGTCATCATCATTATCGGTGATTCCTCTCGCGCTTGTTAACAGTTTACATCATTGATTGGTAATCAAGCGATGTCTTTCCATGTTCGACTTCAAAACATTTCTCACATGGATCGACTTGTACTTTGAGTGAAGATCGGACGAGATTGAAGACCTCAGATCTAGTTTCATCCATCCAGGCTGCGATATATATTCAGGAAAATAAAGACATTGAATTGTACAGCATTGCAGCACAGATAATCATCCTACCAAAAGGATGATGGCTCTATCAGAATCATCAGTCTACCATCAGACAATTGTCTATCCTATGTACATGAAAATGAATTTATAAAGCTGAGCATGGGAATGCCCGCCTCAGCTAGATCATGAAAACAGTATGAAGATAATGTATTGTATTGTATCTTATTACAGGTCTCCTCCCAGCATTGAAAGAACTTCAGATCCTCCTAATAAAGCATTTCACCCGATAAACGGCCTCATACTTTAGGGGGCAACTGTTATAGACATTTTTGTGCCTTACAGCTCTAAGCATGAAATGTCCATAAACCAAGGGATCCTAAGTCCCTAAAAGTGTTTTTCCGGCCCCTAAAGGAACAAGGTCAACAAATTATAGCTTCTCCCAGAAGTTCTCCACCAGAAACTGCTCAGAATCAGTCAAATTAGGATCATTTCAGCTGCTCCACTAGCTAGCTGCGTTGCATAGCACCCAAGTACACTAGCTAGGTGCGTTGCAACGCACCTAAATGCACTACCAGGGTGCGTTGAGCGGGAAATGACAAATGGCAGTGTCATTCCGCGAGGTGGACAGACAATGGAAGCTTCCAGAATCTTCCCCAATGACACTTGCCTCACTGAGTTCGACCAAGGATGAGTAAGAGGCTCTCAGTCTCCAAGTGGAAGCAAGAACTGACAGAGAGAAGCCACTAGTCAAATCATAAGCTGACTCATCCTCTTTTCATACATCTATATATGGATCCCTCATCCAAGAGATCCAGAGGCTGGAATTTTGTACATTGCAGAGAATTGTTGTTGGTTTTGAGATAGATATCAGAGTATTGGGTGATTTATGCTTTGTTGGAGGTGAAGAGGGGATTCCTTTGCTGGGAGGTTGATGCTGGATCAGGAATCATCGGTTGTAACTCCTCCTGGACCTTCTTGTTATATCAATAAAACTATTTGAGTTTCTCCTACATGCTTGTGTATTATTGATGTTTGTTATATTTGCATGTTTAGCTTAAATCTGATCCTAAGCTATTTATGAATATAAATCCATGCCTTTGTGTAGTTTTCTTCTTTTGTGATCTTACAGGAACTTGGTGAAGTTGGGCAAGTAAGGGAGCAGGTAGCTGGAAGCTGTCAAAGAGGAGAGAGATTGGATCAAAAGGACTAGCGCAAGACACAGGTTGGTTCATCCTATTCCTCTTCGTTTATAGTTCATAAAGAAGAATACGAAAGTAGTTTTCCTTGTTTGTTTCTAAGGTCACTGTCACACCTTAGTGGGATAGGGTCGTTCTGAGTAGACACTTTTCTCGTTAACATAGATGGACAGGAATGGGTTCCAATTTAGCATTAATCGCTTCAGGCGGGAAAAAGACAAATAACTTCTACTTACTGATAGGGTTTTGACAGGAATTCTCCAATGGTCGTATTATGGGATTTTTTTACCATCCTTTACCTATTTTCTACTTTCAAAATCCTTTCGGGGCCATCACCGGTCTATTAATACCTGTTTAGGTGTGTACCTCAGCTCTTTATGGCTCATCAAACTTGATGTAGATATGTTTATCTGCACTCTAGGTAAGAATTTTATTGCTATACTTTCGTATGATTGAATGGGGCGCAGTCATGGATCATGCCATATTTTCAAACCGCTTAAGCAAGGTTGGGCTTGTTGTGTCAATCGGTACTCTGAGTCCAGCAATAGTCTCTACTTTAACTGGCTTCCCAAACAACCCGTCCTTCTAGATTGGCACAAGGACTCAACATTTCATTTTCTTTTACATAAGTCCTTCCAGTTTCAGGCAAAAGGACTAGAGCACAATTAAATTTGCCACAGGATATATGACAACGAGCTTAGCTTGTGAGAGGAGTTTTACTTGTAGATGACAGATATTGAAAATTTTAGTGTGGTGGATAGAACCAATGGAGAATGACTGTAAACCTTATAGACAAGTATAGGCTAGGTCTAGATGGGATTTTAAAAATGCAGCGTTCCGAAATGCCAGTCCAGTTGTGGTTACACATTTTTCATTTTATAAAGATGCCCCTACATGCTCCAGTATACAGGTTATCAACAGATCCTACCTAGTTCCCAACAGATGCCAATGGGTGGCTCTGATTTGAATTACACCGCTGATTTTCCAGTTCTCATAGGCTCATTGAAAGTTTGCTTGATTTGCAAGGTAACGATGAATTTGGGATTGACATAATCATCAGCAGGTCACTGAGTGTTGGAAATAATACTGACAGGGGGGTGAATCGGTATTAGCAAGTCAATAATTTTTCATTTCCATAATCAGATTCATATACGCTACTTCAGTTAATGGAACTTGCATGTATACGCAACTGTATGTAAGGCAACTAGTGTATATCCTACTAACTTATGGTTTAGTTAATTCATCATATGTTGATCTTTAATCAGTGCATCAGAACCATATAAACAGTAACCAGGTGCAGTAAAAACAGAACAGACAATCACACACATGAACACAAGATATAAGGTCGAAACCCAATGTGGGTGAAAACCACCAAATACAATTGTCTCTATCTTCTTTTTAATAAGAAACTTCTTTTTACAATTTTTGTATTGTTGCAGTCTTATACCAATACGTAGGCTTCTACCTGCAGAAGGCTACAACCTTCTCTTGTTCTCCAGCTTCTCCTGGAAGGGTGCTACAACCCCCTAGCTCTTGTATTAGCTGATATGTTTACAAGTACGTAGGTGCCGAACTACAGAATTCTACAACATTCTCTTTTCTTCTAGGGACCACGTTTCTTAAATTTTCAGACTGGATCCATCAATAACATCATTCAATCATCAAATATATCTTCATCAACCAATCTCCTTTGAACCAACCACAACTGAATCAATCAATCACTTTTCAGAATGTTGTAACCAGAATACAGTAACTAGAACCCACACCAGAAACCAAAACACTACAACAGCAAACAAAAGCAGCTAAAACATATTTTATGAGGTATACACTACTTCCATGTGTCTAACCTATGTGCATACGCTCTTTCCTTAAGGCAAACCTGTGTACAGATTTGCAAATCAAATTTAAGATGTATAAATTGTTTTGATATGTAGAACCAGCATGTATACACGCCTTTTCTAAAGTGAACCTGTGTACAGATCTGTAAATGATGATTTAAACTTTACAACAATTCCAAACTTCAATTATACCCATATCATCATATTTACAGACTACAACATGCACCAGTTATTCAGATAAATGATCAAAACCACATAAATATACTTCACTTCAAGCCTTAAGATCTTGACCCATCATTAGATCTTATCCTTCATCAAGCGCTAAGGTTCATCCTTGGTTCAGATCCAGCTATGCACCATAACCCAATAACCTGTATACTAGATCTTGCTGTTCATCAGATATTCAATACTCGAGTACCTTTGCCTAATGATCTTATCCTCCTTTTATAGTCTTAGGCCTTACTCAATACCATGGACCAAAACCATTTAGGACCAATACCTTGGACCAAATACCTGGGGTCAATACTTTAGACCAGATACCTTGGACCAATACCATGGACCAAATTCCACAGACCAAAACTTAGTTTTCCAACATGTACGCGCCTTTCCTTCTGTGAAAGTGTGTGTGTACGTTTTACGCCCCTTTTGGTCTTCTAACCCACGTGTACACGCAGCTTGGTCAATGGGGAACCTACATATACCTCTCTTTCTTCATTCTATGAGTCTGAACTGAGATCTGTCATCTGAGTGAGTTGCCATCAAGGACAACACCTGTGTCATAGTGCCAAATTTGTGTCATAATGCCAAAAATCTCCCCCTTTGGACTTGATGGCAACCCCAAGTCACTCTCCCCCTTTGTCATCAAGGGCAAAGGGTTATGCTCCCCCTGGGTAAATGCTAAATTCTCTGATATGCTGAAGTGTGCTGATTGAGCTTCCATGATCGAGTCCATGCTCCCCGTGAATATAAGAAAGGTCTGCAAAAAGATGTTCTAAAGAAGAACATGACTCTATACATACATCATAAATGACCTTCCTATCACCAATTACTCATACATACATCCATCTCCCAACCAAGTGGGGATATACCAGTTGTTTATACATGTCAAAACAAGAAGATTACATCATCCATCCCATGCATAGTGGGGTAACAAAATGGGTCTTTTCATGACCTTTACCTTAAAATATATACATAACATAAATAACAGAGACCAAATATCTGAGACAAGATCACAACTATCAGCAGCATCTGTCAATCAGCATCCAGACCAGCAACCATGTTCTCCCCCTAAACCTGTTCCACCCGAATCAAAAACAGCTGTGTGGATTTGTACCAAGATCTTCTAAGATAATGCCAACAATGCATTATTAGAAGTATATGCTCCCCCTGAACCTATGCCAGATGATTACTATCAGATCTGATCATTTCATATAGTATAAGAGTTATGAAGGCATCATCATCAATCAGATATACATCAAGTTACCAAAAACTTATGAGAGCCAACATATTTCCACATGTAATCCATAGACTGTAACCATCATTAAGTAGAGCAGATAATTCACTTAACCATATCAGACTCCTTTTATCCTGAGTCTGGCTCACTACCTTTCCTTAAACCAACATATATGCATCTGTATCCATAGAAACCAACGTATGTACGTGACTACGCTTCATGAAACTCGCGTATAACCACATTTTTCTGAAACAAATCAGTTTTAACAGTAGGATGATGCATCAACTACTCCCAGCTTCTGTCTGAGATATTCAAATGTCTCTCTAGGCAATGGTTTGGTGAATATATCAACAACCTGTTCTTTGGAGGGAACATACTCCAATTTGACCTTTTTTTCAAGCACTTGTTCACGTAGAAAATGATATTTGATGGGTATGCGCTTGGTCTTGGAATGCATGAATGGATTCTTTGAAATAATGATGGCAATTGTATTATCGCATAGAATTGAGATGGGTGGAGTACATGTGATCTAAATGTCTTGCAATGTTTGCATCATCTAAAGGAGTTGTGTGCAGCAAGATGCAGCAACCACATATTATGCTTCAGCTGTAGATAATGCAATTGAACTTTGTTTCTTGCTGAACTAAGACACTAATCTGGAACCCATAGAATGCACCACCACTAGTGATTTTTCTGTCATCAATGCTTCCTGCCCAATCTGCATCTGTATATGCATGAAGTGTAAGATCTGTATCTCTAGGATACCATAAACCAAAATTCTGTGTTCCTTGAAGATATTTGAAAATCCTTTTAACTGCCTGAAGGTGTGATTCCTTTGGATTTTCTTGGAATCTTCCAACTATTCCCACTACATGCATGATGTCTGGTCAGCTATCTGTTAGATAAAGCAGACTGCCAATCATGGATCTGTAGGTTGGTTGATGTATTGCTGCTGATTCATCATTTGAGCTGAGACTGCATCCTGTTACCATTGGGGTACATACTGGTTTAGAATCTTCCATGCCATATTTTTTCAAGATCTGCTTGAGATATTTGGTTTGTGACAGAAAAATACCATCTTTATTTTGTTGAATTTGTAGACTAAGAAAATATGTAAGCTCACCAAGCAGGGACATTTCAAATTCTTGCTGCATTACCGAAGCAAAATTCCGACTCATGGCTTCTTCATTGCTACCAAAAATGATATCCTCAACATATGCACCAAGTATTAGCAATTTATTATTGTCAATCTTTGTATATAGATTGCTATCAGCTGATCCTTTTGAAAAACCTTGTTGATGGAGATATTTGTCAAGACGGTAATACTAGGCCCTTGGAGCTTGTTTTAGACCATAGAGAGCCTTTCTAAGTCTGCATACAAGCTTTGCATCATTTCCAAGAATGAATCCATCTGGTTGCTCAATATAAACTTCTTCTTCTAAGTCTCCATTAAGAAAGGCAGATTTTACATCCATTTGATTACTTTGAATTTCTGAAAACTAGAAAGAGCAAGGAACATTCGTATGGCTTCAAGTCTAGCAACAGGTGTTGGGTAGCAGAAGTCCCACATAACGGTTTTGGGGCTCAAAGCCTGCATTTTTGGGTAAAGGTATGGTAAGGGCTCTGTGAGATGCACGGAGCACAAAGTATAATGAGTCAAGTTAGAGGGTTGTTCACCCAAAAATAATGTAAATTGAGTCAGCCCGCTCATGGTCCATGGACCATGGAAATGTATAAATAGAGGAAGGCTCTAGAGTTAGGAGTTAGTTTTTGATATGCGTTGTTGATCTAAAATGTAATGGGTTTATGAGGCCAGAAGTTTTGGAGCGTCTATAAGTTTGAGTCAAGGGTGTTGGTGGGTAGATAGAGACTATGTAGCTGTGTGTGCAGAGGCCTAGTAGAGTTCGAAGTTGTGTGCACGGACCCCTGTAGCTGAGTGCGCAGGGCAGATCTGGATGTATTGGCGAAAGAGTTGAATAAATATAAGTTGGTTCTGGAATACGGTGTTGATTCTGAAATATTGTGGATCTAGTTAATTTATGATTGATATATCTATTTGATCTGTGCGCTTATGCTTATGTTATGAGTTTATGCAAATGTGTAACTTTTTTGGGTGTGCGCACTGGTTATCTCTATTAAATGTTTGCTTAAAGACTATAAAAAGTAGATCTGATCTATAACAACTCATTAATAATAAGTATTAAGGAATTGCCTTATTCCAAATCTATGCGGAAGTAGAGTGGCACGAGGCCACAGAATGACACGTGAACCCTCGAGACCACATCACAACATCCCAAGGGTGTGGAAACCTGGTTCCAGCACCCTCCCCTACTACCTCGGGTGAGACCTCAGTCCATGCTCCGCTGGTTATTGCCGAAAGGGTCGGTAGCTGCAGGATTTGTTTGGCTAAATAATTCTTCTGAACCTGGGTTAGGCCCATAAAAGCCAACAAATGGTTCCATTTCTGGGACCGGGATCTGCCTAAGGGATGTATGATGTCAGAACACTGGAACCATACAAAGAAAGAGCTTGAATATTGGTTGGATCAGAAGCTTCACGAGTTCGTGGTTCAGGGAAACAGGAACCCGCAGATATCGGAGGAAGAGTGGTTGGATCATTACATATACACAGATATCCATGAGATCTTCTTCGCGACATTCCTGATAGAGTTTTACGAGTGGATCGCGAGGTTAGCTGACAGTGTAGGAAGGTGTAGACTAGATCAACCTATTGTGTGGACTCCATAATTGGTGCGCAGGCTAGAAGCATCTGAAGACAAAATCACATGCACAGTAGATCACTGGATGGATCGGATATAGGAGGGTTTATTACTGAATTCATGATAGACACAACTGTGAGTTATAGTAAAGCAAAAAGGCGCTCTCTCCAAGGGTCACAGGGCAAGTATAGCAAATGGTTGAATACTTGGATTAAAATGCTATTATGTGAAAAATAGATTATGCATATTTATTGAGTTTGGCATAACGCGGAGTGGAAGAGGTTACCAAGGAATCGAAGGATTAGAGAACAATCCTCTAATTTCTATTTCACGAGAAAGCGAGGAGGAGCTCACGGGGTTCTCTCCAAGAAGTGCAGTCCAGTTGATTAAGGGGCGCTTTCCATGGATACCACCTCTGTCCACACCATCAGCTACTTCACCTACATCAAATCCATCTTCACCGACCCCACCTCTGCCACCACTAAAGGTTGGGATGGCGAGCGCAGTCAAGTTGCTGGTATTTAGGGGCGTAGGAAATGAGGAACTAGGTCAGTTCTTGTTTGTGGTAAAGGCTGTATGGGAAGCTCAAGGCATAACGGATGATAACATCAAAAAGGATACTCTGGTTAGCGTGCTACAGGACCACGCATTGACATGGTATATAAAGTACTCAAGCGATCATCCGAATGCGGGAATAGCGGCGATCCAGGATGCATTGAATAAAGAATTTGGTAAGCCAAAATCAGAGACACAGTCGGTCATTGGGTTCAAGGAGATCACGATGTTACTTGGCGAAACTCCATGGGACCTGGATCAGAGGTTGAAAAGCACAATCCATGAGGCTAACATGACACTGACAGATGTGCATCACTGTGCGTGGTTTGTGGCATCTTTGACACCACATCTGAGGATGACGTTATCACAACAAAAGATCTCAACCCAAGCTGAAGCCTTAGAAATAGCAATGAGGTTACACGAAACCCCAATACCGGATCCAGGGTTGGGAGTTCAACAAATCCACTCGCAGCTACAAAACCTGAGCTTAGAAATGCAAAGTTTGAAGCAAGAAAGGGCGACCTGACCGGAGGCGCGTACAGAGGTAGGACGCATTAAGTGCGAAAGTCAAGGACACGACAAGGACCACTACTCCATCTTTGCGAAATATCTAGTGGGGGGGGGCCAATGCCATTAAAGCTGGAGGTACAAGCAGGGCCAAGTGCAGCACCCGCACTCTGGTGCGCGATTTGTTAAGTGGGTGGAAGACACGCAACGGACAATTGCCACCTGTTGCAGAAGTATACCCAGAACCCACAACATATGTATTGTAAATTTTGTAGATCAATGGGTCATGATGAGCGAATGTGTCGAAGTTACGACTTAATGATGGAAAGGACCCCAGCCTACTAAGTGCAGACTAAAGTGCGAGGGTTTGACCTAGCCGTAGGGCCACATGGGGGATTTCAAGGACACAACTGAGGAAGAGGAATGGGGCTTGGGTGATGGCACGGATAGCTGATCTGTTATAACTGTGGAGGGCCAAGACACTATGCTCGCGACTACACTAACCCGACGAGGATATCTTGTCCATACTGTGAGCAGTTTGACCATGAAATGGTAGATTGTCTAACATTAATTTCCCAGATGCATGAAAAGGGAGTGTTACAACCCACTCCAACTCAAAATGTCCAAATGATGAGGTCGGAACCATGCGAAGAAGACCCCAGCATAAACATGGTACTGAGGAGCGGCGCAACCACAGGAGGAGATGCGCGGAAAGAGTTTGCAGAAGATGCGAAGGGTCGTGATGCCCCTACAAGGGAACCTGACTTTGAGGTGGAACAGGGGAGGAAGATGCCTAAGGAAGCTCAAAAGAGCTTCACGACAGTCTCTACTCTAGGTAGAAGGGACCCAATTGAGCCAGGGATGGATCCCTCTATGCTTACTACCTTTTTAGAGACATGTATGAAGCTGTTGCGTGACAGTAAAGCCGTTAAAGGACTACAAGAGCTGATCACTAAGTGCACAGGGTCGGGCGAGCTGTGCGTAGTTCAGAAACTGGGAAGACATGCTTTGCGCATTGGACGGGAGATGCGAATAACATCGCAAATCAACGAGTACGAGATGGACCAGGTCATTCTGGATTTAGGGTCGGATGCAAATGTGTTACCTAAGCAAACGTGGGAATGCATGGGTAGGCCCGCATTGCACTGGTCTCCTATTCAACCAAGGATGGCCATCTAACAAAAGATCTTACCGATGGGCCGACTGCAAGGGGTGAAAGTGGACATTCAAGGTGTAAGTACGCAGACTGACTTGGAGGTAATAGAAAATGTTGATGACAGTAATCCCTACCATGCATTGCTAGGAATCGATTGGGCCACGGACATGAATGGGGTCATCAACTTAAAAAGATGGAAAATGACGTTCGAAAAGAAGTCACTATGGGTAATAGTTCCGTTGGACCTAGCTGAAGGAGAGCACTACACCGAACCAGTGCGCAACGAGGACAGTGACGATGAACTAGACTGCATCTACCAGATAACGGCACAAGATCAGGATCAGGTGAATCCCATAGTGGATGGAATAATCTCTTGGGAGCGCGATAGTTCCTGCACATCAAATTCAGATGAGGAGACTAAATGATGGCAGAACTGATTGCATGAAGTCACCACAATCAACTGTAATATGATGATTAGATCATTGCGATGCGTGACCACTGAAGTAAGACAACGACTAGTGGATAACAGCGCAACAAATGAGAGGTAGTTCGTCAACCCCCAGAAGCAGCATGGTGCATTGAAAGAAGCATCACATGCACCAAGGTGGTGTGCACAAAGGAAGCTGAGAGGTAGAAGGCGGTTCCATGTACGGATTGGAGGACGTGCGTGGCAGCCACATTGGAGTAGGGTGGTCATCCATCTACAATGAAGGGTACGGTTGTATGTTGCATGACCATCGACCCAACTGAATCTGCACGTAACAAGGGTTCGCTGGGCTAATATGACCGTACACAGAGCAGGGTATGCCAAGGGAACTCTATCCACGGTCGGACAGGCCATTACCCCTATGGTCCAACCTAAACATGAAGACCTGTGCAAAAGTATTTGGTAGTTATGGGATGCCGTTCGGCGCGGAAAAATGAAACTTCACGAGTTAGAGGAAACGGGGGCCAGACTATGAAAGAAAAGTGTGAGGCTAGATGAAGAAATTGATAAAATAAAATTAGAAGTCACCCACATGGGTCGCGTGAAAGAGCTATTGAGGGGACTGGACATGGCCGGCTCTCCTACACTACTAGGACAAGCTGCAACCCTACTAGCATGGTTGCGACTGCACCCTAGGGCACAAGGGAGCACAGACCACAATATGCTATCAGACTCAAAGGAATGCGAATGGTGCCCGCAGCCTGGGCTAGTAGGGAAGTGGAAGGCTCATACGATGGGTGCGACCACCTGACTATCCATAGGAGGCCCAGTCTCAATGCTCCACGCAGTTGGAAGAGGGCGCAGGACTATAAAATAGGCTGCAGGAAAATTGAGCGATTTGGCCACGACGCACAAGGCTGGTCAAATGCATAGGACGCATCCACATATCAAGGGCTGCGCTGCCGCGGGGGAGGGATGGAAGGCGACCGTTGCAGGTACTATTCATGATAAGATGTCGTATTTAAGACATGGAGGAGCGAGCGATGGCCAATCAAGTCATAAGGGTAACTGCAAAAATCGCATTAATGAGCCATGAAGAGGGCAAATGGCTGACTTTGAATTTGAAATCACATATAACAAGCAAGTAAAGGGACATAGAACAAAGCTTGATCATTCAAAGAATAGGATGCCCTAGGTTCATGCTGAGAGGAGCAAGATGAATGAAAAACTAATGGAAGAAAGCCCGTGGTTTTAGGCAATGCCAAAGGAATTCCGAGAGTCATTCCTTAGGTTGATAAACCCCACCACGGAGATTCCATAGAATCCCATGCCACAGGCAGCCAAACTCCCTAAATCACCCAGGACACCGTAGACCAAGAAGGACCCTCAGATACCAGGACCAGTAAGGAGGTTGCCGTGAAATCCGCGCTTTAGCAAGCTCACAATGGAAGAAAAGGGCAAAGCTGTTACAATTGAAAGCGATGAGGAGGAAGAGGGATCTCTGACATATGTCGAAGAAATAGACCCCAACGAGGAAACTATCCAGCCAGTACGACGACCCAAGTATGTTCCTCCAAGCAAAGGGAAGGCTAAGGTCCCTACCAATCTGGATGACGTTGACAATATACTCATCACCCTGTCTCTTCCAAAAGGGGTTCCAGTTGAAAGCACGGTGACTAACCATATTTCGATAATGAAATTTGAAGACTGGGACCTTGTAGATACAACAAAATTTCCCCATTTAGTGATTATCGAACTGATGGAGCAGAGCGCAGAAGGGATGGTTACGACACTTCAGCCAAAGGAATGGTTGCGAAAGGTGGAGAAAGCTGGGTTGCTCTATCTCCTGTCCATTCCCCACTTTCTCTAGCCCCCTATTACAATATTGGTCATCAGGCAGTTGCTCTGTCTAGTACATGATGGATACTTATGGATCGGCAAACCCATCCACATCATGGCAAAACTCATTCATAGGATCTCACAGCTTCCCTATGAAGGAAGAGACCCTAGGGAAATTGTCGATAAGAGTGGCGATGTGACGATGATAGAAACCCTGAAAAAGAAATATAAGCTGGAGAAAGGGCAGCGAGGGTACATTATTGATAGTATTTCAAAAAAAGTAGTCCGCGTTGCTACCCAGTTGCTGGCAGGGAAAGTGATGCAGAAATGTCGTGGCAATGAGGTTCCAGTGATAGTCATTGCACTAGCTGAGGAATGCACAGTTAGAGAACGGTTCAATTGGGCGCATTTCCTTTGTGAAAATTTCTTGACCAACTGTAGGGAGGTCCAAGAGGAGGGGAAGACCTTCCACTATGTGTCCCTGTTGTTGTCCATTGTGCTGGTTACCACTAAATTACCCGAAGATAGCCAGTTTCCCTCCTTGGACCAAGATTGGCCAGAAGCCGCCAAATATGTGTCACTCTGGGTGACAAGGGATGCTACAAGAATCCAGGGCATCAAGATTTTTTGGATACTGATGGACGCAAACGTTTGACAATGGATCACCCAGCAACCCCGTCTGTCCAACAAAATATATGACAGTGTGAAGCACATCGCCGAGTTTAAAGCGGATATGCACTTTTTCTACATCCGAGCGCACAAGGACCTCGACAAGATGTGGAGGACACTCCCTTTCATTGCCATTGATGAAGCTATCGATGCGGTATTGGATACCTGGCCACCAGAATGGCGCAGACCAGATGCGGTGGGGCATAATGAGGCCGCTATCCAAAAACAGAAGACTGAAGCTAAGCGCGCAGCATAGCAAAAGTGGAATGAACAACATGCTACAGAGGTTCGGGTGGCCCGAGAGGCGGCGCAAACTTCAATAGACAAGGTACCAGTAGGAGGGGCTATGACGACAAAGGATGAAAGTGGTCAAAAGGTGCCCATAGAGACGGCCACAGAGATAGGGACAGAAGGACCACCGTCAACCACCACGGGTGCACCCTTAAAATGGCCACCGCCGACAGAACGGTAGAAGCCGCAGAAGAAGGCCAAAGTGTCTAAATGGGACAATGAATTGACCACCTTGACCGAGGGTGACCTAGGTGACATAGGGGACACATTTCATGAAGTCACTCGAGAAGCAATCGACGAGGCCATGTCAGAGCAGTAGATTTTGTTGGGGGAGCTCTGCGCATAGCTACAGGAACTTGGGACACGGGCAGCACAGACGGGAACCATCGCTACTCAGGGGGTTACGGGTATGTTAGCCATTGAGAAGCTACTGAAAGCCTAAATGGCTCATACTATCGCGATCCCAGTAGGGGCATTGATAACAGACAATGCAGAGGACAAAGCTGTGGTAGGATGGCTTATGGGGCTTAGATTAAATTTGGCTGCCCTCCCACATGAAAGCTTGTACCAGCTCTAGGACAACGCCACGATGGAGCTCCACGCCAGGGAAGGACGTGCAAAATAGGTACTCAGCGAATAGAGAATTAATATAGAACAGTTGAGCCTCCAACGGGATGAATTCGTTGCACAGAGTCAACAATTGGAGCAACTTGTAGGGGAAGCATGTTCATGTGCCCCTAAGCTAGAGATTGCGGCCGAGTTTCCTGTTGGCATATGAATCCACAAGCTGGCTAGTGGGTTCCATGAAGCAAAGGAGGAGGCCGCAAGGATTCAGTTGGATCTCAACTTGCAAATCGTAGAGCTGAAACTAAAGGTACAACCTTCGATGCCTCCATAAGTCACCAAGCAGCGCAAAAGCATCATTAACTCTGGGTGGGAAACGATCACATGTTCTATGAAGGAATGCACTGACTTGTTGGCTCAGTTGCTTATTACGCTCACTTCACTCTAGGAATATCCAACCCTACAACGATTGGAAACAGAGGCAAGGGAGCTCCAGCAAGCCTATGATAATGTCAGAGGGACCACGTAGATAGTTGCTATTACAAAGCGCTTGGCCAAGATGAGGGAGGCCCAGGCCCTAAAAATACAAGCTGATGCTGCCCGACAGAAGGAAGCAGTGATTAAAGAACATCTCTAGCCATGGCTTGATGAGGCATTCACGGTTTCCACCACCATCGAGCGCAAGGTGGCACACATGTAGGTAGAATATGCACCCAGGGAAGCAATTAAGACAGAGACTGATGTGTCGGTGGCACGCGTTGAACAGGTACAGCGGATGGCAGAAGAGTTTGCTGCAAGTACAAGAGAAGCACAAAATCTGCTAACCAACCTCCGCGTGAAGATTGTCACACCAGCTGAGTGACTCAGGACAAGTCACGATGATTGTGTTGGGGGACTATTGGGTAGCAGAAGCCCCGCGTAAAGGTTTTGGAGCTCAAAACCCACAATTTTGGGTAAAGGTATGGTAAGGGCTTCGCGAGATGTGCGGAGCGCGAAGAGTAATGAGTCAAGTCAAAGGGTTTTCCGCCCAAAAACTAATGTAAATTGAGTCGGCCCGCCTATGGTCTATGGACCAGGGAAATGTATAAATAGAGCAAGGCTCTAGAGTTAGGAGTTAGTTTTTGATATGCATTGTTGATCTGAAATGTAATGGGTTTATGAGGCCAGAAGTTTTGGAGCATCTATAAGTTTGAGTCAAGGGTCTTGGTGGGTAGATAGAGGCTCTTCAACTATGTGCACAGAGGCCTGGTAGAGTCCGCACCTATGTGCGCGGACCCCTGCAGCTGAGTGCACAAGGCAGATCTGGATGTATTGGCAAAAGAGTTGAATAAAGATAAGTTGGTTCTGGAATACAGTGTTTATTATGAAATATTGTGGATTTGGTTAATTTATGGTTGATATCTTTGTTTGATCTATGCGCGTATGCTTATGTTATGAGTTTATGCAAATCTATAACTTTTCTGGGTGTGCGCACTGGTTATCTCTATTAAATGTTTGCTTAAAGACCGTAAAAAGTAGATATGATCTATAACAACTCATTAATAATAAGTATTAAGGAATTGCCTTATTCTGAATCTACGCGGATGAAGAGTGGCATGAGGCCACAGAATGGCACGCGAACCCTCCAGACCACATCACAACATCCCAAGGGTGCGGAAACATGGTTCCAGCACCCTCCCCTGCTACCTCGGGTGAGACCTCAGTCCACGCTCCGCGAGATGTTGCCGAAAAGGCTGGTAGCTGTGGGATTTGTTTGGCTAAATAATTCTTTCGAACCTGGGTCAAGCCCCTATAAGCCAACAATAGGTGCAAAAGTTTCTTTAAAATCTATACCTTCTTGTTGAGCATATCCCTCACAAACAAGTCTGGCCTTGTTTTTAATAACTTCTCCATTTTCATTCGGCTTGTTTTTTAATATACATTTAGTTCCTATGATATTCTTATCATGAGGTCTAGGAACTAATTCCCAAGTATTATTCTTTTCAATTTTCTCAATTTCTTCATTCATGGCCTTGACCCAACATTCATCTTTGCATGCTTCATTTACATTTTGAGGTTCAGTGGAGGATAGCAATGCTAGATAGCTTGAAGCTTCTGTAATAGTTCTTCTTGTCTACACACCTGCCTCTTTCCATCCCAAAATTTGATTCTCTGGATGATATTTCTGAACATAACTAGACGAAGTCTTTTCTTCTACTGTTATCTCTTCTTCTGGTGCTTCATTGGTTTCTTCTTCATAATTAGTCTGATTTGATGTGGAAGGATAATCCTCGTCTTCTTCACAATCTTTGGTTTTTATTTGCTTCGGATTTTTGCATGCTTCATCAACCACAACATCAATACTTTCAATAATTTTCCCAAGTCTTTTATTATAACATTTATATCCTTTACTTCGGGAAGAGTAACCAAGGAGAATTCCTTCATCTGCTCTGGGTTCAAACTTACCAAGTTTTTTATTAGTCCTTTTGATGTAACATTTGCTTCCAAAAACTTTGAAGTATTTTACAGTAGGAGTCTTACCATACCAAAGTTCTGTGGAGTTTGAGTGTTGTTTACCCGAACATTTGCTTGGTTGAGAATAGTGATGGAAGCAAATGCAACTTCACCCCAGAAGGTCGCAGGAGTTCCAGACTCATCTAGCATAGCCCGAGCCATTTGTTGAACAGTTCTGTTCATCCTTTCTACCACTTCATTTTGCTGAGGAGTCCTTGTAGTGGAGAATTGCCTTTTTATTCCATGTTCTTCACAAAATTCAAAGAATTCATGTGAAGTAAATTCCCCTCCTCGATCAGATCTGAGGCATTTGATTTTGCGATCTGATTCATTTTCAACCAAATCTTTGAAGGCTTTGAATTTTTCAAATGCTTCATCTTTATGCTTTAGAAGCCCTATCCAACACATTCTTGAAAAATCATCAATGAACAATATAAAGTATTCTTCTCCAGGAGGTGACTTTTTCCTTGATGGTCCACATAAATCAGTATGAACAAGTTCAAGAGGCTTACTAGCAGATCCTTCCTATTCAGGGAAGTGTGATCTGGTTTTCTTACTAAATTGACATGATTTGCATTTTGTATTTTCTAGAATGCTGATATCAGGAAGATCACGAACAACCTGGAATCTGCATGCTTTTCTTATTTGAGAGAAGCTTAAATGCCCCAATCTTCTATGCCATAGCCAGTGTTCACCATTTTTTCTTAGATAGCATTGTTGTTGTCCTCCCTTGAGTATGTATAAGTTGTTTGGAGTTCTTATACCTTTAATCACGGTTTCTCCTATATCAAGCTCACGAACAACACATCCATTTGATCGAAATACTACTTCATTTCCTTGATCCACATTTGACTAACACTCAATAGATTATGCTTTAGACCATCAGCATACATAGCATTCCCAGCTTTAAATTTTTCTTTTAAGAGAACAAAGCCTTTACCTTTTATGACAGCAGGAGTGTCATTTCCAAAAGATACCTTCTTTTCCTTTTCTAAGGCATTATATGACTGAAGTTTTTCTTTGTCACCTGTCATGTGTTTTGAGCATCCACTGTCGATGTACCACTGATTTTCTTGTCCTTCTGTATATAAGGCGATACCGCATCTTTCTGTTTGCGGTACTTTCTTTCTCCATATTTTGGGATTTAATGGAATTTTCTCCTTCTGAGATGTTTGCCGAAATTTACTTCTGCATTCAGATTCTTCATGACTGAAGTTGTTGCAGATAGAGCATTCTGTTTCATTTTCAAGAAGAGAAAAGTTATTGTAGGTCCGTTTCATTATCCCTGTCTCATTCCTTTGATTTCGTGCTTCTCTAGTCATCATGGTCTTGTAAGCAACACATTGAGCAACTTTTTGTCCAAAGTTATGACATGAAAAACATTGTCCATTAAAGAAGTTGCTGTGATTATCGAATCTACTAACCTGGTGATTGTAGTTTCTATTGATATTCATTCTTGAACCAGATTGAGTATGATTTACCTGAGGTTGGTTGTAGCTTCTGTTCATCCTTGAAGTAAACTGAGCCTGATTTACCTGGTGATCTGCTTTATGCCTTTGCTCACGATTGTCAAGTTGTTCACTTCTCTTTGCTGCATCAAGATAGCTTTTAGTGGAGGTTGATGGCTTCTGTGCTTGAGATTATTCTTCAGTATATCCAAGACCTGTCTTCATAAGAGGAGAACGCTGCACTTTGATAATCTCATTTAAGGTTTCTGATCCTTTAGCAAATCTAAGATTGAGAGCTTTTGTTTTCTCAATATCCTTTCTTAGACCCAAAATTTCACATTCTAGTTTTTCATTGTGTTTTTCTCTTTCAGCAAGTTGGAATGTCAAAGTATCTAAAATCATATTCTTTTCTTCTAAACATATTTTGAGTTCAGAGATTTCTTCATAAAGGTCATCTTCATCTAAAGCATCCAAGAAATCATCATCTTCAAAAGCCATCAGAAGTCTATAGTCATTACTATTTTCATCTTCATCACTAATTGATAAACCATCACTATCTTCATGCGTATAGTAGCTTTTCTTACTTACACTTTGTTTTCTATTCCATTTTGCTAATTCCTTACCTTTATCAAGCTTATCTTTATGAGGACATTTGGCAGCATAATGACCGACTCTTCCAAAAGCAAAAAATTTGAAAGGTAGTTTACCTCTGAATCTTTTGGAACCTCTTTGAAGGTTCATGACAAAGTGTACTTCTTCCTCTCCTTCTGAAATATGTCTTGATTCATTGAGTTCTTCTCTTCCTGAAGCTTTAAATGTGGCTTCTCTCATATCTGATGGACCTCCTTTTCTCATCTCGAAAGTAGTTAAGATTCCGTGCAGCTGTGTCATAGTAATAGTCTGAAGATCCTGCTTTTCTTCTATGGCAGATACTTTTGATTCAAACTTAGCAGACAAGGATCTTAAAACCTTTTCAACTAAAGTAACTTCTTTTATCTCTTCACCCAAATTCTTCATGCAATTAACAATCTCATCTATACGTAAGAAGTAACTAGCTATACTTTCATCATTGTGCATTTTGAGAGTTTCATATTGAATTTTGAGAGTTTATAGTTTTGCACGTTTTACCTGAGAGTATCCTTCATAGCTTAGAATGATTTTGTCCCATATTTCTTTGGCGGATTTGAGCTGCATAACTTTGAAAAATTCTGATTGTGACAAACTTCCCAATAGTGTATTGACAGTTTTGGCATTGGTTTCATATTTCTTTTTACCTATTGCATCCATAGGAATTGCTGATGGAAATGTATATCCTCCTTCCACGATTTCCCAGACATTTGTTCCAAGAGATTGAACATAGGCTGTGGTTCTTACCTTCCAATAAACGAAGTTTCTTCCATCAAAGATTGGTGGTCTGACGGATCCCTCTCTTTCTTGATTACTCATGATGATGCATCTTCCGTCAAGCGATCAAGATTCTTCTGAAGGACCTGCTTTGATACCAATTGTTGGAAATAATACTAAGACGGGGGGTGAATCAGTGTTAGTAAGTCAATAATTTTTCATTTCCATAATCAGATTCACATACGCTACTTCAGTTAATGGAACTTGCGTGTATACGCAACTGTATGTAAGGCAACTAGCGTATATCCTGCTAACTTATGATTCAGTTAATTCATCATATGTTGATCTTTAATCAGTGCATCAAAACCATATAACAGTAACCAGGTGTAGTAAAAACAGAACAAACAATCACACACATGAACACAAGATATAAGGTGGAAACCCAATGTGGGTGAAAACCACCTACTGCAATCGTCTCTATCTTCTTTTTAATAAGAAACTTCTTTTTACAATTTGTGTACTAGTGCAGTCTTATACCAGTACGTAGGCTTCTACCTGCAGAAGGCTACAACCTTCTCTCGTTCTCCAGCTTCTCCTGGAAGGAAAATACAACCCCCTAGCTCTTGTACTAGCTGATATGTTTACTAGTATGTAGGTGCCGGCCTACAGAAGGCTACAATCTTCTCTTTTCTTCCAGAGACCACGTTTCATAAATTTTTAGATTGGATCCATCAATAACATCATTCAATCATCATATATATCTGCATCAACCAATCTCCTTTGCACCAACCACAACTGAATCAATCAATCAATTTTCAGAATGTTGTAACGAGAATACAGTAACTAGAACCCACACCAGAACCCAAAACATTGCAACAGCAAACAGAAGCAGCTAAAACATATTTTATGAGGTATACGCTACTTCCATGTGTCTAACCTGCGGGCATATGCTCTTTTCTTAAGGCGAACCTGTGTACAGATCTGCAAATCAAATTTAAGATGTATACGTTGTTTTTATATGCAGAACCAGTGTGTATACATGCATTTTCTAAAATGAACCTACATACAGATCTGTAAATGATGATTTAAACTTTACAACAATTCCAGACTTCAATTATACCTAGATCATCATATTTGCAGACTACAACATGCGACAGTTATTCATATAAATGATCAAAACCACATAAATATACTTTACTTCAAGCCTTAAGATCTTGACCCATCATTAGATCTTATCCTTCATCAAGCGCTAAGGTTCATCCTTGGTTCATATCCAGCTATGCACCATAACCCAATAACCTGTATACTAGATCTTGCTCTTCATCAGATATTCAATACTTGAGTGGCTTTTCCTAATGATCTTCTCTACCTTTTATAGTCTTAGGCCTTACTCAATACCATGGACCAATACCTTGGACCAAATACCTGGGGTCAACACTTTGGACCAGATACCTTGGACCAATACCATGGATCAAAATACCATGGACCAAATACCACGGACCAAAACTTAGTTTTCCAACATGTACGCGCCTTTCCTTCTGTGAAAGTGTGTGTGTACGTTATACACCCCTTTTGGTCTTCTAACCCACGTGTACACATGGCTTGGTCAATGGGGAACTTGTGTATACCTCTTTTTCTTCATTCTGTGAGTCTGAATTGAGATCTGTCATCTGAGTGAGTTGCCATCAAGGACAACACCTATGTCATAGTGCCAAATCTGTGTCATAATGCCAACACTAAGGGAGGCAAAAAGATGAAGGTGGGGAATAAGGGCAATCTGAAGAGAGTTATAAAGGTGAAAATGAGATTGAAGGACCAGAATCAATTGGCTGAAAAGAACTGAAATTCAAAATAGAGGGAAAATAAACTTTGCGAAAAAAAAACAAGAACGGACGGGTCGAAAATATAACTTAAGCTAACAACAAAAAATAAAATGAATCCTAACCTACTTAGGAGGTAACCACCATGTGGTGGCTACTGGAAGTATCTCTTGAGATTTTGGCCATTAACATGGAGTTTTCAGTTTCTCCTTGTAATGTTTTCAATGTGTAAGTTCCTTGACCAATTTTTTCCTCAACTTGGAACAGGCCCAACCATAAGTGTTGGAATTTCGCATGCTTATCTTTTGGGGTGACCCTATTGGCCCAGAGGGAATTTCTTAGAGTGTTCTTCCAATTCCTCTGGTTGTCAATGACATATTTACGGATTACATGGATGAGGTTTCTATTTGAGGACTCTACAACTCCATTTCCCTGGGGGTAATAGCTTGATGCATATCTTATGTGAATTTATTTATAAATAACAAATTCAGTCAACTTTAGTGATGAAAAATAAGAAGCGTTATCAAATATGAGAGCGTCAAGGATGCCAAACCTGTTGATAATAAATTTCTCAATGAAAGATATTACCTCATCTTCACTCTCATTCATAAGCATGTCATGCTCTTTTTCATCAATGAGTGCATTTTTGAATGTCTTCTCGCAATGCAGGAACTCAAGGATCTGCTCGTCACCTTCGAATACCTACAAATTTTATATGCTATCAGGTACGAATGGTTTGCAAATCAATTCAACATAATATTTATTCTTGTTTAATCTAAGATCAGGCAAAAGTTTTGTAGCCATACCAGCCATCAGATCGACATCTTGGTTTTGCCATCGAGGTATGTGTATGATATTAAAAGAATCAAAACTGTCAATTAAGCTCCATACCTCATGTTGGTATCTTACCAGGTGTGGTGAATTGCAATGTATCATTTTCCTTACCTGGTCCACAATTATCTATGAGTCACCAAAAGCTTTAAGATTTCTCACCTTCATATCAATGGCTTTTTTCAAGCCCTGTAGCAAGCCTTTGTATTCTACCGTGTTGTTGGTGCATGCGAACTCGAACCGGTTGGCCATCAAATGTTGGTTCCTTCGCGGGTTAATGAGAATGCTCCCAGCACCTGCACCTTTTAGGCAGTTAGAGCCACCAAAATAGAGTGTCCAAAACATAGAATCTGATGTTATATCAAATGAACTACCTTCTATGAAATTGGCCTTATCATCTACCATATTACAGGGTAGCTCATCAGTTGGACTACGGGGGAGAGCTTCCAACCATGTGTTTATTGCAATTTCTTCAACTGTCTCTGCATGGAATTTTCCAAAACAAGTTTTCGTGGCACAAATGTTGAAACTATAATTCCCAAGGATAGAGTTGGTAAACATTACAGGTTCATTGGGGTCGTTTACTTCTGTCACTACATACTTCATGTATCTTTCTCGATCAACTCTCAGCATGTCACCTTCTGAGGCAACAAGAGATGGGACCAATCAGTTGAGAAATATCCATTCAGATTTGCTGACTAGTCCCTACTAAGCAGCATTCCATATGCCTCGGGTATGTCGACTACCACTATGTCAATGACTTGTGTGTACTGTGGTTTGGCAGCCATCTGAATTAGCACATCTTTCAATTCTCCAATTACTTTCACATTCGTTCTGTCCAGTTGCATAATTCGAGTTCTAGTTTTCTTGGGCATTGCATGAAGTCTTTTAGCAACAATGTGAGGCATAATAGTGGACGAGGCATCGAAATCTACTAGGCAATTATATATGTTCATGTTGAAGATTTAAAATGTGATAAGGAAAGGTGGAGTCATGGATTTTGATTTCCTTCCTATCATGGCTACACTGACATCTTGGGGGGTTCGATTCTTCTTTGACAAAGTGGCTACTATAGCTGATGCCTTTTGGGCTATACTGGGGGTACTAATAGGTCTAGATGCTGACTTCTTGGTTTGGCTGCTCGGAATGGTGGGAGATTTGTAATTTCGTTCATTCATAGCTTTCAAGAACAGATCTCTTTGCTGCGTTAATTTTAGCGAATCGAAGTATGTGATATTAGCTTGAGATTTCTTAAGATCGTCGACAATGTTGTAATCAATGTTATAAACAGGGTAGGGAGAGTAAACACACCAGTTTTTCCATTCTTAGGTGGGAGTTTACCATTTTGAGTCGCCTTCGTTGCAGTTGAAGGTGTATTATCTTTCTCTGGATAGTTTGGAACTGGAGTTCTCTTGTAATCACCACTAGGTCTACCCTTCTCAATAGGAACTTTGGGAGTGGATGCCTTCAAAGGGCGAACATCTTTCTTTGTCTTGTCTATAGGCTTCATCACGCCCGCAAGTGGCCCTTTACTTCATGTGTAGATTTCATTAGTGTGGATTTCTACCATACTAACTACTTCGTCGTCATCATTCTCATTTGTATAGAAATTCCATAGTACGTTGATTTGAGATTCTTCGTCCAAGGGCTCTTCTACTTGGTATTCTCCCTCATTTTCTTGTTCTAGCTCTAGCTCCACTATAGGTTCTTCTTTGGTAAGGAGCGATCCGGTAAGAGTCAGCTCTTCTGTATTTAAAATCCCTTCATTGGGTGGAGCAGGCAGCGCAAGTTGGCAATGACCGCCTTCTATATTCTTACGATAGAAAGGTTTGAAGGATTTGCAGTTGTTATGATCTCCTCCATTCCCATTTGTACTCTCCCCAGAATTCCTTTTCATATCGATGACTGTGTTCATCAATTTCTTAATGATCTGATGTAAACCTTCCACATTTGTGGTTTCCTTTTCTTTGATATCAGATAATTTGTTATCACTCCCATTATTCTACTTGGATGATTGAGAGACTTTCTTTTCTTCAGTTCTATGATGACATGCTATGATACTGATCATTTCATTCTTGACTTTTACTGCTTCATCGATAGCACCCTGTAAGGTTTGTGCATTACTCCTTTTGACCCACATCGTAGTAGGGACAGGGATAGCAGTGATGTAGAATTCCATGAGCACCTCCTCAGTAGGTCTAGCATTAGCTAGGATTCTGCTGAACAAAGTGTTGAATCGGATGTTAAAATCCTTGACCTTTACTTTGGCTTCCATTTTCAAATGGGATAGTTCTAAAATGAAGGCCACATGTGTTTTGTCATCACCAAACTTGTCTAAAAAGGCCTCTTGAAAGGCGCCTCATGAGGTGATCGATCCCATTCTAAAGCTAAAGTACCATGTGGAGGCCGCACCAATCAGAGTAAAAGGGAATAAGCGACATACTACATCTTCATTGGCTACCCCCAACATACACATGGCTTGGAAGAAAGAGTGAATATGGTTATCAGTAGTGTCTCCCCAATCAGGGTCGAATTTAGGCAATACTCTTTTTGCATTCTTGGGTAAGGCATGCTGCTGCCTAGGTACCGCTATGGCATCCTGAGCGAGCTAGGGAGGGAGTGCTCCCGGAGGAGGTGGGGGTTGATTCCCACCCGGTAGAAGCTGATTCCCACCTAGTAGAAGTTGATTCCCACCTGGAGGAGGAACGTTAGCCATATTATGGATAGGGAGGTTCTGGTTGAAGGTTTCTTCAAGGCATTCTTTATTAGGATTTCCCAAATCGGGCAGGGATTACCTTGAGAGAGTGGATCCTCAGGAATTTCATCCCAAGGAGTGTCGATACTTTTCAAGGACTCTAACACAATATCTTCAAGAGAAGGGGCTGCATATGTCTCTTCGTTTATGGGACAGATCCTTGGATTTCTTTTAGTTGTCGGAGGTAAAGAGTGAAAGATGGGGAGCTGAGAGAGGGAATGAGCGTAAGCCCAAGTAAGTACTCTAACTGGTTGTTCCTGAGTGATAGGATACTCCCACAGTCTCTCTTCTTTGGGTGACCCAAATAGGGGACTTAGAGGGATCTCTGCTTCTTTGAAATGAGGTTCTTCCAAATGAGTGGATTTATCTTTTCGACCTTTACGATCCATACATTAATCTTCTCAAATCCATGCCCGACATTTATAGATGAAATCATGAAAATTTGTGGATGGCGGTTCAGGCCCTCCTTTTAGCACTAATTTGTTGACGCGACAAAAGTTTGCTATGCCAACAAAGGGGAACTAACCCAATTTCAAACCCCAATTAGATCTGCTTTCATTTGGAATGGCTAGTTCCAACGGGTTTTAAAGGATCCCGTAAACTATTATAGGTGTTGAAAGATTACTTCTTGGAGGAAGACTTCAATTAAATAAACAAAAGAAACAGCTAACCTATATGTTTCAAATCCTATCTACACTAATTCTAGCTACTTATGCTAATCCTAACTATTCTAGTCTATCCTGCAGGAGCATAACAAAAGGAGATTAAACGTCATATATAGATTCCAAGTCCAAATGAAACAATTACTAGTTCACATATGAACAAGGCTGTATTAAATCTTAATTGCAATCTAATCACTCATACTGGAATACACATTCCTTTCCATACAAATAAAACTTGCAACTGATGTTTAACAAGGTTTCAAATCAGCAACCGCTCATGAATTAACCATGGTAACAAATTATATTTGAATAACCAAGACTAGTCAAGAACTGTCTGTTATCAATATGCATAAAAACAAAACACATTTATGCCAGCAACAACACCCTAATTCTAAACACATGAAAGAAGAGGAAAATAAATCTGAAAAAAGGCTCCTTCTTGACCCAAACAGTCTTCTTTATTAGCACAATAAATCAAAGTTGTTCTGCCCAAAAAAAAGTCCTCCCTCCATCTCTAGAGGTAATACTTATGTAGGAAGAAATTGACTCTTTGTATCCCCCTGACCCTCCATATCTCAGCTTATTCAATATACAAATTAAATATACGGATGTAGAACGGTCCGTCCGACTGCCGACACCTTGAGGCTACATTTGCTGGGGTGTTTTTAGTTTCTGGGGAAAATGAAAGGATGTCGATTAAGAGAGCGTGACTGCGTGTCATCTCTCTGCACTTGTATGGAGCAAATGTTATTCCCTATCATTTCCTGAAGGAAAATGAAGACACTGCACTCATCATCCCACATCTGGCATGCTTTAAGGTGTATCTGGAGGAAATGACATCTTGATGGATCAGCGCTGTCATGAGTGCTTCCACTGAACATAGAGCATGCCTCCATTATGTACTATGGCAGTTCGTATCCCTTTCTTACAGAGTATGTCTTTGCAATATTGACATCGGTGGCGCAGAGGTGTCGTCTTGATATAAATCACATTTATCCATTATCGGATCCACTTGAACTCGCCCTTCTTCTCTTGGGTCCTCGCCTGCAGAAATAGTTCATATTAGCTATGATTATGAGAAATATGACAAACATGCCTAAAAAAGCACATCTTTCCCTCAATAAAGCTTTTATAAAATCAAGAGGAACAAGTGTGAAAGAATCGGCCCCTGGTTCAACCATGGTTGCAATGCGATTAAGTCGCAATCGCACATCACACCGGGAAGTCACATGCAACATCACCCCTGGTCCCACTGATTGAGATTTGCAATTGGCCGGACCTGAAAATATATATGTGGTGTTTAATAATCTCGGTGGGTCCGCCATGTCACATCGCACTATGTATTAGAGGAATATCAGTTTGCCTTTGAAATCTCTGAGTTTTAATAGATCTGGCGTGTTTCCTTTTATTTCTTAAGTCGTGCTAACAACAGGTTAGTCCTGGGTTTTTAATTCATGCATTGATTAAGTCCTGCAAGCATAAATCCAATTTACATTGAAAATTGACACATAACACAGAACCAGATCTGAAATATGGACTTGAAATACTATAGACGAGAACCCATACCCTATCGGGTCCACGAAACACTATCGCATCACATCATTTCAGTGGAGAGGAACTGGGCTTATTGAATTGTCGAATTCCGATATTGCGATGGTGGAAGTGGACCCAAAATCATATTATGTTGCACTTAATAATCTCAGCAAGTCCGCCAGATCACAGAGAACCTTATGTATGGGCCTTGGGTTCCACCGATTTCGATATGCGATAAGCGGGACTTGAAAAGTATATGTGTTATGGTTAATAATTCCGGCGGGTCCACCAATGTCATAGAGTGCCTTATGTACAAACCTTGGGTTCTGTCGATTTCAATATGTGATAGGCCAGACCCGAAAATATATATTTTGCGGTTAATGATCCCGGCGGGTTCACCATATCACGAAATGTTTGAAGCTTGGGCCTATATACTGGTTGAGGGTGCCGATTGCGAGATGTGATGCAATTAGAGACTTGATCGCATTGCAGTTATTCATGGGAGATGGACCTTTAGCGTTTGCCAATGCGAAAAGCGAAATGCGATGGAGGCATGGATCGAGAGATGTATAAAGAGCGAAAAAGCGTGGAAAGGGTAAGTTGCATATGCTTGCAAAGTATTTCTATTACAAAAGTGTTATAATAGAAATAAAGGCATGATAGAAGGTTTTGTGGGTTGAGTCCACATACACTCATAGTAAAGAGTGGGGGTTGATTATATGTGTGGGAATAGAGCACCATGAAGGTTTATGAGGACTGAAAAAGTTCTGATGAAGGATATGAATGAATGGTTAAACTGGGTTATAAATGAATCATGCCACAGAGACTTATTCAAGGGGGTCTTAACCATTAAGAATTGAAGATTTGACTCGGCCGAGGGTTAAAATCCATAGGATAAGAACCAGATGGAGAGTTATCATTCAGAGAAATGAAAGATCAAACTTCTAGGGGACTCATTCAAATTTGCCACTAAAGTAGGTTTTAATAGGGTGGTGGTTGTGGCCACAACAGAAGCATGTTGACACATCCTAGAACTGGAAATTGCGATAGATATGCCAGTAGGAATGCAGATCCACAAATTGGCTAGTGGATTCCGCGAGGTGAAGGAGGAAGCTACGAGGATCCAACTGGACCTCAAGCTACAAATTGCTGAACTACGATTAAGGGCGCGACCCTCCACGCCCCTAGAAGTTTGATATCAACGCACCGGTGATATCTAAAAAGGGTTGGAAGAAATTGAACAGGCAGTGCAGACCTGCACCACTTTTTTGGAAGAATCCTTCGGGGTCCTCACTACCTTACAGGAGGACCCCACCATACAATGGTTGGAAATAGAGGCGCGGGAGATTCAAATGAAATATGATAGTGTGTGCGGGATGGCACAGACAGTAGTCCTAACTCAGCGTCTCGCGAGACTACAACAAGCGAAGGCACTGAAGGAGCAAGTGGACGCATCACGCCATAAAGAGGCACTACCTAAAGCACACGTCCAACCTTGGATTGATGAGGCCTTCCTCATCATGGCCAACATCGAAGGAAAACTCACACACATGAAAGAGATGCATGACCTAAGACATGGATTTGACCATGATAGTGAGCATTCAGCCGAGCGAGTAGAACGGATCCAGCGGATGACAGAGCAGTGCGCTACGGATCTTTGCACCGCATAGGCATAGTTGGATAGACTTCACGCAAAGATCACCGCACCAGTAGAGTGACTCAAGATGAGTCACGATGATTGTGTTGGGGGCCTGTTGGGTAGCGGATCCCCCCATAGCATGTTTTTGGGGCTTGAAGCCCGAATTTTGGTCAAGTGTAATGTAAAGACCCCGCAAAATGCGGGCACAGAGTGCGAGAGTCTAGGGTTGTCTGCCCTAAGATAATGTAATTTAATGTAAAGTGTGTCAGCCTACCCATGGTCCACAGACCATGGGATTGTATAAATAGAGCGAGGCTCTAAGTGTAAAGGAAGTCTTAGTTTTTTGACAAGTAACAGATAGATGCGAAGGCATGGTTAGAAGATAGAAGTGAATCTGAAGTGTATTGGGTCGTAGTGGTAGGTAGAAGCTTTGCAGCTGAGTGCGCAGGGTGGAGTCAGGTTTGTAACGAAACTTGAGTATTAATAAAGACAAGATTGATTCAAATTATTGTGCATCTGTTTGTAGATCTATATTTCTATTTTCTGGTCATCTTTATGCATTTATATGTTTCGAGTACTCGCGCTAATCTGGAAGTTGAATAAGTAATAAATATTGGGCCTGCACAAACTAAGTTAAGCACTAATATAATATCACATTAAGGATTGGATCGGAATAATATGAAGGTGTGCATGGGTTGTGAAGAATAGAAAGTTGTGCGGAGTAGCGTAGCACGTAGATTAGGATCACGAACCTCCAGAACCCTCACCAAGACATCCCTAGGGTGCGGAAACCTGGTTATAGCACCCTCCCATGACTTCAGTCTGTGCTCCATGGACTATTGCCGAAAGGGCCAGTAGTAACTGGATTTGCTTGGCTAAACTCACTGTTGAACCTGGGTCAGGCCCCACATAGCCAACACTGTCGATGAACACAAGTCGACAGCTAGGCACAAACCCATATCAATTGAACGCCATGAACGCCATAAACATTACCTGAATAACCTGATCCATAACCAACAGTGTCGAACTGTCGAAGCTGAACTGAATTGACGATGACACTTGAACACCTCTGCAATTGAATCAACCAAATCCTCTTGGATCATTCCTCTCCAATTGAAAGCTTTTGGACCACAAAAGTTTGACTAATCAAATAGTTGATGAGGGTAGAACTCCCTCTCTTTCCACCTTGACTCGACGATGTACCAATACATTTGATCAATCATCTGCAAGTGATGACCTTGATGATGTTGACCATGGTACTTTTTGAGTTGGTGACCTGTTCCATCCATCTACAATATAAACAACTTTCAATGATGGGCAAAGAACCTGCTATAAACATGGCAATTGAATTCTTTCCACGAAGAACCATGAGTTAGTGATTCACAATCTTTGAAAACATTCTCTACTGGATGTTGTTTAATACCATCAACATGTATAAACAATCTATTTTGTGGAATGAAAGAGACAATCAAAGATGTTCTTGACATCAAACTAGCTACTTGAATTGACATACTTTCCTGATTCCTGATAACTAAGTGAACTTGTTGCAATGAACCTATCCAACTGTAAGGTGAAATTTGCTGCAAATTAGTTTTCCTTTGAAAGTATTGATTTAGCTATTGATTTGTTTGAATCACTTTTCCTTCATTTATTACATGATGTTTCCATTGATTAGAACTTTCCTCTAATGTATAAGTTTCCCTTAGACACTTTGACATTGCTTTAGAAAAGGCTTTGATATGAAAACAAATAGATTTCCTCTCCACTTGAAAAGAGGTTTCCAAACTGTTTGAAACATGACATGGCAACACAATACAAGAGAAATTGAACACTGACTTTCCCCAATACTGACTTGTATCCCTGCAACTGTTAAGTTCCAAACTTAAACTAAATTGATTCATTCTGACATTAGGAAGAGGAGCTTTAGGCACAAACTGTAATTCATGTTGTAATCCCTGCTTATGAATAAGATGTTTGGTTTTACATAGAACTGAACAAGTTTCTATCTCTTTAATAAAACCATCTTTAAGCTGAGTTTCATAACTTAAACAAGAATCATGTTGATTGTTATGTTGATCCTTTACACACATGATTACAAACCTCTTGTTTGAACTTATTAATCACTTCATCTGATTAACATTAACTGAATTCAATTGAAATTTACTTTGATGTGCCCTGACAATAAATTCAACCCCATCTTTCTTAAGGTGATATTTATGTTCTCTCCTGTAAAATACTGCATCACGATCATAAAGATAAGGACTTCCTAAGAAAACTCCACATATATCTACTGGAACCACATCTAATTCCACTTCATCAATTTAATTAGCTATTATGGAAAATCTTAATCAAAACTATTTGGTGACTTTTATCTGAGTTTATTTATTTAGCCATCCTAATGGGTAAGATCTTGGATGATTCCATGTTTCCAAACCCAAAATTTTAACTAAATATTCAGAGACTAAATTCACCTATGAGCCACTGTAAAAAATTGTATCTATCTTTGTATTCTTAGAAGTTATCCTTATGTTAAACAATTCAAATATTTTATCCTCATTTGAAGGATTTATGTTTGATGAATATGCAATAGTTTTTGAACTTGAACTGGTGTTAGAAGTTTTACCTGTCATAACCATAGCGGTTATCCTCCTTTCATCACTTGAATCTGAACCTAGATCTTGCTGGAATGTTGTAATGGCCTTCTTTTCATCGTTCTCCTTAAGGAAATTTTTGGGCTTAAGTTTTGGATGAAGTTTCCAACACTTAGATTCATCATGATCGATTCTCTCGCAATGAGAACAAGTAGGTCTTTCCTTCTAAGCTGTCACTGATTTCTTTCTCTTCAAATTGTTCTTCCCCTTACTGTCACTGGAATCTTTGGTTTCCGACTCTTTGGATGACTGTAGTGAAAAATTGAAAGGTCTACCACCTGATTCAATATGTATGGCTTGAACACTCACCTCATCAAAATCATTAGGATTAAACATCAATAATGTATGCTGCAAATATGAAAGTAAACTGCCGATGTATTTTAACAAAGTTTCATGTGTATCCAATGAAATACTAAGCATCAATGCTTTCTTTCTGAACTCTTGAATAAACTCCTAAACACTCTTCCCTTTACCTTGCCTCAGATGCTTCCAATCGATAACAACTTTCTACATGTATCCTAAAGGATAGAATTGTTTCCTAAGATATTTTAAAAACTTAGACCATGACGAGATGACTTTTCCTTTTCGCTTTACATCTATTTGAGTTTTACTTTCCCACCAGATTAAAGCTAATTCCCCCATTCTAAGTGTAGCTAACTTAATTTTAGTTTTATCACTAGAAATGTTCTGAATGCAACAATACACTTCTAATTGCTTAATCTAGTTATCTAACTTTTCAAGATTCATTTCGCCATCATAAACATGTAACTCAAATTTAACTTCAAGTTTCAAAAGAGATGTTTTCTTAGGTTTCTTTTCTATTCAGATTCTGCACTCGAAGAAGAAGAAGATGATGATGATGATGGAGATGATGGAGGTGAAGGTGGTTTATCAGTATTCCCTTTACGTTTGTCCTTCTTCGATGCCTTTGAAGAAGAAGCTGCATCTCTCGCCTTCTTGTCTTCGTACAATTCTTCCAAAATCTGCTGCATAGTCAAGAATGCTTGTTGAAATTGTTCTTCACTCATCTTAGTTTCAGTGTTTTCACTTGCATCAGATCCTGACATGGTTGATTTATGATCGACTCGCCACTTTCCAATCTCTAGATCGATCTGCTCAAGGATTCCTTCTCCTCGTTGCGACTTTGACTTGGTTAACATTTAATGGAAAATTTTACAAACACAACCTGCTCTGATACCAAATTACATGATCTGAAATGATCATAAACTAAAGCTGATGTAGAAGTGATTAGCCATTTATGATTTGAATGTTAAATGAAAATGCGGAAATCGAGGAAGGCTGCTCGAGAAGAAGACTTTACGACAACTGATTAAACATAATAAGGATGCATAATATAAGTGAAAACAATAAAAACACAGTGATACTAGACAGTGAGATTGATGATAGAGTTCGTCCCTGATGGACTACGTCTTCGTGTCCGCTTTCAAGATGGGCCACCGTTTTTATTAGGAATGAAAAGAAGGAGTTGATTACACATAGATTTTATCAGTCTTAATGTGCACGTAGGCACCTCTAATCACTGTCATCAAATAGCCCTCTAAATCAGCTTTCCAACGCCTCTTACGGATTCCAATTCCGACTCTGGATGCTCCTGTAACACTAAAAACAAAATTGCCTATGACCTCGAGAATCTGCAAGCAAGAGTAAAAAACCACTCCTCTAATCAATGAAGGCAAATCCGCCTTTTAAAGGCCTGATGGTACATGAAAAACACCTTGGCTGGTTTGTATATGCATTTTTTTGGATTTGGATAGGTTTACAAACTTGGTCTTTTGGTTTAGTGCCACCTAGACTAGGTTGGTATGGTCACTGAATTAATTCTAACCATAAACTGTTCCAAAAACGAAAAATTAACTATATTATAAAGTGTTCCCCACTGACGGTCAAGTTGATGATGCGGATTTGTTAACCGCCCATGTGATAATGTTGACAAACAAACCACGGAATTCCACTGTTGCAGATCACGTCTGGCGGTTCCACTAAAACGGTCAGCTGCTAACGACTTTACTGATCTGTTCATATGTCGAGGTTTATGCGGTGCGGTTCCGATGCAGTTAGGGACAACACTTACAGTTAGCCCAACGGTTTAACCATTGCTGCTTTCACATGTCAGGCTCCTTCTATGTGGTTAGTCCACCCGCGCGGTTTTAGACTGTGTTAAAGTTTTATATATGTTTTATTGTTTATAACATATGCCTAGAGTGGGTTAGAACTTTGGTTTAGGCTTAGTTTTATAGTTAGGTTTAGGTTTTTTTAACACATATTTTGGTAATGTATTGAAGTTCTATAGTCATAGAACTTTAGGGTTTAGATCTAGAACTTAGGTTTTTTTTGAATACACATTTCAATGTATTTACATTTAGCGTAGTTTTTGGTGTTATGGTTTTTATGACTTTAGATGTAGGATTAGGGTTTTAATACATGAAATTGATCACCCATTTGCAATCAATCATCGCAAAGTGACATTAGCGACATTTGTTGCCTAATGACGAACTTGTTGATAATGTGACATAAAACCACATACATCGTTGACACCAGCTACCTTTGTGACGACAACCCTGATGACATATCGAACCTTTATAATGGATGACTCAACCATGTAGACACTGTTATCACTCAGAAATTTCTCAAGGTTAAAGAAAGAGATTTCCGGGGTAACCACAAACCAACTTTTAGGCTTAGGCTCTAGCCAACCTAAGTCCAGAGAGGGCTCTCTCTATATGATTTAGCTTTGTTTGATGGGATATTAGGCTAGTTATGAAAGTTCAGGGGGGTTTTGATTTGTGTTGAAGATTGGGTGGTGGAATTCTTGGAGCAGATGGATAGAGCTAGGTATTCAAGCCATTGGGCTATGGAGTCAACAAATGGATAGCATAACTGGACCAGATCATTAAAGGGAATGTTCACAGGGCAGGCTAGCAAAGAAAAATGCAAATCTTTAGGCCTAATGGGTGAAGTGATTCTAACCAGGGTGAAAGGGCACTTAAGAATCCTTGGACCGAGATCAGAATGAAGAACAGAGGGTGATCATGAACAAAGGGAAATTAAGAATCCTTTGCTATAGATCAGAGGAGAAACTACGAAAGCTAAGGAGAAATTAAGAATTCCCTAGCTAAGATAGTTTAGGAGAAAACATTCAGAATGTAAAATAGTCAAGACAGAGTGCATTTAAGCAATTTCTGAAATATCATTCCTTGTTATACATTTAGATTTTAGAAATTTACACAAAATATTATGGAAGAAACATAAGAAAAACAACATTGAACATGAGAAAATACTTATTTGTATTTCATTTTACACAAGAATCCTGTAAAATATATGATCTTTATTCCTTGATCCAGCAGGCGAATCCAGTCATTGATACAATAGAACTCTGATTTGAGAGAAAAATTCTATAGAAACGTCTTGGAATCCATACAAAATACTTCAAATGAAGAAGTATTTATACAAATTCTAAACTGAAATATCTTGAAAAAATATCAAGATTGGTTTTACAAATATCTCAAACTATTTTACATTAATAGAACTTAAATAAAGGACACTCAAAACTAATGAATCTATTTGGCACTATATTTATGGATTGAGGGCGAAAAAGAAGAGAAATTCGAATTTGATAGCAAATCTTAATTGATGATGAGGCATCCAAGTCACTAACTGCACCCTTTCTTTGTGCATTCTGCCCCAGCAATTCTGTAAAATTAAGGTCCATTGATACCTTTGTATATCTCAATCCGAGATAGATATGTAAAAAGTGAAAGATTTCATTGTAGATAAGTATGTGTGTGAGATAAACCTCTCTCAGTTTCCCAAAATTTAACTACAACTGTTCACAATATTCTCTGCAAAAAGAAGTCAAAAACAGGACTTTGCACATTCCGAAAAATAGGCTGTGAAGACATGCACTTATCTCGCTTTGGGTGATACCTATGTAATAAGTGAGATAGGTTTTTGTAGATTAGCCTTTTAGGAACACAAGCCTCCTCCAGTTTCTCAAAATTCATCTTGGGTTGTCCAAACTAGTTTCTAAAAAACTATGGCTTAAACGGGGAAATTTCTGAAGAATGTACCATTTCTGCTCTGATATCACCTTTTAACCTTAAATTTCTTTTAATTGTTTTTCACTTTCACTTTGGATAAACTTCAATGTTGCTGGTGAAAGTGTTTTCATCTCTATTTAACCCTTACTGCCTCCATGTTTACTTTTATAGTTTACTTTTACAGCTCTATTTTTTCATCTATCTTCACTTTGACATGAATCAGTATGCTTTGTAGTTGTCTTCCCTGATGTTTGTCTTCATGCTAGTTGTTTTAATTGACTTGGTATTCAATCTGATACTCTTTAACCTTGATACACTTTGATTATTCTTTACTGTGTCCTTTTACAGTTTTTACTGTCTATTTCAACAGTAAATCATTTAATTTCATGTTTCCTCTGCTTGTCTTTTAATTGTATGTTTTATATTCCATCTCTATTTGAATAGATTTGATAACAATCTTGGAGTAAATAGGTTTTATGACTAGTATTAAGACTGTTTATCCAAGGTTGCGGTATTTTGATCACCTGTAAAATAAAACAAATTGTTAGGAAAATGTTGGGTTGATAGGGAGGATCTTCAATGGCTTTATCGAGCTTTATAGGTATATAGAGTGAGTCCAAAGTGCTTTCGGGAGGTAAACCATGCTTGAATTGGTTAGCAGAGGCTTCAGGTGGTGCAAAAGGGTTACACAAGGTTTTACTGCACAAACAGACGAAAACAAGCAAAACTGGGTGTAGAAATTTTGAATAATATGACACTTATTCATAGAGATTATCCCGATTATACACTATTGCGGAATGCATGCATAATACATAACCTCCTCTACGTTGATCATCAATTTTGCGGAATTAAAAACAATGAAACATCAATCGCATGCGCACATTAACACAGTATGTAACCGAGGAAAGCATACAGCTAAAAACCCCCAACTATCTGTCTATTATATTGATTGAGAACATGTAACAATACATAGTACAATACTCCTCGCAAGTACTCAGTACTATCTCCACCTGTTACACACAAACTAGCTCAAATCTGAATCAATCACAGGTTCAAATCTTCTTTTCTGCTTGCCTGCCTCCACTATGCAATCCTGCATGAGAATAGATGAGAATGGAATGACCAAACTCGTATTTCCCTTGTGTGTGACTATGCAATCCTCATTGGCAATACTCAATCCATGCATGTGCAAATCTCATGCACAACTATAGTCACAACTGACAGCTGTCTTGCCCTTTCACTCACCTCTAACACTTGTCTCCACTGAACTGTCCATGCACTGAGTTAACTGATGTATTCTTTAGTTGCTTTATGAGTTAATAATTAGTGAATTAATTAATAATTAATTCACACAACTCATCACTAGTGTATTCTTTAGTTAGACTAAATACAACTAGTTCAACTAAGTCAAACTGAACACAACTCCATCAACTCCTCAATCAACTCCACCAAACTCAATCACTTGAGTTCTAACTGAAGTCCATCATGCAATAGCTCAACTAACCCATAGGAAAAGAGTATTTCCTTTTGGCAGCTGCATGTGCCACATCCGTAGCTCGAACTGAAGTGCTGCAAGAGGATAAGATAATGTTTATAGTCTAAATATTATTAAGAGCTAATAATATTCGACTGTTCTATTTTTAGCCTGGCAGTCTAAAAATAGACTCCGCCCATATGTCTAAAAATAGAAGTCCATCTATTTTTACCAACATGACCAATCATCCACAAATAGCATCCAGTAACTCATAGACCATGATCCATATGTCTAAAAATAGACTTTGCGCCAAAAATAGCCTGCGGGCCCACTTAGTGAAGGCGACTTCTTTTCACTAAGCTCCATCATCTTGTTGCATTTTCAACACTGGGGTTTTCGTGTTTAAATGGGTAAAGGTTTGATTTTTTTGAATTTTGGCACAAAGCGAATAGTAGATGGTTTTTTCATTTAGCGAGAGGGCGTTAAGTGGTTTATTTCACACCGATTTTGTGGGCTTGGTGGTATTCGAGAGGGGTTGCTCGATTCCATTCATTGAATGACATGTAGCATTGGGGGTCAGGGGGATAACCATTCTATCGGGCGATTAAAGGGTGGACATTGGGCATGGCCGATATGATTACGAGCCATTGGATGTGGGGGGGGGGGGATGATTAGCGCTGATTGGGAGGTGAAGCTGCGTGGGGGTAAATGATGGGAATTAATGGGGGCCTGGGATTTAATTGCGGTGGTTTCAGGATTAGTTTAAGGACTAATATAGGGTAGGTTGATCAGGCTAGTTTGTAATGAGGGATTAGGGACTGAGGGTGGGGTTTTAATGTATTTTGTGGGATATGGGGTAGTAATATAGTTTATAAATAAACTAAGGGGTGGGGTTAATTTATATAAGGGAGTTAAATATATACGGGCAAATGGGTTTTTCGGGATTTTTATATATTTAATTAAAAAAGTTAATATGGGGTGAGATGAGTGGAAGGGGTGTTTGTACTTAGGTATGTGAAATCTTATGTGTGTTCCATACACTTAGTACTTAGGATAAATGTATTTGGTGGGTTTTTCACATAAAACATGTTTATAAAGGGGTTTTCCTAGGCAAGAGAACTTAACCTTAGGAAAAGGGGTTTTGTGAGGGGAATGAATGATTTATAAGGGAATTTAACACCTTTCCTCCTTAAGTCATCAAGCCGAGGGTCCGGTCCCACCAGAAGTCAGAGAAATGATCTAAGCCTCTTTGACTTTAAAGAACTATAGCTATTAATATTTTTATTGTGAAAGGGAAGTTAGTGAGTGTCATAGGGGTTAAAATGAATGAGGGGATGTTAAATAAATCACATTATGAACCATTGCCTTTGCTTTGTCCTCTACTTATGCATGTTGGAAAGATTCATTTAAAACAATGACATAAGTGCTTTTATGTAATCACATGATATTTCTGCAACCTTTCTACTACTTACCCACTTACTCATCCTACCATTTTTTCTTCACTTTATTAGGGTTCATTTAGGCTAGCAAACCCTTGTCAATCTTTTTCTTTTCTTTACAAAGTAAAATATCTAATTCTAACCTTATATCATCCAAGGGCTCAGATTAAACTGATGAGCTCCTTTTATTCACTCTACCTATCTAATGATCTGCCAAGATTACACTGTTTGGTCAGATTTTATTCTCTAATCTATAAACATAAAATTCAAAGCATGGTATAATCAAGATTAAACAGTTCTATTACCATGGATTGTGGCATGTATAACAAGCTACACACAATCATTATTATGCATAAAAGTAAATAGTAGTGGCATTTTGACTTGCACACTTTCATGGTCTTTTGTTTTTGGGGTTGATATTTTTCACTTTTTTGGACCTTTTCTTATTCTTTTTTGTCCTTTGATTTTCTTTTAAGACATACCCTCTTTTCATTTTTTTATTTTTCAATATGGAAAACATTTGCAGAAAGCAAAGGTATGTACATTTTACAAGGCTTTACCTTAGCCATTCAAAATCATGACTCCTATTGGTATAGGAACCTAACAGTGGCTCCACTTCGGGATGGCATTTCCTTGTGAAATGTCAAGAACACCGTCGACTAGTAGCCTGATCCATTGGGCCAATCCCATGCATGTATATGCTTTGTTGTATAATATTTGTGACTAAAACTTTTAAACTGAAAATACACCCTTCTCTGCAAACTGAAATATGATCTAACATAAACTTGCTGCTGAAAACTGAATTTATTCAAACTGAAATCCTACCTACTTACTCTAATCAGCTTTCTGACTGCTAGTGATCCAAGATACTTTCGCTTATAGATGTATGAAAAGAATCACATGTAAAAATTGCAGCTTAACATAGAATTATAATATGCACACAAGAAAAGAAGAAGAAACGCATAAAAAGCATGAAGGAAGACACAAAGACTTGATAATGGAGTTCATCCAACTCGGACTACGTCTTTGGGCCCTGCTCGGTCAATGGGGAGGCCTTTATATTAAATGGCATAAAAAGAAGAGAATGTAATCATTTGATACATCAAAAGAGGCTTATACCTCCATTCTGAAATATGGCTAAGAACCGAAGAACTCAGATGGAGAAGTGGGTAGCACCAATGCGTCCGTGGCATTGAGAGGGGCTAAAAACATCTAAAACTTGTCCAAAACACACAAAATGCACTATCGACCACTTGAAAGCTCTCCTGCCACGAACAACGTGCTGAAAAATCCTCTCCCCCTTACTTTTTCCAACCATCGGACTTTATAGTGCCTCTGTTAGGACAAATCCCTCTTAAATCTGGGTTGTTTGGCATAAAATAGAGATCGTTTGAATGGAATGGTTGGCAGGTGCAGTGAAGCCTTCAAAATAGTCTTTTTATAGTTGAAGCAATAATACACTAAAAACCCTGTGAAACACTAAAGCCCGACCAAAAACCGTTTACCTGGATTTCAAAAATTATTAAATTGGGCATATGTACTTATCGGGTCTAGGCCCGATATTGCAATTGCAAGTCGCTGAGGTCCAAGGCCCTGTATATCAGGGAACTTTTCCACCCACCGATATCAGCATCGTCCGATTGTACCTCTGATCGCCGATGCTGATTACCCCGATATCACCGATACTGATTCCGCCGATCCGATCACCCTCCGATCGCCGATCCAATCTAATCAGAGATCGCTGATTGGTGGGGTTCCATTGTGCTCCTTAAGTCTGCCCCTATAGATGTGCCGATTGTGATTTTTCCTTTTAAGCTTAAAAGTCTATTTTTAAAGGAAAATGCCTCATTTTCCTAAGGAACAAAGCAACCTTATTTTCGTGATAACTTCATCGTCCGGACTCAAATTGAAATATCGTTCGCGCCATTGGAATCACGATGACGAGATCTATGCTCTGGTCTTGGGTTGACTTCATTCTGAAAATTTTGATTTTTTTGAGGTTTTTTCCATGCCATTGTATCTGAAGATCCACCTGGATCAATCCTCCCCATTGAGGAGCTTTTGGATTGCCAAAAGCTTTCACTAGTCAATTGGCAAGTGAGGGAATTATTCCCTCACCTTTTCCTTCTCCAGCCATTTGGCCTTGCTGGGGTGCATTCCCTTAAAACCCACTCGAACATATTGCACATCTCCTCGCTGTGAAGTCCTGGTACTTCTGTCAAGGATGATTGCTATGGGGTAAAATGCACGGTGTATGGAGAATGAAAATACCCTCAAAGGTCTTCTCGGGACCTTCGACAGACTGTAAGATTATCTGCAGATGTTACCAAGTTATACACATGTTCATAGACAATTATCAACTAACAAAGTATGGAAAGGGGATTACCTCAAGCCTCTGTATGGATTTGTTTGGAGATCACAATGCAGCCAAGCGGAACTCCCTCAATGCCGGCTCCAAATCAATTCCTACACAAAGAAGAGGCAAACACAATCACCACATACAACCTTGAAAACTAATATATGAATACATAAAGAACATATAATTGCATACAACTAAGCTACTCATACAAACAGGTATCGAATAAACAACTTAATGAATGATAGTATCGACACCATAGAGTAGGCAGCACAACTGCAGTTCTGTATTAATAATGGAAGAGTGATTACAACCATCTGTTGCGTCAATCTTCCTTTGCCCCTCCCTCTTCTCTCTCTCTCTCCCTTCTTGCCAACTTATTTCAGATATGAGATAGTTCTCAACAGCTAAGTAGGCTATCCTTTCAAATGCTCTGACCCCTTTCACAATGACCCTCTCTTTGCTTATGTAGAAATCGAGTTAGGGTTTCCAAGTTCCTCATAGAGTTCACTAGGGAAAAAGCAATGAACTTGCCCTGCTTTTCAGCTCTTTCCCATTTGCCTCCTTCGTTCAGATTAGAATTTCTCCAAATAGGTCGATTTTGGATGTTTCCTTGCTTTTCTTGAGTGATTTTAGGAACAAATATCTAGATATTTGTGAGTCAATTCATTCCTTTGACCCTTGGAACTACATCTAGTTTCACTAACGTTGTCCCCTGCCTAACAACTTGAGTTAGCAGGGTCACTAACGCACCCTTAGGCTTGGTAACAAGCTTTATAAAGTAGTTTTTCAGTGTGCAACCAGCATTAGTGTGGAATCAAGGCCTGTAATTGTGGTCTTTTCTTCAATCATCATGTCTTTCCCCTCTGAGTTGATGAGGAGGTCAATTTGTTGTATAACAGATGACCCCTAAAGTGTGAGATCAGAGGCTATGATGATGGCTGAAATACTTTACTTTAACTGTAATTTTTTCCTTTCAAAAAGAGAGACAGGATCGAAGCTTCGGGCGGCAATGGAAACCTGATACAACACATATATATAAAACTACTAAAATCATGTCCTGAGTCAGGTATTCCTATGCTCAGTAGCTATGTTAGAGTGATTTTCTCCAAAGAGATATGACGATAATGGCCATCGATAAGCACAATGCGGATCCAGTGTCATAATAGAATCGTCCTGAAATAGGTGTCTCCAAAAAACAATATTCGCAGCTTGGGAGAGGAAACAAGGCTGAATGATGCAAGCCTCTACCCAAGGTCTTGATTTTCGCTTCACCGAACAGCATAGATTGATACATGTGAAAATATGTGTTGACGTCGAACACGCACGAAATCATCTTATTACCAGTCAATAATGGAGACTGTTAACAGACACAAGGAAGGCTAACAATAATGGTGATGGTCTCCAAGATGCACAGTTAAAACTAATGAGTGTGAAAGATGTCTTTGTCATCGAACACCCATAGAATCGCTTAACCAACAGCCAATAATGAGAACCCCTCATCAAACACAAGGCAACCTACCACTAACGTTTGGAAGTACCAAGGCACTGAATGTGTTTCTAGGTTATCTTCCTAGATAGAGTGTTGAAGTCGATAGGAAGAAACCTGTCGAAAGGTAGGCAATAATGTGTCCTACATCAATCGACACGAAACGGGACAAGAATGATTTTATTAGATATCATTTTTGGGATTCAACTGCGTTAAGTAAGTCATTCAAACGTATGACCATTTCCATGAGAGGTAGTTGTAACTGACTAATTTCTCATGATTTTTGAATAGTTCACTTAGCACTCATTGCATCGGGTGATGCTCACAGGGGTGAAGAAGTGGGATTGAAACTAGTGAAATGTGGAGAACGAATCACATAGCATCAATCATCACTTCCGGGGCTTGCACCCGGTAACCAGGACTTCCCAGGAGGTCACCCATCCCAGAACTCCTCTGGCTCAAGCGCGCTTAACTGTGGAGTTTTTCCCACAATCAAGCCCACTTAGCTTGCTACCCCATTTGCAAAACCTTAGCAAGTATTGTGCCTCATGAACCATTCAAGTAGAGATCCCTTGACTCTTTTTGAATTTAAGTATGGGGGATTACGCAGTGCATTATATTAGATATCGTTTTTGGGATTCAACTGCGTTAAGTAAGTCATTCAAACGTATGACCATTTCCATGAGAGGTAGTCGTAACTGACTAATTTCTCATGATTTTTGAATAGTTCACTTAGCACTCATTGCATCAGGTGATGCTCACAGGGGTGAAGAAGTGGGATTGAAACTAGTGAAATGTGGAGAACGAATCACATAGCATCAATCATCACTTCCGGGGCTTGCACCCGGTAACCAGGACTTCCCAGGAGGTCACCCATCCCAGAACTCCTCTGGCTCAAGCGCGCTTAACTGTGGAGTTTTTCCCACAATCAAGCCCACTTAGCTTGCTACCCCATTTGCAAAACCTTAGCAAGTATTGTGCCTCATGAACCATTCAAGTAGAGATCCCTTGACTCTTTTTGAATTTAAGTATGGGGGATTACGCAGTGCATTATATTAGATATCATTTTTGGGATTCAACTGCGTTAAGTAAGTCATTCAAACGTATGACCATTTCCATGAGAGGTAGTCATAACTGACTAATTTCTCATGATTTTTGAATAGTTCACTTAGCACTCATTGCATCGGGTGATGCTCACAGGGGTGAAGAAGTGGGATTGAAACTAGTGAAATGTGGAGAACGAATCACATAGCATCAATCATCACTTCCGGGGCTTGCACCCGGTAACCAGGACTTCCCAGGAGGTCACCCATCCCAGAACTCCTCTGGCTCAAGCGCGCTTAACTGTGGAGTTTTTCCCACAATCAAGCCCACTTAGCTTGCTACCCCATTTGCAAAACCTTAGCAAGTATTGTGCCTCATGAACCATTCAAGTAGAGATCCCTTGAATCTTTTTGAATTTAAGTATGGGGGATTACGCAGTGCATTATATTAGATATCATTTTTGGGATTCAACTGCGTTAAGTAAGTCATTCAAACGTATGACCATTTCCATGAGAGGTAGTCGTAACTGACTAATTTCTCATGATTTTTGAATAGTTCACTTAGCACTCATTGCATCGGGTGATGCTCACAGGGGTGAAGAAGTGGGATTGAAACTAGTGAAATGTGGAGAATGAATCACATAGCATCAATCATCACTTCCGGGGCTTGCACCCGGTAACCAGGACTTCCCAGGAGGTCACCCATCCCAGAACTCCTCTGGCTCAAGCGCGCTTAACTGTGGGTCTAAACAATGGAGGGCATGATGAAAGGATATGTTCAATGGATTGATGGAGGAAACAAATGGGTAACCCTTGAACAATAGAATGCACGACAACGGTTTTAACCAGACAACACTAGACTCATGAACACCAAAGAGTGTTAGGATATAGAGATGCAATCATCAGGGTATATAGGCTAAACTCATAGGATGGTAGGGTTCATATTGAGAGGCCATCAAAAGGAAGGTTTATCTGAGGGAGTGCCATGTTCAAGGGAATGATTGCTGCCAAACCACGCTTTCTAATACGGAATACAGTTGTATCGTCCACTTTCCCCGTCTGATTAATTTTATGAGTCCAGACAAATAAACTCATCGATATTTTCATATTTAAAGAGTCTGAAAAGGACCGCAAAAAGAGAAACTCTCTGCCCTATCTGATTAGTTTAATGAGTCCAGACAGGAAAACTCGTAGATTTTTTCATGTTTTAAGAGTCTGAAAAGTATCATAAAAAGAGTGACTCTATATCTTTTCTGTGTAATTTAAAGAGTCTAGACTAGACAATTCAATGGTCTTTTCATATTTAGAGAGTCTGAAAAGATCATAAAGAGCAAATCCATGGTGGTCCTTTTGTCATAGTTGTTAACTGGGTGCGACAAAAGGTTAATAGTATACCCGGATCAGTTACTTTTCCGTTAGTTAATCTATTGAATCCGGATAAAGAGAAACCTATTTTCAATAGATGTCAACCTCATTTTGTTACGAGTACGAGGAGATGGACTAAACTCGTTTTTCATCGTGAATTTTTAATGAGTCACGCGACGACAAACTCAATACCTTCATCAAAAATTTTAATGAGTCAAATGAAGAAAACTCAGGGTATCTTTTTTAGTTTAGTGAGCGAGAAAAAGAGGTAAAAGAACTGCTCATTCCTTCTTCATAGATTTAACGAGCTCGAAGGAGGGGAAAAGTCGGGGATTTTTCAATTTAAGAGCGAGAAATGGTCCCAGAAAAGAAATTGCTCTTGTTGTTGCCGTATATTTTTAACAAGACCAGGGACAAAAACTCGAGAATTGTCAGTTTAACGAGCGAGAAAAGTACCTAAAAGAATGCTCGAGTCGTCTTTATAAATTTTAACGAGCCTAAAGACAAAACTCGAGATTTTTTTAGTTTAACGAGCGAGAAAAAGTGCCTAAAAAGAATGCTTGATTGGTCTTTTTTAGTTTAATGAGCTAGAAAAATATCGAAAAAGAGTCGCTCAGACCATCGTTGTATAGATTTAATGAGATCGATGATGAAAACTCGGAGATGTTTCTATTTTTTAAAGAGCAATAAAATATCTCAAAAAGTGCTCTATTGAGAATTGCATGCAGCTTTTACTACTTTTCATTCCTGAAGGTACTTTCATCAAAAGCGGTAAAAAGTATAAAAAGGCAGCAATTCCTATCATATGGGTTCATGCATGATAAAAAATCATGGAGAATGGACTACTTCCTCTTTAATGATTTCAGAAAATCATGTCTCCAAAATAAATATAAGGAAATGTTTTGAGCTTTCACATGCATCATTTTCACTATTTTGAGATTTGTGAGAGCATTTTGGAGCTAAAGAGGAACAGATTTTCCACGGACCATTGTAGGAGATCCAGGCGACCATTTGATGTGCCGTCAGTCCCAGGTGAAGGCTAAAACCTTTCTCTATGCATTGCTTAACCTTTCTTGACAATTTTATGGGTGGAATTTTGCAGATATGAGGTGCCCTAAAGCCCTGTTTGCGCACTAACGCCCTCCAGATGGCCTGTAGGGAGTGTTTTTGCCCCATTTTGACTATTTTTAGGGTTATTTTGTGCAGGTTTTAGGCTGAAATGACTCACCTATGGAGAGAACGGGCCCATGATAGCTAAGAATTTCTGATGCGAAACGATCCAACATGCATACTTGCATTGCGCCACTACGGTATACTAAAGTATGCAAAGCTGGAGTTGATGAAAGGGCAGGAGGATTTATTGAGATGGATTATCCAGTGCTGGGATGAACACAAGCAAGTGTTCAGGATTAGAGATCAGGAGCTGGCTAGTGATCGTGAAGACATATATTTTTTGACTGGTTTGTCATGCTGTGGGGCACAGGAAAACCTCACCGGCGGTAGGCCAGATCCACAATCTACCTCAGAGCTGATGCAATCCTACTGTATCCCTGAGAGTGGACTAGTCAGCAATAGAGTCCCCATAAAGAGGATAAGGTCCAGGTCTATGAGGGAAATTTTATGGTTGATTGTGCGGTTGGTGGGGTCAAAGAGTCCCCACGTTGCAACAAAGGCCCAACTGTTGCTTGCAGTTGACTGTGTTTAGCTACAGATGTTCAACTGGTGTGAAACATTGCTTTGCCAATTGAAGGCAGAATTAATAGCATGCAAGACTCATACCCAACACAATTTTGGGTACGGTACTATCATAGTCTCATTCTTCCTTGAGAGGGTACCTGTTATGCGCCCAAGGATGAGCTTAGGTCCCCTTGATCCGAGGGAGCCAAGGCAGGGTCACTGGTCATCACTCAATCCTCGCACAGGAGGAGGACCAATCCAGCATTTCTTCAATGAATATTTCTTCCAGTGGCTTCGTGGCCAAATTGTGATTATTGATGACTATGCTTATGAGGGCATGGACTTTACCGGTGACCCAGACTTGATGCTACCGCCCGGGACCAACTGGGGTCCTCAAGGTGAGAATAATTTTTTACAGTAATTTAAGTATTTTTTAGCTTTTGAATGTTTATGTAATGTTTTTATAGGTGAAATAAGTACTGACATGAAACTTTATGCTTAACATAGATGTGGCGCCATTACGACCCGCAAGCGAACCTCACCATATGCAATGAGGAGGCCAACTATGTGCTGGAGGGGGCAATGATAATAGTCTCTACGAGGTTCTGAGGAACCTGGAGGGTTTGACCATGGGTGTCCCCCCCCCTCCTATGAGGGAGATTCCCGCTCATATGCAGTGGCACACAGTTGGTGTACTTGAGCGTTTTCTTGTTCCTCTTTGGAGGGTAGCTAGAGCAGTTTTAGCATTTCAAGAGCAATAGGCTCTTTTTAGCAGGTATTTTGGCGTAGCCAAATGGGTGTTTGTAGCTAGGCTTAGGAGCCATTTTGTACTTAAAACATCTAAGTTTTGGAATATTTTGATGTAAAAGACTGGATTTGGATCTATATATAGATATATATATATACAGACATTTTTGGAATTTTTATGGTGTAAATGTGTTTTATATGTTTTTTGTAAAAATTTTAACTCAGTAAATGTTTTACTTCTCATGCATGCTTCTATAAAGAATGAGACAAATGCCAATATAATACATAGTTAGCTAATGAATCAACAACTATATTTAATTCTCGAGGAATATGTTCATATGTGATTATTTCAAATCGACGTTCCAGGAGTTGTACCCTTAGATAATGACGCAACAAGGTTGGATTACGAATGTGATAATGGTTTGTCAATTGCATAACGACTAGTTGGGAATCTAACCTGACCACCAGATTGGAGATGTCCCTTGATGATGCTTTCATGAAAAGTGACACGAAGGACATGTACTTGGCAATATTGTTGGTGGCGGTACCAAGGAAGATCCCCCCAAAGCAAAATAGTTCTGACTCCGGTGTGTAGATGACCCAAGCAGCTGATACAATGTGCCGTGTGTGACGACTGGCACCATCCACATATCCTATTTATGCTAAGGGTAACGAAGATATCTGCATTGCAAGAAGAATGTATGAGACAAGTACTCCACTAAATAACAAAACAATCCAATCACACCAGAAAAGGGAAGGAAAACTTATGAATACATAAAATTATAAAGCACATGCCTGGTACAATACTAGGCATAATACTTTTTCAGATAGAGCCCATATCTGGGCTTCTTGAGCGGGACTCCTTCCCCGTCCTGCAGTTCATATACCCCGATGGGGAGAACTTTATTTACAACATAGGGAACTAGCCAGATGGGTTGAAGCGTGCATGCCTCCAAGAGGTCATCTTTTGGATGATAGAGCAACACAAGGTCGCCCTCTTGGTAAGAATGAAGCTTAACCTCTTTCGCAAATTGGGATTGTACCCGATACTTATGAGCCTTCAGTGCCAAGTCGGCATCTCGATGGGTTTTATCTAGCTGTCTAAGGTATAGTAAGCATTCTTCTTCGGTAGTAGTGCCAGGCAAGGGTTCAATGGCTATTGCCAAGGAAGGGATCTGACACGCAATGGGTTTTTCATCGTTGTAAATCTGGATCTCATGCGCGACAATAGATGAATTAATGCCGAGAATTTCCTCGTGAGACCCACTGAATACATCGTAGGATTCCTTAAATAGGTAGGTAGAGCTTGTAATTTCCTTGGGATTACAATCCACTCTAATCTGGATGTTTTCCACGATGCCCGTCTTGACAGAAATATCGATGAGCAATGATTTGGAAGTGTTACCCGTGTTTTCTTCCGCATCCAAAGGTTGGATGGTCGTATAGGGTGAGGAAACTATTTCTGGTACATCAGGGGACAGGATTTGAAGAGGCATCATGTCTGAATCAGATATCAAAACATGATGGTGCCAATCCACCAAATGTCGCTCTCCAAAACTCATGATTTCTCGAACAGCTTCATCCGTAGGTAGGAGTTGATTGAGTGGATCTAAAGGAGGAGCGGTTATGGGAAGGGCAGTGGTACCGTCGGCAGTAACCAACATGACTAGAGATGCGGATGCGGATTGAATGGCTTGGTGGGCCAATTCAGCTGGTGACAACAGCATTTGTTCTTCGAATGTGTCAAGGTTTGAAGGAGCCAGTAGGATCCATGGATCAGTCAATTCAGGAGGAATAGATGAAAGCATATTGACCGTCTGTGAAACCTTGGGCAGTTGAAGAGGAAAACAACCCATGAGGGAAGAAGCCTTCAGTAGACAGGTACCTAAACTGACATAACAGTCAGTTCCACCTCCTACTAGGGGTATGGAGCCACTTGGTAATGGTGAATAATCAGGGGTGCATAAAGACAATTGATCTACTGTAACTACCTTTCCATCCAATGGAAATAGGATGATGCGAAAGACAGTAGATACGACGGCCGTCATGGCATATGTCCAACTGCGACCCAGCAAGAGATTATAGTTGAGGTTTTGTCTATGACTTCTATGTCCACCGTTACGGTTTTCCCATACAAAGTGATGGGGAAATTGGCTAGGTATCCTTTTGGGATAAAGGTGTGGCTGTCAAAAACTTTAAGGGAGATCGACAGCGGGGATAGGGTTGGAGAACCCAGGGTGAGCCAACATGAAGCCGACATGACGCAAGTAGAAGCACCTTCGTCAATGACAGTTCTGTGTAGACCTTTAGCTTTCGAAGTTATATCCACCTGGAATGCAAGCTGGTGAGAAAGGAGAGGTTTACACTTGTCCATGTCGAAAATAGCAAGCATGGAATCCTTTGGGTTGACACCATCAATAGCCGAAAGCAAATATTTCCGTTGTGTTGGGCATGTTTGTAATACTTCGAGCGCCGACATAGCCGACGGCACTTGTGCCAAATCTTCTAAAATGTTGTAGTTTTGGGTGGCATGTGCAGATGTGCCCCTTTTGGGGGTCGACTTACAAGGTTTGCAACTGGCCTTTCGATATGAAAATCGTTGGGCAACGGTCGATTTTGACCTAAGGAAGGTTCTGCTGCAGGAGCGACAAGAGCTTCATAAGATTTGGTTCTTGTGGCGAGTTCTACCGTTTCAAATGTGTAAATGGTAGAAGATCCTTCACCAGCTAAAGGATGTTGCAAACCATCGTTGCCCCCTTATGGGGGTTGCAGTTGGTTTGCAATAAGATTTTGCTGCCGCTGAGCGGGAAAAGGATTCCGAAGGACAATGGGGGTCTTACCAGTATCCCTTTTGGCAAGGTATTTTGTGAATTCCTGAAGACGTGGACAACGCCATGTCATTTGGTCTTTAGCACAGAGTTTGCAAGGAAATCTGGTAGGTTTATCTGTTTCCTCGTCAGTAGGTGCAACGACCTTCTATTTTAGGTTTGGCTGCTTTGTTGACTGCTCTTCAGAAGGAGCGGTCTTTTTCTTATTTTTCTTGTTCTTGCCACCAGATTTTTGTGTAGACTACACAGATTTTATCGCAGTGGTAGGAAGAGCAGTCGATTTGGTAGAGGGGTCCACTGTTATCTTGGAAATGTGACCATTGTGTTGTTTTACAGCAGCCTCAGAGGTTGCACCAACAATCCCGTCGGCGTGCACTCCGAGGTGCTGAGTAGCGGAAGCATTGGGGTTGCCAGGGGAATTGGGGATTATGTCGTAAAGAGTACCAGACTGTGAATATATCAGATCTAAGTGCTTAGCACGACGTATGGATTGGTCTTCTATGACCGCACCACTTAGAGCGACATCTCTAGCGATTTACGGGAGTAAGGTCTTGCAGAACCAATTCGCTAAGAGAAAGTCTGGGAGGGGAGCTTTGAATAACCTCCACCTATGTCTCCATTCATGTATATGATCGGAGATGTGGGTGGCAATATCTTGATGAAATGAAGTGAGGAGCTCTGTCCCAGTCTCATAGTGGATGGGTAGCTGGAAGTGCTTTAGGAATTCCATCGCTAAAGCGTCGAAGGTGTTTACTACACACATGGTAACTCAATATACCATTTCACTGCGTTGCCAGTGAGGGTGCGGGGAAAAAGATGTAATGGACACTATCATCCACCATAGAGTTTGAAACACACTAGGGATGGTAGGTGGTGATATGCGTGCTCGCATCCTCCCCTTGCTCTCCATCGAACTTTGGGATGTCTGTTGGTATCTTATGTGGGATCAGCGACCATTGTAAGTTGTGATAGATGGGGTCATTCGTCAGCTTGTATAAGTCGGGTATATCCAACGTTGTCAAGAAAGGCAGAGATTTAGGTGCCCCCAACTCGAAACATGGTGATGACGGATTACTTGAGGAGCTTTGCACTCCTCCCATCGTTTGGTTCCCAATATTATACATGGGTTGTGTGGTGTAGCAGTTGCTTTGAGGTATGGTGTTGTAGAGTGTATTTCCATGAGGATTTTGATACTGGGGTATAGAATTTCCCCCAAGATAAGTGGTGCCCCCTTGACTCATTTGGATATGTGAGTAGGGTGCCCCCATGGATTGGTTGGGAACCCCTTGAGGATTCCTGCCCGACACAAAACTAATCATTTGTCCTTGATTGATAGAGGGAATGCTCGTGTCAATTAGCGACTAACCATGCATGCCTAAGAATGGAGAGGGAACTGTTACGTTCCCTATTGGCATGTGCATATTGGGAACCCCCTAGGTATATGAATCTGGGGGTTTGAATTGTACAATGGCGATTAACCATATTGTTGGAACCGCTCCCATAGTGACGCATTGAGTTTTATAGGGAGCGTTGTATGTGGCACTTGTCGAAGGTATGCAATTTGACACCATAGGGGTGGAACCTGACATCGGCTGGGTTCCACTCATAGAGGGTGTCATGTGAGTGGTTGTACTTGGGACAAATGGGATAGCGGGATTCACCATTACCGGTGTTGTGGTGACTGTCGACTGGGGAAGTGGTGGAGGACCAAAAGTGTCCCTAAAGTCCCACAACCCGTTAGTCGTCGACGGGATAGATGGAAATGTTCCAACTACTGAAGCAAGAAGTACAGGTACCACGGGAGCCAAGACAGGTTCCAACGGATTCATGAGCAGAGGGTTAAAGGGAGGAAGAAATCCTTTGGTAAAGAAATCCTCCGACAAACTTGAATCGTCGATTGTCCAAACAGATCCCATGTGAGATCTAGGAGACTGATCCCCTGAAGATGGGGAATCTGGTTCAGTGGAACTCGACAGATCTTCCACAATGAGTGGAGGAAGTCCTAACAATCGTCTGGAGTGATGATGAGGGCCGGATGTAGCCACGGTGACCGTTAATTTTTATCAATAAATTTTATCGTGATATTCGTTAAAGTCTCAAATGATAGCACTCAGGTACCTAAAAAATATAAAAAATACACTAAATGGATCAATCAGAAAATAGAGGGAAATTGCCTTGTCTGATAAGCACCGATCACCGGAGATGAAACCCAGTATCTCAATGAATAACAGAGAAGGATGGCCAGATGTACGGTTACGGTTACTCTAGAGCTTCGCCCGAACCTCATATTGAGGGGCCAAGTACTCTCATGAAGACCAACACCCTCCTAAAAATTGAAGACAAAGTAGATCCGTCCGTGTTAGGTACCAGGACAGCCCGTCCTAGTCACCTTGTGTAAGTCCCTATAATTTTGGCCACTAAAGATACCTCAGATCATAGACACCACTGGGGGGGACATAGTCGTAGACAACACACTGTGTGGGTAGGATACCTAAGTCCCCGACTCAGTTTCGAAATCCCCGAAGGGATCCCTAATACACAAAATACCCAAAGGAGTTGTAAGAGAAGGCGGGCTACCTTCACTTACAGTCCAATGTTGTTTCGTATTTCGCTCCGCTTTTACTGGAGTGGTCCCAGTAGTATGAGTGCAGAAGGAATTTTTCTCTCTTTTAATGACACTAATTTGGTTTTTGACCTTGGGCAGTTCACTCACATGCTTATACCAAGATCCTAGCCTAACTAATGTTTGTTTTCTCAATAAAGAGATACTGATTGATTTTAGGTAAATTTTATGTGTACTTGATTATTGTCTTCAGTAGGGGAGTTGACGTATGAAATGTGATGAGACTCTGACTCAATAAATCATGCACAAAACAATGCTTTGAAAAAAATTTCAATTCGATGAAAACAAGCTGTATTCTAGATATTCATATTTTTCACATATTCATAGTGTTTTCCATGCATCTTTAGTCTTTTAACACATGCATAACCAAAAGATTCTTTTCCAATGTTTCTTAACAACTACTTGAAACCAAAATGAAGCAACTTATAACCAGTTAAACAAAAGGATGAATAAAAATTATGAGTCATTCTTTTAGAAAAAATGCTTTTGAGATAGAAAAACAAAACTTTTTTCCTAAAAATAAATTTCTAGGGCACCTACTTTGCTGACAAAATGTAGTTACATACCTTATTTCAGTCCAAGAGAAGACTTCCTATCCCTTTTGGTTCACAGAAACAGCTGAAAATCAAGGTATTTGGAGACTAACGCTCTGTAACAGTGGCTATAGAGAGTTAGTAGGCCCACTAACGCTCCCTGTGAACAGGCACAGTGATTTATAAAGCTCTGTGTAGCCTGTTAACCTACGTTAGTGTGGGAAATCAGTCAAAAAGAGGGCTTTCAAGATCAGATTTAGAGATGAATGTATGTAAGCAAGATGCAGCAAGATTCTTGGTGGGTCATAAAGGGATTGCAGAAGTACAGGGAGCTCTTAAAAGGAGGAGAGAACTGAGAAGAGTCTGGGTAAATCGGGAACTAGATGTATAGTCCCTAGTGGAGTCACCAATTCTGCTATGGGGTAAAATGCATGGTGTATGGAGAATGAAAATACCCTCAAAGGTATTCCCGAGACCTTTGACAGACAGTAAGATTATCTGCAGATGTTACCAAGTTATACACATGTTCATAGACAATTATCAACTAACAAAGTATGGAAAGGGGATTATCTTGGGCCTCTGTATGGATTTGTTTGGAGATCACAATGCAGCGAAGCGGAACTCCCTCAAAGCCGGCTCCAAATCAATTCCTGCTCAAAGAAAAGACAAACACAATCACCCATACAACCTTCAAAACTAATATATGATTACATAAAGAACATATAATTGCATACAACTAAGCTACTCATACAAACAAGTATCGAATAAACAACTTAATGAACGATAGTATCGACACCATAGAGTAGGAAGCACAACTGTAGTTCTGTATTAATAATGGAAGAGTGATTACAACCATCTATTGCATCAATCTTCCTTTGCCCCTTCCACTTCTCTCTCTCTCTCTCTCCCTTTTTGCCAACTTCTTTCAGATATGAGACAGTTCTCAATAGCTAAGTAGGCTATCCTTTTGAATTCTCTGACCCCTTTCACAATGACCCTCTCTTTGCTTATGTAGTAATCGAGTTAGGGTTGCCAAGTTCCTCATAGAGTTCAATAGGTCAAAAGCAATGAACTTGCCCTGCTTTTCAGCTCTTCCCCATTCGCCTCCTTCGTTCAGATTAGAATTTCTCCAAATAGGTTGACTTTGGATGTTTCCTTGCTTTTCTTGAGTGATTTTAGGAACAAATATCTAGATATTTGCGAGTCAACATTTGACCCTTGGAACTGCATCTAGTTTCACTAACGCTGTACCCTGCCTGACAACTTGAGTTAGCAGGGTCACTAATGCACCCTTAGGCTTGGTAACAAGCTTTATAAATCAGGTTTTCAGTGTGCAACGAATGTTAGTGTGGAATCAAGGCTTGTAATTGTGGTATTTGCTTCAGTCATCATGTCTTTCACCTCTGAGTTGATGAGGAGGTCAATTTGTTGTATAACAATGATGTCCTCTGGTAACTCATCGAAATATTCTGGTGCAAAATCATTGATTGTAGGAACTGTTCCCACCTCATCTGTGTCCATGATCAATGGTGGTTCATATAGCTTTATGTTCTCTACATTCACTACTGAGTACATTTGCATATATACTAGAAAATCAAGATGACAGGCATTGTTTCAAATCTTCTCCTATATGGTGAATGGACCTTACCGGATGGGTTGCAAATTCTTCCCTTCTCCCTTCATCTTGTCCTTGCTAATGTGGAACCACACTTTGTCGCCCACTTGGAATTGGTGTTTGACTCTGTGTTTGTCATGTCGAGCCTTGTAACGGGCTTGAATTTTCTCCAACTACTCTTGTACTGCTTGGTGAATCAATTGGATTCGTTGAATGAACTGCTGAGCTTTGTACCTATCATCATGTCCACTGGAGCCATCTTCCCTTCCAAAGACCATATCAAAAGGGTCCTTTGGCAGGTAACCAAAGTATGTCTCAAACGGTGAACGTTGCATAGATGAATGCATTGCTCGGTTTTAGGAATGTTGTACATAAGGGAGATGTTCATCCCACAACTTGGGATGTTTCCCACAATAGCCTCGTAACAAGTGTACCATGGTACGGTTTACAACCTCTGTTTGTCTATCATTCTACAGATGAAATGTTTTGCTTCTTTTCAATTTGGTGTCCATCCTCTTCCACAAACTAGTCCAAAACTCTCCGAGAAAACGAGAGTCCCGATCTGACAAAATAAATGTGGGTAATCCAAAATGGACCCAAACATGCTAAAAGAAAAGAGAAGTAGTCTGCTCTGCAGTAATCAACTTTTTACAAGGCATAAGAATACACATCTCGCTAAAACGGTCAACGACAACATACAAATAGTTGTGACTCTTTTTAGACAAAGGTAAACCACCTACAAAGTCCATTGACACACTTTCCCATGGACGACTCAGAATAGGGAGTGGTGTGTAGAGCCCGAGTTTTCTATTGGAGGGCTTTGAAACAAAACACATCACACACCCCTTTACATAGCGAGTCACAATTTTTTTCATATGAGGCCAAAAAAAAAAATCTTTGTACATGACATAGAGTCTTTTCAACACCAAAGTGTCTAGACACAAGAGAGGTGTGGGCCTCGTGAATTACATGTACTCTTTCCCTTGTGGGAATATGCAATTAACCAAGGTGATACAACAGCTTCCTCTACAAGTGATAGTTGTCCACCTATGAACCATGGGTTAGTTTTGCATAAATATCCTTAAAGTCATCATTGTTAGCATATTGTTCAACATAACTCTCAAAAGACAACGAAGCATTATGCAAAATAACAGAAGCAGAAATAGGAGCGCGAGATAGTATATCGACCACCTTGTTGCTAGTGCCCTTCTTATACTTTATTATCAGATGAAATTGTTGAAGAAAACCCATCCAGCCGAAATGACAAGATTACTATAACTTGGTTTGTGACTGAAGGTATTGCAAGGGCCAATGATCCGTATGGATGATGGTCTCCTTTCCAATCAGGTAGTGTTTCCACTTTTTCACACTCTGCACCAAGGCATAAAGCTCCTTGTCATAAGTGGGATAGTTTATCACATCTTGAGAAAACTTCTCATAATGGTAACAAATCGGCTTCTTTTGCTGCATCAGTGCAGCTCCCATGGCATAACCGCTGGCATTGGTTTTAATCTCGAATGGCTATTGGAGATCGGGTAAGGCTAAGACTGGCGTGGTGCTGATCTTTTCATTCAATGTTTTGAAGGACTTATGTTGTCTTCCTCTCCATTGGAAGACCTGTTTCACACTTGTCAATGTGTGCAAAGGTGCTGCGATAACAACGAAATTAGCAATAAATCTCCTCCAATACTGGATTGCACCTAAAAATCTATGGACCTCGGTTACACTAGTAGGCTTAGGCCAATTTACAATTGCTTCAACTTTAGAGGGATCAATTTTTAACTGATCGTGACCAACAATATGACCTAGGTAACCCAAAGAGGTTTTCTCAAACTCACACTTTGACAATTTTACAAAGAGTTTTTCTTTTTTCAGTACATCAAGCACTTTCTTTACATGACACACATGCTCAACCCAGCTCTTACTAAAGACAAGTAAATAATCTAAATACACACAAACAAATTCATCAATGAAAGGTCGAAAGAGATCATTCATGACCCTCATAAAAGTGGCTGGAGCATTGCAAAGTTCGAATGGCATCACCATCCATTCGAACAACCCCTGTTTAGCCTTGAAGGTGGTTTTTCACACGTCCTGTTATGTGATTCGGACCTAGTGATAACCACTGCGCAAATCCAACTTGGTGAAATAAACAACATTTTTTAATTGATCCAATAAATCATCTATGCGTGGAAGGGGGTAGTGATTTTTCACTGTAATTTTGTTTAGCACGCAGTAATCCATGCACATCCTCTATGTGTCATCTTTCTTTGGCACTAAAACAATTAGTGAGCCACATGAAGAGGTGCTCGGTCTGATGACCCCTTGGTCTAGCAATTCCTGCACTTGTTTCTTGATTTCCTCCATCTCAATAGTCGACATCCTATACATGCCAATATTTGGCAAAGGAGCGTCATGTTGCAAATGGATTTCATGTTGGATTTCCCTCTTTGGAGGTAATCCCTTCAGTTCCTGAAACAACTCATCATAATTAGAAAATAATTCAGATAATTCCCGTTTATGTTCCTCATCGCAGCCCTGGAAGCATTAGTGAATTCTACCTCTTTTTCCCTTACAACCATAAGCATGCAACCCTTACTGGAATTCACCAGTCTTTTCATTTGTCCAATGCTTACAAGGCTGGCATTGATTTTATTTTGATGAACCCTTACTATATATTCTTACCCATCTTTTGTGATTTGGTATTTGTTTTCATAATGAAAGAAGGTTGCCTTTCTAGCATACAGGTATGGGCTCCCTAACACCATGCCACAAATATCCAGTGGTATTACATCCAGTTCTACTTCGTCTACTAGCTTAGAAGCAATTACAAATTTGACCTTACACTGTTTGGTTACATTCAGTTTTTCTTTATCATGTATCCATCCAAGCGGGTAAGGTTTCAGGTGTGGTTTTGTTTCTAAGCCAAGTTTCTTTACCAGGGATTCTGCAATTAAGTTTGCTTGGGACCCAGTATCAAATAGAGTTTCAACTTTAGTATGATTTACAACAACTCTGATATGAAACAGTTCAATTCTCTTTCGGTCACTAGGAAGGGACTCATTTACAGAACTGGTGCCTTCATGCAATTCAGAATTGACATGAGGTGTAAGAGTACCTTTTGTTCCTACTACTGTGATCAATGCTTCATCTCCCAAATCCAATCTAAGGTCTTGTTGTGCTGTTGCCACTATCTTCTGCTTCCCTTTTCCTCCATACTTCTTTGGATGCTTTTCTGGGTGTTGCTTCCAACAATGATCATCATCGTGGCCTTCCTTTTTTGCAGTGATTGCAATACGGTCATTCTCCTTCTTTAGCTACTGCTATTTTCTTCTCCTTTCCCTTCCATTTCACTTTAGACTTGTCATTGGGAGTTTTGAATGGTGGTTTTCTGGAATGATCATCTCTTTCATTTTTTCCCACGTTCTCAATATGAATTGGCTTTACACTAGCTAAGTCAATAGTGGTTGGTTCAAAAAACAACAATGAATGCCCAATATAACTGTGCAATGAGCCAATATACTTAGTTACAAATTCAGGTGTATCAAGTGCAATACCCAAATTCAGTGCTTGCTTTCTAAACTCCTCTATAAAACTCTGAACATCCTGACCTTTGCCTTGCCTTAAATACTACCAATTCATTAAATCTTTTTTCTTGTATCCTAAGGGATAAAACTGTTCCTTTAACACGGAAATAAAATCAGGCCATGAGGAAAAGAGTTTACCCACATTCTTACTGCTCTGTAATCTGCTCTCCCACCAAACAAGAGTGGTGCTGCTCAGCGGTAGAGAGGCCAGCTGAATCTTTGCCTCATCCTCCACGATCTACTGAATCCTGCAGTAGACCTCAATCTGCCTAATCCAATTATTAAGCCTTTCTGCATTGCATTCACCATTAAACATGGGAAGGTCAAATTTAACATCTAATTGAAAGAAAGGGTTCTTAGATGCATCCTTTGAATTTCTACGATTATGGTTGTGAGAGGAAGGAGAACCTTCACTCCCGGAAGGAGAAGGAGGGATTTCTTCTCCACCATTCCCATGTGTTGAACCTTGTCCTTCTGGGTTTCTCTCCTCTGCTTTCTCCAGCCTTAAAACCAGTTGACTAATATTCTCTGCCATTGAATAGAAAGTCTTGCGGAAATTGTGCTCCTCTTCAAGATGAGCTTCATCTTCTGCCATGTTTCTCCTTTGATGTACCCGCCTCGCTTCGAGATCGAAAGGCTCTAATTCCCCTTCACCTCTTCGGAGTCTGTCTCTTGTTAGCATATAGTTATGCAATTCACATCTAAAAATACCTGCTCTGATACCACTTGATCCATGATACTTTCGCTTATAGATGTATGAGAAGAATCACATGTAAAAATTGTAGTTTAACACAGAATTATAATGTGCGCACAAGAAAAGAAGAGGAAATGCATAAAAAGCATGAAGGAAGACACAAAAACTTGATAACAGAGTTCCTCCAACTCGAACTACGTTTCCGAACCCTCGGTCAATGGGGAGGCCTTTATATTAAATGGCATAAAAAGAAGAGAATGCAATCATCTGATACATCAAAAGAGGCTTATACCTCCATTCTGAAAGATGCCTGAGAACCGAAGAACTCATATGGAGAAGTGGGCAGCACCAATGCGTCCATCGCATTGAGAGAGGCTGAAAACATCTAAAACTTGTCCAAAATAGACAAAATGCACTATTGACCACCTGAAAGCTCTCCTATCATGAACAGTCTACTGAAAAATCCTCTCCCCCTTGATTTTTCCAACCATCAGACTTTATAGTGCCTCTGTTAGGACAAATCCCTCTTAAATCGGGGTTGTTTGGCATAAAATAGAGGCCGTTTGAATGAAAGGGTTGGCGGGTGCAGCAAAGCCTTCAAAATAGTATTTTTATTGTTGAAGCGATAATACACTAAAAACCCTATGAAACACTAAAACCTGACCAAAAACCGTTTACCCGGATTTCAAAAATTATTAAATCGGGCATATGTACTTATCGGGTTTGGGCTCGATATCACAATCACAAGTCACTGAGGTCCAAGGCCCTGTATATCAAGGAACTTTTCCGCCCGCCAATCGCCGATTGCCGATATTGGTGTCGGCCGATCGTACCTCTCATTGCCGATGCTGATTACCTTGATATCGCCGATCCGATATAATCGAAGATTGTTGATCGGGGGGGGGGGGTTCCGCTGCGCTCCTTAAGTCTGCCCCTTTGGATGTGCTGATTGCAATTTTTCCTTTTAAGCTTAAAAGTCCATTTTTAAAGGAAAATGCCTCATTTTCTTAAGGAACAAAGAAACCTTCTTTTCGCGATAACTTAATCGTCTGGACTCGGATTGAAGTACCATTCATGCCATTGGAATGAGGATGACGAGATCTATGCTTTGGTCTTGGGTTGACTTCATTCTAAGCACTTTGATTTTTTTGAGGTTTTTTCCATGCCATTGTATCTGAAGATCCACCTGGATCAACTAGTTAGGTAAAATGAAATAGCCAATGCAACCATTCAAGCATCATATACATTGGTGAATTTTGCTACTTGTGCTTGTTTGTGATTAAAACTGAGATTCTAAAGCCAATTATAACCTTGTCAACAAATGAGAAGATAAGGAAATACTTGATTTCCTTTGTTGACTCTAGAAACTATACAAAAGGATCTTCCAAAATATACACATTATTTTTGAACTGATTTAAGCAACTATACATCTATTGTGGATGGCCTCCAGGCCATGAAACTGAAATATCACTTTCACCTTTATCACCCTGCATATTTTCAAACAAGCTTTGTGATGATATTTCTTCTGATTGAAATGTTTGACTAATGAAACCTTTATCATCTTGATCCTGAATCTGATTGTTAGTTAATGAAGAAAAATTTTGATTGCATTCACTATCCAACACATTAGTTATGGGATCATGAAAAACTTGGAAGGATTGCTGCAAATTATTACTCATAGGTTTGAATGGAACTTCATAGATTTCTACAAGCTGCTCATCCTTTTCTTTAGAGATGTTATACCACATTTCCTTTAAAAACTGAAATGATTCAAAACAAAGAGGCAAAGAAGCTTCACTTATTTCCAAATTTTTTGCACTTTCTTCTTCACTTTCATAGCTGATACGGATAAAATGATCACCGTTTTCAAGCTGTTGAAACTGAATTTCCTTATTCTCTTGTTGGACACCTAATCCTCAATGGGTTAGTGTGGAAGCCTAAGAGACCTTGGGATGTGGAACCCAACGGTCAAACCATGTACTATAAATGTATATCTCTTGTTAATAAAAATATATTCTCATGTTTTATCTTTCAGATTCTCTTGCTGCCCATGTGTGTTTAACATGGTATCAGAGCAGGCGATTGCTGGTCCTGCTCCATTTTGAGTCATTATAATGAGCCATTATTTTCCTGCGAATACTGACCTATCATTTAGGTTGCCTTGAGCACTTGTGAGTCATGTGCTTTGTATATTCTGCCATGCAAAAACGCTTCTATTCTGCCATGCAAAAACTCTCTGCCATATTCCTCTCATTCTTCTCTGTGTGATAATATGGGTAACGCTTGGTATTCCCATCGAATACCTACTCCTACAGTGCTGTCAGCGTTCCATTGCTAGCGTTCCTACAGTGCTGCCAGCGTTTCAGTGCAGCGTGAGGTTTGACAACAGAAGTCTGGTATTACACTGCCCCTAGGCCTGTCTGTCAGTTTGAATAATTAAATTCCGTATTAATGATAATGGTGGTTGTTCGTTGAATAATGAGTTGTTCGTTGTGACTGTGCTTGGTGCCATTGTTGTGGCTAGAGCATTAAAATGCATCAAATTTTTGCCATTATTGCATAAATAAGCATTACTCTCCCTATGCTCAAACTGCGCTGCTCACCTCTGCCATATGTTGTCATTATCCTCTATCCCTCTGCCAAATTTGGAGCATTGAGTTTTGCATGCGTTGGCTCATACTGAGCCCTACCAAATATAGATGATGCAACCCCCTATCAAATCTTCTCTAATGGCGTTGCCAAGATTCCCATTGCAAAGAATCCATTACTGATCATTGTTACAGGTACTGGGACTTGCCTCTTTCAAATTGCTACGATGTCGTTTGGTTCAGTGTGTACGGCAAAGAAAATGTGAGAATGTCTTGCTTCGTGGCTTGCCAAGATAATTTCAGAAGAAAAAAGGGCTTCACACGGATCCATGAAAAGAAATCCCCAACTGTGAATCTGGATGAGGTTGAGAGTTCACAAATCTCAAGAACCAAAGCTGATGTTCACTGAAATATCAGCCAAACCTTAAAACATCTGTTGCACGAACTGAGGCTTTATCCCCTTTAACAATTCTTGATATCCATTTGAACCAGCTCAAATCTCTACCTCATTCCATTATATGCCCATTGAAGCGCAAATCCTCTTAACATTTCTAGCAACTACTTTGCCAAATCACCAAAAGGCATTCAAAATTGATGGTAAAATTCTTATTTGAACCCTTGATTTCTTTCTGAGACATCTACGTCTACACAGTTTGATCAATTGTATGCTTCAAAATTTTCTGAAGGAAAAAACCCTTACACTTTGAAATAAAAAAAGTTTCAATCTATGGATTTCTTGCATAAAACTCGTGTTGTATGAGTCGCTAATTTCGATAGAACGAATGTTTAATCGAATAGCTGTGTGAAGCCCGCATCACAATTTAGAGGAGTACACTATTTCTATTTTCAAAGATAAAGTGGATTTCTTAATTTCATAAATACAATTCATGTGAGCAACATGGTGTGTGTTGCATGAAGATTGTTGAAGATGTATGCTGCACATTGAATAAAAATTGTGAATGTGTGTTGTGCTGCTTATGAATGTGTTCTACTGGGTGAATGTATTGCTTCCTTGGAATTTGTGCTGTGCTGAGTAATTGAATAAAAGACCATAGATTTGTAGAATAAATTTAAAGGTGGATCTATACTGGTTATTTGGATATGGAAGTGCATCATAGTCACAAATTTGTTAAGAGATGGTATGGTAGAAAAACCAGGGGCACGAAGAGAAGAATTGATGCTGGACGACTCTATGGACAAGTGATTTTCATTTGCAAGTTGCGACATCCACACAAAAAAAACTATCTTGGGTGAAAACGAGAACTAAATTGACTTGGCGCATCCGCGAGTGAGTTGCTAGATTTGTTCTCACAAATAGAAGACTGAGATTGTTAGAGGGCACATATTAAATTTCTTGTATGATTGAATGCTATAATTTTAAACAACTATTTCAGAAGAGGATGTGTTGGTTATACTGAGGTGCTGATATATGTTGAAGAGGTAGCCAAAAATCCACCAGTAACTTACTCAAATCTGGTATCTCCAATGCTGAAGCGAACCATGAGTTAATGCCATCATAGACAGTGCATATATATATATATATATATATATATATATATATATATATATATATATATATATATATATATATATCAGATTTTGTTTGTGTACTAGCTCTCCCCTTTATCTATTAAAATAGTTAAATGGCTGCTAGCATCTACAACATCATTGTGTAAATTTTGAACATGTATTTCAGTGAAGAGTGAAGAAGTTTGTGGTTGCTACACTTGTTATTAGTATTATTTATGCTTGCTGGGTCTAAAGTTGATATTAAATTAATATTTTGAAGTTCTTCCACAAGTATTTGTCCCAGCATATTATGTATTTACATGAGCCAACAACAAGGAATGCACCTACAACATTTGATACACAAACTGTTTTTTAAAATACTATAGTGGACCAAACCATACAAACTCAGGACTCTTTGTGGTTTTCTCTTAGTTATTCTGATTGGGTTTCTTACAGTGGACTATTGTTTTCTTTGAAGAAAGTGGCAAGATCAGAGAATATTGATTCGTACCCTAGTCAAAGTATTTATATATGAGCATTCAAGTCCTATCCATGACATGGTGCTATAGTTGTTGAAGTTTTGATAGCCATCATTTCTGCTTTGAAAGTGAAGGAGTATTTGAAGGATCCAAGCAAGTTTGCAGTTGTTGCTGCCCCAGTTGTGGCATTGTATTTAAAACTCACTATAGTTTTTGTCTACATATATATGCATTGATTCCTTGATTCAACTACTGCATAAGAGTTTGGTGGGCTGTATAAAGGCTATGATTGTTTTGACAAATAAAAGTAATCTTTTGTGGAGAAAAGTTTAGTCAGTTGTATTGTCAGAACATAGTGCTGGTCATGAGTAAACTCTTATTTTTATATGGATTGTAATTGGTGCTTGTTGGTTGCACACTGATCATTTGCTGCACATTTATAAAGGATATTGTTGTGTACTGTGAGTGGGTATTACTTTTCTGCATTGAGTAGTAGTTGTGATCAGTTTTTAAGGTGTAAATCTGACATTGAAGAAAAAAAATGGCCAGAATCAATGAAGTATTAGAGTTCCTCAAAACTCTGATATTGTCTACTACTCATGATACATTAAAAGTCAGCAAAGTTTCTCTCACAGACATTTAGGTCTATCTACAAAATGCACAAGAGAAAATTGATTTTTTGCAGCTCGAAACTCAACTACAGCAAGAAGAATTAAAACAGAGGAGTCATTCTGAACCTGTTTCTGTTCAGAAGATTGAAATAGACTCCCATAAAGCAGCAGTTGTACATGTAGATGCAGAAACTCAGTCTGCACTTCCCAAGCCCATCATCAGACCTTGGGAACAACTTGTCCACAACAAGCACAGAACTGGTCTTGGATATGACAAGGACTTGTCCTTTCATATTCCAGACTACTCAAAGACAATTCAATTTCAAACTGCTGGATTTCTTGAGGATGATTCATCTTCACCTGTTCTTCATAATAGTTCACCTCCAGCTGGTCCAGATTCTTCTCCTCTTACACAACCACAACAACAACAACAAATTGTGAAATTCCAACATTGTGACCGAGTTGGCCATCTGAAAGATCACTGTTTTGATCTTCATCCATGTAAGAACTGTCATAAAACCACCCATTCTTCACACAGATGCTTCAGAAACAAACGTCCTGCAAGAACAAAGATTCATCTTGGATGGATTGCTTCTTGGCAATGGGTATCAACAGCCAAGAAGATATTCCAATCACATGTCAGAACTTGTTTTAGAGTATTGAACAATCTTGCAGTTGAGTTTTCTCCATCATCTCACCTTGTAGACAAGGGGGGAATGATGGTCATCTACAAGATTCAAAGCCACATCAAGCAAGCCTGAGCCACAACCTGTCACACCAGATTCAGATTTGTAGCCAGAGACAAATATGCCCTGAGCATGCCTTTAGTTGATAATCTGGGACACTTCCTCTAGCAAAAGACTTCAGCTTCTTGCTAGTTTCGGAAGAATTTGAGGAATAAAATTAGGGACACTTCCTCTAGCAGAAGACTCCAGCTTCTTGCCAATTTTGGAAGAGTTCCAGGAATTGCATTAAGCATTCCAGAGTTGTTGGTCATCCTTAAACCATCACAGGTTGAGACCTCCCTTTTCAAGTTGACATTCTCCCTTTTATGCGGGGTGAGACCTCCCTTTCATGGTTGAAGGTTTCCCTCTTCAAAACAATAGGACACTTCCTCTAGAAGAAGACTTCAGCTTCTTGCCAATTTTGGAAGAGTTTCGGGAACTGCACTAAGCATTCCAGTGTTGGTGGTCATCCTTAAACCACCACCCTTTATACCAACATTTCAGAGAGCACATTCAACCTAGTGCTACCATGCATTTTTGCACATTTTGTATTACAGCTCTCTTCTTAGACTCATACATAATCCTTCGAATTAAGGGGGGAATGTTGGACACCTAATCCTCAATGGGTTATTGTGGAAGCCGAATAGACAAAAGGAGTCCAAGAGACCTTGGGATGTGGAACCCAACGGTCAAACCATGTACTATAAATGTATATCTCTTGTTAATAAAAATATATTCTCATGTTTTATCTTTCAGATTCTCATGATTTCTTTGTAAAGTTAGTTTGGATTTGAAGAACATAATTATCATCATACTGATCATATTTGGGCAAATCATCAAAAGAAGTAATGTCATTAAACATACACATTAGATCAGGAGATTGCTCCTCCACATATTGCTCTATGAATCTATCTTCTGATCTATGGTAGTTGGAGTTGGTAGGAATTTGTTCATGAATATCAACCTTTTCCTTTTGTGAAATAAATGTGTCATGGTGATTTTGAGCAAAAAAATTCATCTTTCATGGTGATCTTCTGCATCATTTCCTCTGTTTTCTTCATCAAAATGTTGAGTTTTTCCTCTTTTTCTGCTTTCAACTTTTCTCTTCTAATTTGCAGATTAACTTCTACATCTACTGCAATGTTCTGCATCTGTTCTAGTGTTGAGGGGTTTCTTTCTCTTAGCTAAAATTCTATTTCTGGATCAAATGCTCTTGGGTAATGCAAAAGAGCTGAATCAGGGGGAGGTCTTATATTTGATGGCATTAAATAATAGGCTTGATTAAATCTGTCTGAAAATTGTTGTATTGTTTCATTTGGCTGTCTTTTTAACTGATTATATTCTTCTATGATTACAAGAAGATTGACTTTGATTATCCATCTATCAAGGAAAATTTTGACAAACTGTTGGAAATTTGAGATGCTTGCAATAGGTAAATTTTTGAACCAACTCTTTACTATACTTTGCAAAGAAAGAGAAAAAAGCCTGATAATAAAATCATCTTCATCAATTTCAAATAATTCTAGATAATTCTCAAAACCTTGAATATGTTTTTGAGTAGTGATACCATTCTCTCCATCAAACCTAGGGAGATACTTGTAATAATTGTTAGGGAAAGCATGGAGTGTAGGAGGTAAGATGAGTGGCTTATATCTATCAGGAACTTTATGAGGTACTGGAATATGTACAGGGATTGTATGATTAGTCTTGATTGTTTGATGCTCCTCAATTGGAAAATGATCTTCATAAGAGTTAGAAGACTATTGTTCAAATGTGTAAGGAGACTTTATATCTACATTTTTCAAAGGGAAATAATAAAAAATTAATCTAAAATCTTCTCTAAAATACAATATACATTGAAAAAATTTATCAATGAGAAAGAACATAATGTCTTGGATAACAATCCAAGTTAAAAGCCTGATCTTTTCACATAGTTCTTTCAGGTTCATTCCTCCAGTGGAGTCTTGATTGTGGAATTGATTTGGAGTCGCCAGGTGGATGATTTTAACCTTTGTGTGTCTGATCACTGTCCACCATCATAGATCAGATCTGAACCTGTAAAATATTTCTGAAGAAAATGTTAGTTCTCCCCAGTATGGTCACCACTATGTTATCACTCAGAAATTTCTCAAGGTTAAAGAAAGAGATTTCCGAGGTAACCACAAACCAACTTTTAGGCTTAGGCTCTAGCCAACCTAAGTCCAGAGAGGGCTCTCTCTATATGATTTAGCTTTGTTTGATGGGATATTAGGCTAGTTATGAAAGTTTAGGGGGGTTTTGATTTGTGTTGAAGATTGGGTGGTGGAATTCTTGGAGCAGATGGATAGAGCTAGGTCATCAAGCCATTGGGCTATGGAGTCAACAAATGGATAGAATAACTGGACCAGATCATTAAAGGGAATGTTCATAGGGAAGGATATCAAATCAAAAAGCAAATCTTTAGGCCTATTGGGTGAAGTGATTCTAACCAGGGTGAAAGGGCACTTAAGAATCCTTGGACCAGGATCATAATGAAGAACAAAGGGTGATCATGAACAAAGGGAAATTAAGAATCCTTTGCTATAGATCAGAGGAGAAACTATGGAAGCTAAGGAGCAGTTAAGAATTCTCTAGCTAAGATAGTTTAGGAGAAAACATTCAGAATGTAAAACAGTAAAGATAGAATGCATTTAAGCAATTTCTGAAATATCATTCCTTGTTATACATTTATATTTTAGAAATTTACACAAAATATTATGGAAGAAACATAAGGATAACAACATTGAACATGAGAAAATACTTATTTGTATTTCGCTTTACACAAGAATCCTGTAAAATATCTGATCTTTATTCCTTGATCCAGCAGGCCAATCCAGTCATTGATAGAATAGAACACTAATTTGAGAGAAAACGTCTATAGAAATGTATTGGAATCCACACAAAATACTTCAAATGAAGAAGTATTTATATAAATTCTCAACTGAAATATCTTGAAAAAATATCAAGATTGGTTTTACAAATATCTCAAATTGTTTTACATTAATTGAACTTAAATAAAGGACACTCAAAACTAATGACTCTATTTGGCCCTATATTTATGGATTGAGGGTGAAAAATAAGAGAAAGTCGAATTTGATATCAAATCTTAATTGATGATGAGGCATCCAAGTCACTAACTGCATCCTTTCTTTGTGCATTCTGCCCCAGCAATTCTACAAAATTAGGGTCCATTGATACCTTTGTATATCTTAATAAGAGATAGATATGTAAAACGTGAAAGGGTTTATTGTAGATAAATATGTGTGTGAGATAAACCTCTCTGAGTTTCCCAAATTCAGCTCTAGTTGTTCACAATATTCTCTGCACAAAGATGTCAAAAACAAGACTTTGCACAATCCGAAAAATAGGTTGTGAAGACATGCACTTATCTCACTTTTGGTGATACCTGTGTAAAAAGTGAGATAGGTTTTTGTATATTAGCCTTTTAGGAACACAAACCTCCTCCAGGTTCTCAAAATTAATCTTGGGTTGGCCGAACTAGTTTATGAAAAACTATGGCTTAAACAGGAAATTTCTGAAGAATGTACCATTTCTGCTCTGATTTCACCTTTTAACCTTAAATTTCTTTTAACTATTTTTCACTTTTACTTTGGATAAACTTCATTGTTTCTAGTGAAAGTGTTTTCATCTCTTTTTAACCCTTACTACCTCCATGTTTACTTTTACTGTTTACTTTTACCACTCTGTTTTTTCATCTTTCTTCACTTTGACATGAATCTGTATGCTTTGTAGCTGTCTTCCCTGCTGTTTGTCTTCATGCTAGCTGTTTTACTTGAATTGGTATTCAATATGATACTATTTAACCCTGATAAACTTTGACTATTCTTTACTATGTCCTTTTACCTTCACTGTATATTTTAGGTTTTTACTGTCTATTTCAACAGTAAATCATTTAATTTCATGTTTCCTTTGCTTGTCTTTTAACTGTATGTTTTATTTTCCATCTCTGTTTGAATAGATTTGATAACAATCTCGGAGTAAACAAGTGTTATGACTAGTATTAAGATTGTTTATCCAAGGCTGTGGTCTTTTGATCACCTGTAAAATAAAACAAACTGTTAGGAAAACGTTGGGTTGACAGGGAGGGTCATCAATGGCTTTATCGAGCTTTATAGGTCTATGGAGTGAGTCCAAAGTGCTTTCAGGAGGTAAACCATGCTTGAATTTTTTAGTAAAGGCTTCAGGTGGTGCAAAAGGGTTACACGGGGTTTTACTGCACAGACAGGCAAAAACGAGCAAATCTGGGTTTTTGTGTTTAAACGGGTAAAGGTTTGATTTTTTTGAATTTTGGCACAAAGTGAATAGTAGACGGTTTTGTCATTTAGCAAGAGGGTGGTAAGTGGTTTATTTAGCACCAATTTTGTGGGCTTGGTGGTATTCGGGAGGGGTCACCTGATTCCATTCATTGAATGACACGTAGCATCGGGGGTCAGGGGAAAACCATTCTATCGAGCAGTTAAAGGGCGGACATTGGGCGCGGCTGATATGATTACCGGTCGTTGGATTTCAAGGGGGGGGGGGGACGATCAATAGTGATCGGGAGGTGAAGCTGCGCAGGGGTAAATGACGGGAATTAATGGGGGGGTCAGAGATTTAATTGTGGTGGTTTCGGGATTAGTTTAAGGACTAATCTAGGGTTAGGGGATTGGTCTAGCCTGTAATGAGGGATTAGGGACTGAGGGTGGGGTTTTAATGTATTTTGTGGGATATGGGGTAGTAATATAGTTTATAAATAAACTAAGGGGTGGGGTTAATTTATATAAGGGAGTTAAATATATACGAGCAAATGGGTTTTTCGGGATTTTTATATATTTAATTAAAAAAGTTAATATGGGGTGAGATGAGTGGAAGGGGTGTTTGTACTTAGGTATGCAAAATCTTATGCATGTTCCATACACTTAGTACTTATGATAAATGTATTTGGTGGGTTTTGCACATAAAAAATGTTTATAAAGGGGTTTTCTTAAGCAAGATAACTTAACCTTAGGAAAAGGGGTTTTGTGAGGGGAATGAATGATGTATAAGGGAATTTAACACCTTTCCTCCTTAAGTCATCAAGTCAAGGGTCCGGTCCCACCAAAAGTGAGAGAATTGCTCTGAGCCTCTTTGAATTTAAATAACTATAGGTATTAATATTTTTATTGTGGAAGGGAAGTTAGTGAGTGTCATAGGGGTTAAAATGAATGAGGGGATGTTAAATAAATCACATTGTGAACCATTGCCTTTGCTTTGTCCTCTACTTATGCATATTGGAAAGATTCATTTAAAACAATGACATAAGTGCTTTTATGTAATCACATGATATTTCTGCAACCTTTTTACTACTTACCCACTTACTCATCCTACCATTTTTTCTTCACTTTATTAGGGTGCATTTAGGCTAGAAAACCCTTGTCAATCTTTTTCTATTCTTTACAAAGTAAACTATCTAATTCTAACCTTATGTCATCCAAGGGCTCAGATTAAACTGATGAGCTCCTTTTATTCACTCTACCTATCTAATGATCTGCCAAGATTACATTGTTTGGTCAAATTTTGTTCTCTAATCTATAAACATAAAATTCAAAGCATGGTATAATCAAGATTAAATAATTTTATTACCATGGATTGTGGCATGAATAACAAGCTACACAAAATCATTATTATGCATAAAAGTAAATAGTAGTGGCATTTTGTCTTAGTAGTAGTGATCCGAGCTAGCGACATCCAGTGAACTGGGATAGCCTCCAAGACAACTTTTATAAGGGTGAGTCGACCCGCTTTGGAGACCCAGCATTGCTGCCATATATTGATTATGTTTTCGATTTTTTCTAGGAGCCAAGCCCAATCAGCTATATGGTATCCATTTGGTTTCAGACAGAAGCCCAAATATTTTAACCCTGCATCCAACTCGAGTCGAACATATGAAAACAATTGAGATGCGTATCTTTCCTCATTAGGAAGGCATGTTACAAAGATAATCGAGGACTTCGCATAATTTGGTTCCATACTTGTTGCTTTACAAAAGAGAGAAAGGATATTCTTGAAAACTTGTGAGTCATGAATAGAGCCATTTAGAAAAAAAATTACATCATTTACAAACAAAAGGTGAGAGAGAGTGGTCATATCCGAAATTTGGACACCCCCAAATCTCCAGCCACATGAGCATTTTTAATCAGTTTGCTAAAACCTTCCATAATGAGAAGGAAGAGTAAGGGGGAGAGTGGGCAGTCCTGCCTGAGCCCTCGTTCCGCATGAAAGAAACGAGAGGCCGCACCATTGATAAGAACACTAAAGGAAGTAGAAGTGAAACAACACATAATCCAAGTGACAAAAGCATGGGGGAAGCCTATATGTGTAAGGGTGAGCTGAAGAAAAGTCCAACTAGCCCTGTCAAATGCTTTGGAGAGGTCGATCTTAAGAATGATGGACTTTTTATTCTGCTTTTTGATCGAATGGAGGGCTTCCTGAGCTATCCCTATAGCTTGATGGATTTGGCGCTAATTGAGGAAAGCAAACTTCTCCAAAGAGATCATCTGAGATAGAAAGTGTTTAACTCGAAGAGAAATAATATTAGAAATGATTTTGTAGATACTGTTGCAGAGCGAGATGGGGCGAAAGTCATCAAAGGTTGGGGATGAGGGCTAAGAAGGTCTCATTAAAACCATCATACATTCTGCCTAATCTTCTACAATCCTCAATGACCATTAATAGATCATCTCCAATAAGATCCAGGAAAGAGCTGTAGAATTCCACCGGCCACCCATACAAACCTGGACTTTTGTCATTTTTAAAGCATTTTAGCACAACCTCCAGTTCCCCTAGAGTGACTGGAGAATTTAATGACTCTGTCTCATCAAGCTCGACAAATCTGGGCAGTGCTTTTGCTATTCGGATGATTTCTAGGAGAGTAACACCGTTGGGAGCTTTGAAAATTTTACTGAAATGATGAACTCACATATCGGCCAACTGCACGAAAGTATTTACCTTTATTCCAACATAATCATGCATCTTTCAAATAGTTTTGATTGCTTTTCTTCCTCGTGCAAAGTGATGAAAAATTTGGAAATTTCATCACTTGCTTGTAACCAAAGAGCTCCACTCTTAAGCCTCCAATGTTCTTCTTTCTGTCTCAATAATCTGATTATGTCTGATTCCAGGTGGGTTAACAGGGCCTTTGTTCCCTTCGAAGCAAAACAAGAAATCCCCGAGGCTTCTAGATTTTTGAGGGTTGCCTCGATCCTAAGGAGATTGGCCTCATATTTCCTCCATTGTTCCTTTTCCCAGATGATAGTTTTTTATTTAATGCAAGCGAAATTGTTGGAAAAAACCACAGTCAGGGAGATTTGGTCATCCGGTCGACAGTGAATCCAATAATCAACAACTAATTTGTGGAAGTCTGCTTCAGGTAACCAAGTCGAGTTCAATTTGAAGGGTGTCGGGGGTTTGAAATTGTTATCCTTGATCTCCAAAAAAATGGGGGAATGATCTGAGATCCTGCCCGAACCCACCCAATGGAAAAAGAGGTTCAAACTGGTGAGGAGCAAGGCCTCAATCAGGAAATGGTCTAGCCTCCTAGCTAGTGCCCCATCACCAGTTCTTTTGTTTCTCCCGGTCGGAAAGATCTTGGTGGAGTCAATGGTAAGGAACTCATGTGAATCCAACAGATTTTTGAAATAGGCTTAGAGATGATCACATTGGGCCCTGTTACCCCAAGATTCTGCCAACCCTACAGAGAAATTTAGGAGTCCCCCTATAACCAGGTTATCATCTTGCATAAAGTCAGCATCCATGAGGCTGTTCCAAAAACATTCCCTATTGTGACAAGGCCCATAAATGTTGATGAGCCTGAAAGGCCTGTTTAGCTCCGAGGAGGTAATATCAGTGCCCAGAAAGCCCTCCCCTCCCCAATCATTGTGTAGATTTAGGGTTCTTTTATTAATTCCCAATGCACAACCTCCAGAGCACCCCCTGACATCTAGGAAGTGGAAATCCCAGTCTGGAAGGAAACTCATAAGCAATATTTTAACCAGACTCCCTTCACCCAGAGTTTCTTGCAAAAATATGGCATCGAATCTCTCCGACAGACAAAGCCTCTTTAAAGCAAATTTTATTTTATTTTATTTCTTTTTATTTTTTATTTTATTTATTTATTTATTTATTCATTTATTTATTTATTTATTTTTATTTTATTTTTTCGGGTTGGCTAAGCCCCTACAGTTGAAGGAGAGGCACTTCATGGATGATCGAGGACTGGGTTACCCTTTGCTCTGAGGACCCAATTGATGGGATGTTGCATCCCCGATGCCACTTCAACACTCGCCCTCTTAATAGCTTTGGAGATTTTAGATTGTCTGCCACGGGGGAGTTTTGAGGGTGTTACACAAAATATTGTCACCATGACTATTTGCAGTCAGTATGGGTCTATCATCATTCATACTGTCCTCCTTAGCAAGTCTCAAACCTCAGCTCTTCATGTCAAGCTTTAAAAATGAGAGAAAGACCTTGAAAATCAATAAAGCTCTGGTTTCGCACTTTCTCTTACTGTTACCTGCGGTCCCGCACCCTTTGGTCATGTTACCTGCGGACCTACCCGCTCTGTCTCTAAAGGAGTGGGTGCGGACCCCTATGAAAGTCAAAAAGGCGCAAGTTTATTCTTAAAAACTCACTTTGGGTTAATTCTGGATGCTTCTAGAAGGAATCTTGACGTGGATGGTTCGCTCCTAGGTGGTTTATGCATCCCAAAACTAAAGGAGCTAATCCCTTGATGAGAGGAGCTTATCCCTTTGAAGGTGGACCTAGTAACTTCCCTCCATTGCACTATAAATTAAGGCATTGGGCTAGTTGCTAGGGAGGTTAGAAGCTGAACATTTTTGAGGGTAAATGCTATTGGAATTGAGACTTCCTAGTTAAGCTTGAGAGGAGAGATTACATACCTTTTGGCTTCATTGGGAAGAGAGTGAAACTTTTCAAAGTAGAGGAGATTCTTGCTGGACCTGGGGAGGAGCTTGTACAGCATCAAGGCACCAAGGTTGTAAAGTTCTTCTTTGATTAATGTTAATACAATCAGATTCATTTTTCTCAATAAATTGTCTTATATGGTTTGTTTCATGAATTCCTTGATCATCAAGATAAATATGCTTTATTATATTGGTTTTTCAGGTGCTATTTGATATGTGTGTTTGTTTGTGTTTGCAGATTCTTTAAAAGGGAGCTCATTTGGATCAACGGAGCATGGCTTCCACAAACTATCACTGGACCCAAGGTAGGCCTAAAACACTTGTTTGCCTTTATCTATAAATTGCGTATTTAGAGAAAGATAGAATTTGTTTGGTTTGCTTGTCGCTAGATATCATTAGATACTAGGGAGGTCGGTCTTGTCTACAATAACGACTTATCCGGCCGACAAAATGGCAACTCCACTAGGGACTTGAATTTTTTATTTTTTTTCCTTTGCTTTTACTTTGACTTGAGAAACTATCATTATTTCTGGTTTTTGGCTTGATGTGTGTGGGATTGGGTAGGTTTAGTAGATCTTGAATTATTTTTTGTTTTTCGTACTTTTGGAAGAGGACCGCACACTCTGCTTATAACACAATGCGGATATCCCTGCACTTTTGCTTTACACATAGAGCAGTACAACACCTGGGTATACTGGGGGCCTGCGGACCCTGTCAAAATTTTGAAAAACTTGAAATTTTCTCATTCAGTCAGCTTAGGATTAGTTTAGGTGTTTTTAGCCATTTCCCGGATCTGCACGTGACTTGTCAGAAACTTTTCGTAGGTTAATTCCATTGGCATTAGGGTTTTAGGTGAAATTCCTAGAAGTTTTGTGTGCCGGGCTTGATTTTCGTTTGGTCTTGTAGTAACTTAGAGCTTAGAAGCCTTAGAAACCTCAGATCACCTTGGTTTTTGCTGGACTTCTTATGAGTCTGACCATTTTGTAAAATCTGCCTTTGTTGAGGAATCCATCTTATTTTTCTTTTTGCGAAACTTCGAAAGAACTTGTGTTGAAAGTTTTGGATTTCATTTTTAGAAAAGAAAACAAAAGCTGATTGTTTTCTTGACTGATTTGTGATTCCAGACAAATTAGTCCTTAGTTTGCTCATAACTAAGCAAAACATCCTTGAAAAGAAATCTTGTAAGCTTTTACTTCAAATAGTTTTTTAGAATTTATAGATCTCAAGATTAGATTTTTCAATAGTTTTGAGTGTTTTATAAAATTAAAAAAAAAAAAAATCTCTTTTGAAAAAGTTTGTTTTAGTAGTATTTGAGTGTTTGAAAAGAAAGGGAAATTTTCGTGAGCATAACTAGTTGTCTCATTTTTGAGTGTATTGGAAAAGACAAAAAGTTCTTCTTTTGATTTGATTGTTAAGGAAAGATTTGTTTTTTCAAGTATTTGCATTCTCAACTCTTTCTTTAGCTAGAAATTCATTGAAGAAAAAGGATTGTTTTTCATCTTAAGTGCATTTTTAGTGATTTGGAGTTGAGTCTTCACACCATAAGTTTCATCTCTGCACCTTTTGACTTAAGAAAAAACCAATAAAAATAATGCTTAAAGTAAAATCTATCTAGTAATCTTTTTATTTCTAGGGCTCTTTATCACCAACATAGCTTAGGCTAGTATCTTGGAGTAGGGAGTAATTAACTCTCCAAGATAGTAAAACAAACAAGTAGCTGTATCTTGCAGTAGGAGATAAATTCCAATTGTTACACCTATGCTCTGGGAAGCTCCTCTTATAGGAGTCAAGCACGGGATCGTGTCCGAACCAGTGGGGTAATCAATCCTTCCTCATTGGGAACGATACTAGATATACACGTATTAAAAATGGTAAACCTTCGATTAACCATTGTCGAGGAGCCTAGGGTCACTTGTTGGTAAACCTTGGATTATTTCAAGGAGCCTTCAAGGGGATTGAGCTTGATACTTTGCCCTTGCGTGTGTATTGGATCACAGACTGTTCCCCCAGGTATATTTGTTTCCGTTGGTAACCATAGTGACCATATTCTATAGGATTTTTTCCTAAGGTGATGGTGGAGGGAAGAGCCCACTGTACCTGGAGCAGATGTCGGCTAGACTCACTTGGATTTCTGGGGGGTTCTCTTCACTCGAGACGGTTTAGTGGAGAAACTTGTGCCAGTCTATTCATTAAGCAGGTTGTCGGGGTAACTGTTCCAACCGCCATTTCTGTATTGAATGGTGCGACGTTGGATTTCATCACCAACTAGTGTTTTCGGTATGGAAAGTTACTATTTGTGTGTGGTTTGACCTCCTAGATTATTTAGGCGTGTGATTCAAAATTGTTTGTTTCTTTAGAGACTTTAGGTGGTTTTCATTGAGATTTTTCTTTGTTTGCATGTGAAGTAGTTAAAATATTTAATCGTGGCTGAATTACTGAGGAAGTCCCGTAGACTTCGGGGCCAATCTCCTGAGTTTTCACTGAGCCAGATTGAAGGGCTACGAGCCCTTGTAACTCCTAGTGAAAGTAGAGTTGGGTCACCTGAAGAAGGAGAGTCTTCTTTGGTTGTACATCCTGATTACCAAGTTCAAGCACCAGAGTATATTTTAGAGCCTGTTTCTTTTTCTGAAGTTACTGGTAGTTTTTCTTCTACTAGTGATTTAGCCGAGGAACTTAAAATATCTGAACCTGAAACTGAACCTGCTGCTACTCCAACATCAGGATTTTCCTCTCCAACTTCTAGTGGTCCTGGTTCACCCAGGGTAGAAAGAGTAATTACCCAAAATCTTCCTTCTGGACTTATTGCTATTGAAGAACTTGTTACTCCGGAAGAAGGTATACCTATCCCTAAAAATCAACCAACTATAGAACTTAGGGAACGTGAATCGATATTTTACGGTCCACCTAGGAGGGACGCTTGGTATCTTTCATTGACCAATTTTTTGGAAAACCCGGGACTAAGTTTTTCACCACTTCGCATTCCTTTTCATCCAACACCTAGGGGTTATTATCCTCCGTTAAATATGTCGAGACAGTCATCCATGTTTTCTCAATCTCCAGAAACCTTTTTATATGGTGGTCCTTCTGTTCCCTCTGGGTATCAGTCACTTACTGGTACTTTTTCGGGAGCATCTCCTCAACCTATTGAACAAGGATTATTAACTGGTAATAATGGAACTAAGCCATTGAGTGTAGAAGATATTCTTATGATGTCAGGTACCATTCCAAATCCGCAACCTCAAGGTGGCCAATTACCACCTGGGGGCAGCCTCAAGGTCCTCAATTATCGCCTAGGGGGCAACCTCAAGGTACCCAATTACCACCTAGGGGGAAACCTCAAGGACAGTACATACCTACGGGACAGTACATTCTTCAAGGTCAACCCCAAACTGAGTATGTACCTCAAGGTCAACCCCAGTATCAATATGTACCTCAAGGTCAACCCCAGTATCAGTACGTGCCTCAAGGCTATCAACCTCAAGGTCAGTACCCAACCCAAGGTTTCCAACCACCTTCCGGTCAATCATTTGTCCAAGGAGCTAGAAATGTACCTTTGAATTATCAACCTTACCCTCAACCCAGTTATGGTCCTCAATATGCTTAACCTGCTATGGGTCTGTACCCCGGAATGAACTTAGTGTGGGATCCATCTCAATCTCAATAGATCTTGCAACCAAATGTGCAGTTGTCATCTCAATCTGGACAACCCTTGGTTTCTGGTTCAACCCAACGACCTTTCCAGTCTACTATTCAAACTTCTGCACCTTCTGTAGTTTCTCAGCCTCGGCCTAGTTCACCTCGAACTCCGCCTCAAACGACTGCTACAACTGCTGCAACATCTGTTCAATATACCCCACCTACTTCCAGAGTATCTACAGCTCCGGTTTCTACTGTTCCTGTATCAACTCCTCAAGCATCTTTACCTCAGTCTGGACCCACAATTTAGACTTCGGTTCAAATGCCTATAGGACAACCTGGTCCAAGTACGGTTGTCACAAGTCAACCTCAATTTACTTATCAACCGTACCAGGGACAGTACCAATTCGGTCCTGCTGTGCAGTAGCCAGTCTATCAGTATCAACCGTACCCTGGATATACATATCAGCAACCTCAACAACCCCAGTACGGTCCGGTTAATCCTGGTTTTCCGGGAGGATATAATATCCCAAATGCAATTCCAATTCCTAGTTATCCTGGATATCCTCCTCCTGGGGCTGGTCTCATGACCCAGGGTTTCAGAGACCCTAATCGTCAGTTACCGTTCATTGCAACTTTGGACTTGCTTGATTTGCCGCACCTTACGAACAATCCAATTAATTATCTTCCGTTTTGGCAGCCAATGCCAAATAATTTTCCTAGTGATATTCCTAATTTTGAAGGAAAATTAGGAGAGGACTCGTCGAACCATGTGATGACTTATCACCTCTAGTGTGCGTCTAACTCCATTTCAGATGATTCAATCCATTTAAAGCTTTTTCAATGCACTCTAATTGGTCCTACGGCCAAGTGGTACATTGAGTTACCGCGAGCCACTTTTTATAACTTTAGTCAGTTAGCTACTTCGTTTTTAACTCATTTTCAGTTGCTAGTCAGATATGACAATGGCACGGAATTATTAACTTCATTAAAACAGTCAACGTCCACTTACATTTCAGATCACATTCACGAATGGAGACATCGACAGCGTTTAGTGAAAGTTTTTATTCCAGATCAGATCTTAGCAGAATGGTTTGTCAAATCTTTATTACCTAAAATCATTGAGGATGTAGCTAAGGCAGGAGTCGTTGCTGAAGAGCAAGTAATTACTCAAGCTCAGTACCTTGACCTAGTTTATATGCAGTCAGGTATGTTACATGGGAAAATCCCCGACCTTCCTAAGCAAAATCAAATAACTGTAGCTCCTTCAGGGTCTCATGCCGCTGATGGTATGATTGGTACGGTTAATACCAAAAGTAAGAAGAAATCTTCCAAGAATTCTTCTCCTATCATAACTTTACCAGATTCCTCGATAGGAGATTCTTCCGCAGAAATTTCTGCCGATATTCATGTTGTAGAGTCATCTACAGCCAAATCAAAATCCGGTGGTAAAAAGAAAGGGAAGAAGAAAAATAAAACAGATAAAAATTCGAAAGGGAAAACAGAAAAAATGGAATCAACTGATGAGAAACGCAAACCTCGTTATCCTTGTCTCATTTGTGATGAAGAGCATTTTACAAGAGACTTCCCTCATCGCGCTGAGGTTGAAAAAATCGTCAAAGGTTCCCAAACCCCTGCTGTTTTGAAGGATCCTTTTCTTAGTCAATACAGTAAGATGATAGGTTCTTCCTCAAATGCCTCCAAAGAACCCATAATGATGATGTCCCATGTTAGGATTGCAACACGATCACAAGATTATGGAAGTAAAAGTCTTGTTGGTGGTAAGGAAGCAGAATCTTCTAATTCGAACCCATCAACTTCAACTCCCGGTTACGATCCACTACAGATTGAGAAACCTAACCTAGACTTAGTAATCAAACCGCCCGCCAAGGGTATACTTCGAAAGTCAGCTTTCAATCCACACGCGAGAGCGACTCAGAACTATAACATTGTTGAAGATTTGGCTATTTTACCTTCAGCAATGTCGGCTTTGGAGGTGTTGCAATCATGTCCAGCACAACGTAAATTTCTATTCTCGGCTATAGGAGCTGTTGACATTCAAGACTCGAACCTTATAATTTTCGATCTAGAAAATAGTACACCTCACTTACCTCATCAAATGGCTTTCCAGATTCCAATGTTAGTCAAAAACAGACCTTGTTATAGGACTGTGATTGATGAAGGAGGCTCAACGTGTATTATGTCAATCCAATGTTGGAGATCGCTTGGTTCTCCTACACTTAATCAATCCCCGACGATCCTAAAGGCCTTTGATGGCCGTGGGTTCCATCCTTTCGGCATTCTACAGGATTTACCTATAGGAGTTGAAGGAAAAACTGTTAATCTAGATGTGGAGGTGGTTGATGCCCCTCTAGATTACAACCTTCTCTTGGGTCGTAGTTGGTCTTACGCTATGAAAGTTGTTGTTTCATCGGTCTTTCCACTTATAAAGTTCCCTCATAATGGAAAGATCGTAACTATAGACCAGCTAACTTACTTTTCATCGGACCCAACCTCTTTTGAAAGTATCCACCATGTTGGCAAAACAACTACCCCTTATAAGGATGTTGGAGTAGGACTAGTTAAAGATTCTGGTTTACTAGGAACTTTTCCCTTTCCTCCTCTCAACGTACCGCCTTCTACTGCAACCATTCATATGATTTCATCAGACACTATTGTTTATGATGATCCTTGGATCGTACCTTCCGAATCTGAGATAGATTCACACTGATGAGAAAATTTGTGAAATCCTGTGTGTTGATGATTTACCATGGGAAGATCTTCATCATAGGTCTTCGTTTTTACCTGAGATTGATCGCTTTGAAAATGATTTTTCATCTATTTTTACGACTGATTATGTCAGGGAACCTCAGAATCCAATGAAAAATCCTGATTCGGAGTTAAATTTGGGAAACATTTCTCGAACTATTACTATTGACATTTCGGTTAAGCCCGGAATTGTTGAAAACATTCATATAGGTGCCTCTTGTACGGAAGATGAAATTCAAACATATAAGGCCCTATTTCAAGAATTCCGTGACGTGTTTGCCTGGTCATATGAGGAAATGCCAGGAATTGACCCAGAAATTGTTGTTCATGAAATCAAAACTTACCTGGATGCTAAACCCGTCTGATAACGTTTGCGTCAGATCCACCTGCAAAAAGCTGCTGCTATTAAAGCAGAAGTTGAAAAATTACTTAAAGCAGGTTTCATTTATCCAATTCCGTTAACAGATTGGGTATCAAATATTTTTCCTGTTAACAAAAAGCAAGGAATAATAAGAATATGTATCGATTATAGGGATATTAATCGAGCCTGTCCAAAAGACAATTACCCAACGCCCTATATCGATCAAATCATTGATGATTGTGCTAGCAGTGAAATATTCTCCTTCATGGATGGTTTTTCCGGATACAATCAAATAAATATTATACCTACTGATCAACCAAAAACGGCTTTCATTTGTCCATGGGGGACATTTTCTTATTGCAAATTACCTTTTGGGCTCAAGAACGCCGGGGCAACTTTTCAAAGAGCCATGTCTTACGCGTTTCATGACATCAAGCACATTGTGCAACCCTATCTCGATGATTTACTTGCTCATTCATTACATCGAGCCGATCATCTCATCCATTTACGAGCAATCTTTATGAGGTGTAGGCATTATCGAATTCAGTTGAATCCACACAAGCGTGTTTTCTGTATAGAAACGGGTCGGTTACTGGGGTTTGTTGTTTCAAAAGTAGGCATTTGCGTCGATCCCTCGAAGGTTGAAGCTATTGTCAAATTGCCTCCTCCTTCGAGTCTTCGCCAACTCCAAAGTTTGCAAGGGAAAGCAAACTTTTTACGTCAGTTCATTCCTAACTACACTGAGTCACAAAGGGTTTTACTCGGTTGTTGAAACAGAATAATCCATTCTTTTGGGATGAGATAGATGACAAATCTTTTGATGCATTAAAACACGCGTTGACCCATGCACCGTTATTGCATCCTCCCAACTACAACCAGGACTACTTCTTATATCTCGCCGCCTCGCATTCCACCATTAGAATGGTATTAGTTCAGGAAGATGAATTCGATAGTGAACAAGTGATATATTACCTTAGTCGAACCTTAAATCCAACTGAGCTAAAATATTCACATGAGGAGAAATTGGCTCTGGTAGCTGTTCAAGTTGTCCAGCATTTTCGTCATTACATTTTACTACGCAAATCTACAGTAATTTCCGATTGCAACCCTATGATCTATATTTTGACCAAACAATTGCTAGGGGGCAAGTACTCCAAATGAATTGTGATCCTGCAAGAGTTTGACTTGGAATTTGAAAAGTCTAAGTCAAAGAAATCTTTAGTTTTTGCGGAGTTGATGTGTGACTTCCCGCATGCTGACACTGAAACTGTGGCGGAGGAGCCCACTGCAGACGAATCCTTGTTTCTAATCAGCACTTTAGATCCATGGTATGGGGATATCATATTTTATCTCCAAACCCAATCCTTTCATCTTGAAATTTCAAGATCAGAATGTCAGAAAATACGATTCCAGTCCCAACAATTCAAAATTATTGGAGATACACTTTATCGTCATGGGACGGACTCTGTTTCCCGACGTTGTTTAACTCATGAGGAAGCTGAAAGGGTTCTAAATGATTGTCACTCTGGAGCGTGTGGCGGTCATATGTCTGGGTTTTCCACAACCCAAAAGATATTGCGCACTGGCTATTTCTGGCCATATTTGTTTAAAGATTGTATTAACGCGGTCCGAAAATGCCACAACTACCAAATTTTTGATCGAAAGATGCACGCTCCACCTGCTCCTCTCCACCGTATAATTGCCGTCGGTCCTTTTACAAAATGGGGTATCGATTGTATTACATGTAACCCTCACTCGGCCGGGGGGCATGCATATATCATCCTTGCGGTAGATTATTTTACCAAGTGGGCCGAGGCGATGCCTACATTTGAGGCAGATGGCAAAACTGCTGCGATTTTCATGTTCAATCATATAATTGCTAGGTTCGGTGTTCCACAAGCGATTATCACTGATCATGGGCGTCATTTTCAAAATATTATGATGACTGAACTTACAGACCAACTTGGCTTGCGTCACGATAGTTCAACTCCATATTATCCACAGGCTAATGGTCTGGTTGAAGCCATCAACAAAGTTCTAGTCATCATGATCCGACGAATCATTGGGATTCATAGGTCGAATTGGCATAACATGTTATTTTCAGTGCTTTGGGCATATCGAACCTCAGTAAAAACGTTAACCGGTTTCACTCCTTTCCAACTAGTTTACAGTTTGGAAGCTATGTTACCCATTGAATGCGAAATCCCGTCATTGCAAATGGCCATAGAATTACTTCCAGCCACTTCCGAAGAGGAAAAACATTTTTTGTACTTGGCTCAGCTAGATGAGAATCGACGTGATGCTGCACTAGCAATCGAAGCTCATGCCAAACGTATTAAAGCTCAGTATGATCGAAATGTTACACCTCGTAATTTTTCGGAAGGAGACCTAGTCTTACTGTATGATCAAGCAAATGATAAATTAGGCGCTGGAAAATTCGTACCCATGTGGCATGGTCCTTATGTTGTTAAGCGAAAGCTGGCAAAAGGGGCCTATGAATTGGTAGACTTTGACAGGGTCTCTTTAGGTAAACCCAGAAATGGTCTTTACCTAAAGAGCTATTATGCTTAAATCTAGGTGTGGAGAATTTTAGTTAGGTTAGTTTTCTTTCTAGCTGGTGTGTTTTAGATTAAAAAGTGTGCTTAGCTTAGAGAGTGTTTTTTTCATTATTCCTGCTTATCTTGATTTTACTCTTGATATAGCAGATGTCAATGTCTCTCCAAACATACATTGGTTTTGCTGATGGTGCTTGTCGTAATACATGGAACATTTCTTCTGCAGCTTGGGTTATTTATTCGCCCTCTGATGAGTTGGTATCTATGCATGGGGTAAGCCTCGGTCAAACAACGAACAATATTACAGAGTATAGTGCAGTGATTGAGTTATTATCTAAATCCATCTCATTTTGGATTCGGAGTTTGATTGTGAGGTTAGATTCTGAATTCGTTGTATTACAGCTTAATAGAGTATATGCCATTAGAAATCCAGTATTATTGAGATTATTTTTGAGAGTTCGTCTCTTGGAACGTGAATTTGACCATATTGAATATCAGCATATTCCAAGATATTTAAATACATTAGCAGATGCAATTGCTTCTCGAATGTTAAGTAGACATTTGCAATAATCAAGCAAGTAAATTTAAGAGCATTCCATAACATGTTTTACAAGATAAGCCGGTAATAGTGATATAGTATAGCATAGAAGTGTGTCAAATATACATCGTCTTCAATCATAGGTTGAAAAACACCTTATGATGGGCAAAAATGATAGTACAAAAAGCAAAAATGTCGTATGAGTCTACAACAGGCGATCATCCTATCACTGGTGATGATCACGATAAGAAACCACTATATGGGCCACCCTACAAAGGAAACTCCTGAAAGGTCCTGGGACCCCAATCACATAGCGTTGTAGCCTAAGAGGAATGTCATCTATGCTGGTCTCCGGAATGTCTGTTGTTAAACGCTCTAGATGGCTCTCCAATTCGGCCAAAGTCTCTGTAGATTCGTCCTGTGGGGCTGGTGCTGCTGCAGGTGGCTGTTTCCTCTCATAAGGCCGGAGAGTGGCTGGTCGCCGTGGACCTACATCTGCATTTGAAAATTTTTACTATCAATTTTGGGACGAAATAATAACAAAAAAAAAATTAAATTAGAAAAAGTTGAAAATGATTTTACCTGAGTCATCCCATTGCTCTCTTGGTGGAAGAGCCATGTCTGGGTCACCACGATAATCTACCCCAGCATAAGGAAAATCCTGAATAGCAAAAACTTGGTTCTCCAACCAATGAAAATACTCATAAGGAAATTGAACGACTTTTGTTCCCTCCTCGGGATGACAAGCCATAACTGTAACCCAACGCATCATTTTGGGCTCTCGGGGAAGTCCAGCTCCAACGGTAAGATGTGTTGGGACCAACATCGGGACCTTCTCTAAACCAAAGCTCACAACTAAAGCACCATATCCAAAGTTCTTCAATTGTTCGTTCTTTGCTCTAGTCAGTTGGCCTTTTACATTAGCCAACACAGCCTCACACCAGTTTAAGATGGTATCTCGAAAGCAGTGTACTGCCATCCGCATTTGGGATCCAGTGGCCACATGTAGTGCTGCACTTCCACAGAGCTTGGTAACAGTAAATGCAATCACTTTGAGTTCAGGACGGGAGATGGTTTTGATATCAATCCCTTTGTCTCTAGTTTGGTTGTTACAAAACTCTAACCGGAGGCTATCGACATACTGTCCACCTAGCCTAGTCCCGAATAGAGTCAAATGTTCACCTCTCTTAGGCAAACCAGTCAGAAAGTAAATGTCTTCCGGCTCCATTTTGAGCTGGTGGCCACCAATAAAGAAACACCGGTCCTATATATTCCACCTGTCTACCAGCCACTGCAAAAAGTCCACCTGAGCCCTCATGCCAGGTATGGCCGGGTATAAACTGCATGCCTTTAATGCATCAATCGAAGGTTGATGATTAATCGCGGCGAGATCCACATCCTCGTGCTCCCTTTCCCGCCAGTCAAGCATGATGTATACCCTACATTTAATAAAAAGGCGGATTATAATATTTAAAATCAAAATTTTTGGGTGGAATTTGAAAAATTTAAGTTTGAAAACCTTTGTTGCAGGGACCGCACCCTCTGTGTTAGAGACAATGCGTGGGTCTGCACTCTTCCTTAACGGCGAGTGCGGGCCCCTGACTTTTTTCCTTTTACGAAAAAGTCGGGGTCCACAGGTTTCCTATGCTATGCCTGCGGACCCCCGCGCGTCGGTTTTTAACCTAAAAATTTCCAAAAACACAAAATAAAACCCTAAAAACAAATTTCAAATGGATGAAATGAAAGAGTATGATGATGTGGATTACCTGGAGGTGACGGCGTTCGATTCCAACAGACAGATTTTCCGCAATCTTCACAAGAAGTTTCTGACCAAAAGCTCTATTTTCTCACTCTGAAGTCAAACGGTAAAAATGAATTTACAAAAGCCCTTTTTATAAGCTTTTTTGAATAAATGAATTTTTAATTTGTTTATTTTTCACTTTAAAGAGGTAACTTTTGAAGCATTTTTATCTATTTTAAATAGGTATGAGTAATGTTTGAATTTTTGTGCAGGATAATGGATTTTTCAGGAAAAATTGATCATTTTTGACGAAAAACGTTAGAGTCACCTTTAAGCTCTTTTCTGACTCCTAAAATATGAAAAGATTGCCGAGTTTTTCTTTTTAAGCTTGTTAAAATGGAACTAAAAAGACGGTCCACTTACAGCCCTTTTCTGACCATAAAAACATGAAAAGATTGCCAGATTTTTGTCGTTTCAAATTCGATATTGGTTATAAAACGACATGTCATTGATCGCTTTTTTACTTTTTCAGATCAGAGACACTAATTATGAAAATTACTCCTTGGTCGTAATGATCAAGCGGTTCTCTCAAGTATTATTTTATACTTTTTCGGGCTTGGGAGACACAAATTTACGAAAAAGGACAACCATGGAGTTTTCTTAAGTTTTTTTAGACTCTCTAAAATTGAAAAATGTCGAGTTTCTCCTATACTGGACTCGTTAAAATTTAACAGTAAAGGACCTGTTCAATTACAAACAAGAACGGACCACTCCTTCTTAGGGTTCGAATTTAAACTAAGTTGGACTCATCCGAAGGATGAGCTTATAATCAAGCAAATGCTATCCTCCTCAAGCTTGTTAAAAATAAAGAGGCACTTGCCAGAAATGGTGGGGGTAAAGAGAGAAAGAGCCTGTTTGTCATACTTTGTGTCTCAGAAAAACATTTAACCACTCTTGAACACAACACCTTTTATTCACCTGGGTTGGGAAATCCTTTGCCTAACAGTTGATCAAACCATATTGAAAGTCTTCAGCCAGTTTTTGGGTATTAACTTTGGGTCAATTGTCACCAAACCATTTTCTCTGTCGTTATGTGTTCAAGAGGTCAGTGCAAATAAACCATTCATCTGCAAAATATCTGTCATCAATCTTGACCATCCCTGAGTTAGTCCTTGCAGCTATATTTCTTCAAACTTGATCTATGATTTCCTGTTGTGGGCTTGCCTATGATGGATCGCTTTCTATCGACTTCAGCTCATTACCTAGAAAGATGATCTAGAAATCGTCAGTACCTTGGGATCTGCATGCCTCAATGGCAGGTTTCTCGCCTTTGACAATAGGTTGCATCATTGACCTTCGATCAAAGGATTCCGTGATATGTTCGACATCAACACATATATTCACATTTCATGGATTGTACTGAGTACTTTGAGATCCATTGACATTAATGGTGGTTTCTCTCACAATTGTTAACAGTTTACATCATTGACTCGTAATCAAGTGGTTTCTGCCATGTTCGACTTCGACACATTCATTCACATGGATATAATCGTACTATTTTGGGAAGTAGAAATCAAGACCCTGGATCTAGTTTCCACCATCTAGGCTGCGAGGAGTTTTGTATTCATTATACAGTAGACTATTCATAAACAGATGGATGTGCCCATACTGTGTTTACATGTGTCTATATTTGTGATGTATTACAATATCATTCCTACATCAAAGCAGTTTAGTTAGTTTTCTAGTCAATTTTGATCTGAGTATGGGAATGCCTACCTCAACGATGATATGATCTCATATATATATTTTGTATTGAATGTTTTTACAGGTTCCAACCGGGCTCTCCACAAGATGATCTTCGAAATGATAAAGTACTTCACTCTTCTTATATGATAAATGAAATCCTCATCTACTACAGACTTTGCACTTTAGGGGACAATCTGTTACACAAAATATTGTCACCATGACTATTTGTAGTTAGTATGGGTCTATCATCATTCATACTGTCCTCCTTAGCAAGTCTCAAACCTCAGCTCTTCATGTCAAGATTTAAAAATGAGAGAAAGACCTTGAAAATCAATAAAGCTCTGGTTCCGCACTTTCTCTTACTGTTACTTGCGGTCCCGCACCCTTTGGTCATGTTACCTGCGGACCTGCCCGCTCTGTCTCTAAAGGGGTGGGTGCGGACCCCTGTGAAAGTCAAAAAGGCGCAAGTTTATTCTTAAAAACTCACTTTGGGTTAATTCTGGATTCTTCTAGAAGGAATCTTGACGTGGATGGTTCGCTCCTAGGTGGTTTATGCATCCCAAAACTAAAGGATCTAATCCCTTGATGAGAGGAGCTTATCCCTTTGAAGGAGGGCTTTATCCCTTTGAAGGTGGACCTAGTAACTTCCCTCCATTGCACTATAAATTAAGGCATTGGGCTAGTTGCTAGGGAGGTTAGAAGCTGAACATTTTTTAGGGTAAATGCTGTTGGAATTGAGACTTCCTAGTTAAGCTTGAGAGGAGAGATTACATACCTTTTGGCTTCATTGGGAAGAGAGTGAAACTTGTCAAAGTAGAGGAGATTCTTGCTGGACCCTGGGAGGAGCTTGTACAACATCAAGGCACCAAGGTTGTAAAGTTCTTCTTTGATTAAAGTTAATACAATCAGATTCATTTTTCTCAATAAATTGTCTTATATGGTTTGTTTCATGAATTCCTTGATCAACATGATAAATATGCTTTATTATATTGGTTTTTCAGGTGCTATTTGATATGTGTGCTTGTTTTTGTTTGCAAATTCTTTAAAAGGGAGTTCATTTGGATCAACGGAGAGTGGCTTCCACAAACTAGCACTGGACCCAAGGTATGCCTAAAACACTTGTTTTCCTTTATCTATAAATTGCATATTTAGAGAAAGATAGAATTTGTTTGGTTTGTTTGTCGCTAGATATCATTAGATACTAGGGAGGTTGGTCTTGTCCGCAAGAATGACTTATCCGACCGACAGAGGGGATGGGGGGTAGAGGATCTTCTTCCAAACCAAAGGCCAGGGTCTGAGAGGTAGGGAGTGAGTGGGGGAAGTATTGGTGTGAACCACTAGAAGTCGGGTTGACCCCCCGACTAGGGTCAAACTACATCGAGTTGGTAGTGGGAGAGGATTCAGGGTAGGAGGGAGTGGCCAATAAAATCAAACACACTGGGGAGCACAACATGCTAACCTCAGAGAGTGACCTAGAAGAGCATATAGAAGTAGAAAAAATTCAGAAACCATGTATTCATTTGAAAACAGAGGAGAAGGGGGGGAAGAAGTACCCGAAAAATCTGAGTCTCTAGCCTGTGCGCTAGTGAGAGGAGCCACAACAGACAAAGTGCCTGGTTGAGTTGTGGGTTCCTTCTCCCCCTGCATATGCAGCTCCATATACTTAGGAGTTACTTCCACTGAAGGGAAGTCCAACTTTTCCATTTGTGTGCTAGTCGAAACCAAAGTTTTGGGAGGGTCCTGATGTGCCGCGGATAGAAGAGGGAAATATTTGTACAAATGACCCACCTAGTGGCACCTTCGACAATGGAAAGGGATTCCCTCATAGTCAAGAATCTTCCTTTGTGTAATGTCCCCCATCTGGAGCAGATAGCTCTCCACCAGTCCCTCTCTGGTGTCAAGGTGCACCAAAATGTGAGCTAAAGCCAAGTAGCATGTGTCCTGATAAGCCCTATCGTGGTCAAGGTACACCCCTAAATCATCACTAATGACGCTGAAGACCTTCGCTGCCCAAAATTGGAGCGAAAGACCCGACAGGCAAACCCATATCAGACCAGCACCCAGGTTTTCTTTATCAGGGTTGAACATCAGAGACCATCTCTTCAGCAACACTGGGGTCATTTCGATATGCCAGTATCTCGTCAACACCCAATCGACCTGGACTGGATGAGAGAAGATAAGGGCGAACCACCCCCGAGACAGGGTGATGATACCAGGTAGTTGTGCCAACAGATTACCCCATACCTCTGCGGTCCATTTCCGCAGCCATGTAGACGTGTAATTTCTACCTCTAACCCTACCCACGAGCACTGTTCTCTCCGTTAGGGCTGCTTGAGCCATTGTAATGCCTTCCTCGAAAACCAGGTGTCTGTCTCTTTCTCGGATCTTGGAGTGCTTTGTCTTCCTCTTTTCTCATTGTTTTTGTGGATGAGTGGCCTGTGTGCCCTCCTCTGGAACGTTCTCGTTTGAGTCCGAGAACCTGTTTTCCTCGGTGCTTATGTCAAGCCTTGCAATACCATTGAAAAACCCCAAGGGAGGATCCGTGACCAAGGGAAGGTGAGTTGCACTTATGGGCATCGAGCCCAGGAGACCTGCCTGTGCATCATAACCTTGAGAACCGAGGTGAGCACCACTATACCCCACTGCCGAGACACCTGCGCCACCTTGAGGGATTGAGAGAGTCGGAAGAGCCCGCGACCACTCTTAGAGTTTAGAGGGTGAGGGGATGGAAAGAAAGGGTGATTCAGCACCCTCGCCTAAACTAAAAAGACCTCCTGACATAGCCACCACCAATGGAGGGTTACCCAAGTCCTGAAGAGAGACCTCCATTTTGTTCAGGAGTGAGGTAAGTTCCGTAACCAGTGGTTCTGGTAAGCAGTTACCGTCTGGTGGAGGATCGGCTGAAGATGGGTGTGATTAGTTGACTCAGATGTCTTCTAGAGCCAGCAAGTCTGAGGAATAGTCGAGAAGATGTTCTTCCATTCAATTGTCTACAGCCGTAGAAAATAGCGGGGCCATTCCAAGAAAAATGGAAATGAACCCTTCTACCCACTGACCAGGGTTAGAGTGCAACCCAAAATTGAAACCGATAGTTCGGATACCTTCGAGGGGAGAAACCGTGACCATTCGGACCGAATACCTGGAGGATGAATGTATTCAGCCGCTGACAGTGTCACCAAAACCTCGTGACAACCAAGGGTAGACCACCCCTCCAGCACTCAGTAAAAATGTTAAAACCCTCGATAAACAGCGGTAGTTAGCGACAAGAACACATCGGGCAAGGTAATGATAATATAAAAAGAGACTTCGTATAACACCAAGGCAATAGGAGAAAACCAAGTAACAGTAAACATAGTGACACTATCCACTCATGGGTTTAGTAAAAAAAAACTTCAATGAAAACCCCGACCTGCCTTCGAGACCATCCCCCTCTGTTTCCATCTCACTCGATTCCTGCTCCTTAGACTCCTATATATAGAAACAAGGTATTTTCATTTGTATCATGAAAGAATTGTTCGTTTGTGTAATGTAAAATATGTCTCCCCCTTGAAGAGGCTTATTTTGAAGTTGTTGATCTATTCTTTGCTTCTATTTTGTGAGTTGGTTGCATAACATTTGGTATCAGAGCTTTGGATTCTAGGGTTTCGATGCTTCAAATCGGTCCTAGTGGCAATTTCCCTATAACGTCTTTTCTACAAAGTTTCAGAAGCTAAAATTAAAACTCATTTGAGCCGCAATATTTATGAACCTCGTATTTGAATTTCAAATATTTCCTTGCTATATTTTCAGAGATATGATTTGAGGAAGTTAGTGTTTTTGAAGGCTCCATCATTCCATCTCAAACATGCCATCGTGGAATTGTCACTATAATTTTGTTTCAACAAAAATTCGGAAGCTGAAATTAAAACCCATTTGAGACAAAATCATTCTAAACCTTGTGTATAAATTTCAGATCATGGTTCACTATATTGTCGGAGATAGGATCCAAGGAAGTTAGGGTTTTGTAGGCTCCCAAATTCGATCACAAACATCTGACCTTGGGAAAATCGTCATAACTTTTTCTCTGAGCATCAGACTCAAACATCATAAGAAGTGACAACAATAAGACAGACTATAGTTTTCTAAGTATCGTTTTCAGGGCTGAAGGTCGAAACAATGACATATGGAACTTCATACAAGTTCTCTCTATTGAACCAGTCTATAATCAGGTCATTGTGAGAGATTAGGCATAACTCTTTCTTTAAGAATCCAATCTCGATCAGACCTATGGGGTTAGAAAGAGGATTCAATGGGCGACCAAAGGACAAAATTGTAGAACTTGGAGATCCGAAATTACAGAGTTACAGTCATTTGAATATTGAGCTCCTAAAAGCAAGAAAAAGAGATATGAGGAAGTTTGATGGCAAGGATCTGGTAACTTGGATACTACAGATGGAGCAATATTTTGATCTACATTATGTGCAACTATTACAAAAGGTACATATTTCTTATTTATACTTAGAACCAAATCAATTTGTATGGTATAGAGGGCTTTGTTCTCGTAAACCACTTGTCACCTGGTCAATTTTCATGGAGGAAATGATAGCACATTATGAGGATACAAAGAGAAACACCTTCTTTAGCCAATTGGTAAATCTCAAACAAAAATGTTCAATGCAATAGCACACTAAGGACTTCCAAATATTGAATATAAGGGTAAATGATCTTCGAGAAAAGCAGAGGATTGATGTCTTCATAGGGACTTTAAAGGATAACATTCAACATGAGATTCGTCTTTGGGAACATGATTCATTGGAGAAGGCATTTAGGTTGGCAAGAAAAATTGAAAGAAAAATTATGGAAACAAGGAAACCTACCACTCACAACTATAAAGATGGAAGTGTTGTTTCTCCTAGCCTTCCATGACCTACAAGGTTGACACTACAACAATTGGAAGGAAAAAGAGAAAAAGGTCTTTGTTATAGTTTTGATAGAAAATACACTAAAGGTCATAAGTGTTCTCAGAAGAAATTAGTTCACATAGATGGAGAAGAGGAGGAAGAAAAGGAACAAGAAACATAAAAAGAAGAGGATATACACTAGGAAACAGCCCCAGAGAAAGAAGAAATGAACTTGACCATATCTTGTAATGCATTGACAGGAATTACCATTCCTCAAACTCTCAAGATATAAGGACATATCAAGAAGAAAAAGGTAATAGTGTTGATTGATTCGGGTAGCACCCATAATTTTATTCATTGTAAGATAGCCAAGGAATTGAATTGCTTCCTATATCCAACAATAGAGTGTCAAGTAATGGTTGCAAATGGAGGAACCATAAATTTCTCTAGAAAGTGCCATAATATCAAGCTATCCATGGGAGAATATGTCTTGAATAGTCCAATGCTTTCCATTCCAATGGGTGGGGTTGATGTTGTACTAGGAGTCCAATGGTTACAGTATTTGGGGATGATAACTTTCAATTTTCAAGAACATTTCTTGATTTTTTTTTTGGAAGGAAAGGAAGTTTAATTAAGGGGTATCGTTGGGAAACCAGGAAAGATAATCATCTCTAATGGCATGACGAAGCTTCTAAAGAAAGAACAAAGGTGCATAATTGCACAATTATGTTCACTAGAAGTTCAAATAGCGAAATTATTTATTTCTCCTAATCTCCAAAAAGTCTTGGACAATCATTCTAAGGTTGAAGCAGTGGAAGATCACATCGAGCATCAACAAGTTCTCCAACTCTTAAAGGATAACCTCACTTTGGTGTAGAATCGAATGAAACGATAGGCAGATCAACATTGTAGTGAAAGAAGTTTTGATGTCGGCGATTGGGTACTTTTACGGATACAACCATACAAACAAATGTCCCTTAATCAAGCTAAGAAGGATAATAAATTATCACCAAAGTACTATGGTCCTTACAAGGTGTTGCAAAAGATTGGTACTATGGCATACAAATTGGAGCTTCCTGCATCTTGCCGAGTGCACCCAATTCTCCATGTTCCATGATTAAAGAAGGTTATAGGTGACAAGTGCCCAGTTCAAATAATATTGCCAGAACTTGACGAGGAAGGAAAAATCATATTGGAACCTGAAGCAGTCACGGAAACAAGAAACCAACGGCTATGAAATTGATCAATTTCAGAGTATCACACCAAGTGGAAGAACTTACCCACTAAAGATTCCACATAGGAGGACGAGTATTTTATACAAAATCATCTAGAACTATTCAAGCATGTTAGGTCCCTATACTACTAGTGTAGCCCCTTATTGTTATTAGTGCAACCCCCTTATTGTATTGTTGTGCCCATGTAGTCCCCATATTGTTATTATTGTGCCCCATAGAAGCTCACCATTGTTATTTTTGTGCCCTTAAATTATTATTGTTATGTCGAATCTGATTATATTCTGACCCATTAGATATAGCAAGGAGGTATTGTCGTTTGTATCAAGCAAGAATTGTTCATTTGTGTAATGTAAAGGAGGTTGCCCCCTCAAAGAGGCTTATTTTTAAGTCGTTGATCTATTATTTTCTTCTATTTTTTGAGTTGGTTGCATAGCGTAATAAAAACTTACAAACCACGATTTAACACAAGATATAACCTAAGAAACCATTTCAAGAGAAAACCCTGTTGGAAGGTGAGGTTGTTGTGCTCTTTTTCTCTAAATAGAAGATGGATGTGAGTACAAAGAAGTAAAGCTTATGGCCAGTGGGCTACCAGAGTGCACAAATAATCTTCTTTTTTTTCTCTCCCTCTCCCGCTTGGATATTCTCCTTGTCTATGGAACAAATTCACTCAAAAAGAATGGAACCCCTTTTCCTTGGCATGACCTGGTTATAACACAACCCTTTAACCTATTAGTGGTTAGGTTTGACTCCCTCAACTCTTAGCCATAGTTACAATATGGAATTGTCTAGAATATTCTTCACCATGATCACGTGGCTAGCTCCTTTTCCATAAATAATGGGGTGACATGGCATCTTCTCAAATTATGATGGCCAAAATAGGAAGGACAACTTCTAAGTGGCATAAATTTTGCCAATGGACTCTGATTGAGGAAATTCTTGCATCATTGTAAAGGTCTCTATGTGTAGAATACGAAAAAAAGGGGCACACTAAAGAAACAAAGTTTTACTCCCAAACATTATGTTTGATGCATCAAAATTCTCCTGAAAGGTTTAAGACCTTAATTTGCAAAACTGGGTCCTGCTGATAAAAATGGTCTTGTGAGCATATTCCTCCTCTTTTTCCACTCTAAATACATCAAGATTGATGACAAAAAATATAATGATCCAATCCAAATCAATACTAATATAATTAATAATAATATTACTAACATAATTGATAACATTAACAATGTTACATTATTGGTAGTAATACATTAATAATAACATAAATTCATTATTAATATCATTAAAATAGGGGTTTTAGGAGGGGGAGGGATTCTTTATAATTCCGAGGAAATAATTGATACCACATATGCTTGGGGTTTAGGTATAAGATTAAATAACCAAGCCAAAATGTACGGACTTCTCCAAGGCCTCCTCATTGCCAAAAATAAAGGTGTGCTAGACCTTATTATTCTTGGTGACTCCTTACTTTTGATTCAATTTCTCATAAATGGAAGCAACCCTAAAGAAAATACTTTGAAGAGGATCCTCCAATGAATAAGAAGTATATTGACAATGTTCCAATCCAAAAAATACTATCACATTCTCAAATCTCTCAACATGGAGGTTGATGAGAAGGAAAATCAGGCTTGTTTGATGTCAGAATCAGAGCTTGAAATCAATGGGATCAATTTTAGGTGCCCAATTCCCTAGTATATTGATTTTATTTGATAAGGAATATATAAGGATTATAGAAGTTTTAGAATTTTCCATTATCATAGCCCACCCTTGGTTTATGATCACCCCTCCTCAAAGCTTCACAATGCAATATAATTATGAAATGGATCGATCACAAATCCTCTCCCAAGGACTTGTTGGCATTCTAATGGTGATAATTGTGTCATTTATCACCTCCTTGCATCATGCAATGTGCTTAAGTATAATTTCACATGCCTGAGATTTCAAAACTAATTTAACGGAGTATTGGAATTACACTTCACTCAGATTAATGACGGATTTTACTAAACAATCTACAGAAAAATTAAATGTAAGGAAGGTTGAATTTGTGTGGAATGACATGATGGAGAATGTTAAATTGATGAGATGAGCCCTCATAGATTCAATCATCTTGGAAATATTTTCTGCCGAAGTTTTCTCTTCCCATCTTGCTCAAAATTTGATTCTGGTTGTGTTCTTTGTCTCAATAGTGGTGTTCAGGAAGATCCCTCCCTGGAAGCTCTGTAAAGAGATCCATCAAAGGATTTTTCATCTCTCAGGTTGGAATTCAGGGTGGCCTAAGCACTCGTGCTTGTGGATCACCTAGCGTTCAAGTCTTGTTGGCTCTAAAATTAAACGCAAAGGACTTATGTGGTGAAGCTCAAAGCCTGCCACCCTGAATATCTTGGAAGGTATAGTATCTTTCCAATTACTCTGATCTAAGTTTATTTGTTTTCTAGATATTTTTGTAAGAATAGACTCTTCCCTGAGTTGCAAACCTGAGAAAGGCAAGGTTTTTAAGGGACTTTCCTATAAGAATTTACAATGTAAGTTCCTTAGATAGAACACTAAAGGGCACCGCTCACAAACAGATCATAAATCAATACACTAGTATCCTTGACGTGGTTAAGTTCCTCAAAGAGGGAAACATTCCATGACCTAAGCCAACACGGCCACTTCAGAAAATTTATTAATGTAAAATAAAGAAAATTTACACAAGTTTCTCTCATGAACGGTCACCTAGAAAATGACCCTCCATGCTCTTTAAATAGAGATCGTGGACCAATCAGGTGTTAAGCCACAGATGTAGTGTCGGTAATACCGATGAGATAATGAACCATCAGATCACTTCATGTCTAGAACATATTGTGATCGTCATATTGTAAGTTACAAACAAGTAAATAGTAAAGAAACACACTTTACCTAACTATACACTAGACCAAGTTATATATTAACTATTTCCTATGTGTCGGAATATCCTAAAATCCCCCCTTAAGAACAACTTGGGATAGGATTGAAGGATGTACAAAGATGACATAATAGTATAAGGAAGGAGGAATTAGAGCCTATTCCCCTGTTGTGGCCACAATCACCACCCTATTAAAACCTACCTTGATAGCAATTTTGAATGGGTCCCCTAAAAAAGTTGATCTTTCACCTCTTCGAATGATCTGTTTTATCCTAGGGATTTTAGCTCTCTGTCATATGATTCATCCATAACCCTCTCTAACCCTTCATCCATTTCCTTCATCGGGACTTTTGAATCCCCATAAACCTTCATGGTGCTCTATGCCCACACACATAACCAACCCCCACTCTTTATCATGGTTGTATTTGAATTCAACCCATGAAACCTTCCATCGCTTCCTTATTCCCATTATAACTCTTTACAATGGAAATGCTTCACAAACATGCATAAATCACCCTTTTTCCACCTATCGCAATCAACTCAACGCATACCATAAGGCATCGGACCCGACGGCATTATTAACCACATTATATATATTTCGGGTCCAGAGCCCCATCGCATATCATAATTGGTGAAAGTCGAAGCCTATACATAAGGCCGATGTGATATAGCGCACCCGACAAGCCTATAAAGTAAAATATATACGTTATTGGGTCCACTTCCCCATTGCATATCACAATCGGCAGGTTCTGAGGCTTATATATAAGGCATACCATGATATATCGAACCCACCGATAAATATCAAGTCAAGTGCATAATTTTTCAAGTCCAGCCATATGGTCAGCCGCGAGTTTTCCCGTGCATTCCCTTGTATTGCAATAATATGTTGTGGCCAGGGTTTTCAAAAGGGAAAGCTTATGTTATGGATCTGAAGGGATTATTAAACGCAACTCATATGCATTTCGGGTCCGCCTCCCCAATCGCTTATCACAATCGGCAGAGTTCAGTGTTTATACATAAAGCAATTTGCGATACGACAAACCCGCTGATAATTATAAGCCCGGGTATATAAGATTTGAAGTCCAACTGTATGGCTCAGCCATGGGGTTTTTCGTGTTTTCTTATGTCAAGTCCCTCCACCGTTGATCTACCCTTCGTGGATCCAATGGTCCACGCAGATTTCGAGTGAACAAGTAGCTCGAGGAATACCTGCCCGAAAAGCGGTATCCTCTTTCATCCTAGCTGCTACGTGTCACTTGAAGAGTGGAATCGGAGGTCTTCCTCGCAATACCGGTTACCACTTAGCCCCCTTCCAAAATACCACTTGTGGTACGAGAAACCACTTCCTCCCTACGCCATTGATCTTTTGCTTTTCGATGGATTTACTCTTAAACCCCAGTTTCTTTGCTCTTCGCTGAAGCAATGTGTCGCATAGAATATTTCAAGTCTGGATTTCGGATCCAGTTATGTGTTATGCAATGATTTTCAATGTAAATCGGATTTACGCTTGCAAGACTCAATCAGTGCATGAATTAAAAAAAACCAGGGGGCGGTTCTTTCACACTTGTTCCTTTTGATGTTATAAACGTTTAATGAAAGCAAGATCTGTGCTTTTTAAGCATTTTTATCATATTTGCATAATCATAGCTGATATGAATTATTTTTGCAGGCAAATTCGAGCAAATGTAAGTTATATCAAGATGACACCTCTGCACCACCGGTGTTGATATTGCAAAACACACTCTGCAAAAGGGAATACGGACCACCATAGTGCATAATGGAGGAACTCACTGATTTCACTAGAAGCACTCATGACAGTGCTAATCCATTAAGATGTCATCACTTCCAAACACACCTTCGATCATGCCAGATGTGGGGTGATAGGCACAGTGTTTTCAGTTTCCTTCAGGAAATAATAGGGGATAACGTCTGCTCTATACAGGTGTGAAGATATGACACGTAGTCATTCTCTTTTAATCAACATCTATTCATTCCCCAGGAAATGAAACACTCCAACAGATATACCTTTTACGTGTCAGCGGTTACACTGACTGTGCTACGTCGGCACATTTTGATTTGTATATTGAAAAGAAAAGGGGAATTAAAGAAAACAGGGGAAGATGAAGGGTCATGGCCTGAGGCATAAGTATTACCTCTAGATAGGAGAGAGGGGATTTTTGGTTTGGAGAGAATAGCTTTGATTTATTGTGAATAAAGAAGTCTGTTTGGTTCAAGAAGGAGCCTATTGTTTCAGGATTATTTTCCTTTTCTCTCATATGTTTAGAATCAGTGTGTTGTTGCTGGCATAAAGATAAATGTGATTTGCTTTGTGCATATTGATAATGAGCAGTTCATGGTTATTCTTGGTTATTTGAATATGATTCAATAGCATTGTTAATTCATGAGAGGTTGTTGATTCGAGACAAACATAAGTTGCAAGTGTTATTTGTAAGGAAAGGAATGTATATTCCTGCATAAGTAATGGGATTGAAATTAGGATTTAATATAGCCTTGTTCTTATTGAACCAATAATTGATTCATTTGGACTTGGAATCTATATGTGATGTTTAACCTCTTTTGTTATGCTCTTGCAGGATAGATTAGGATAGTTAGGACAAGCTTAAGTAGTGAGAAGTAGTGTAGATAGGATTTGATACATATAGGTTAGCTGTTTCTTTTGTTGATTTAATTGAAGCCTCAAGGAAGCAATCTCTCAACACCTTTAACAATTTACGGTATCCTTTAAAACCTGTCGGAACCAGCCATTCCAAATAAAAGTAGACCTAATTGGGGTTTGTAATCGGGTTAGTTCCCCTTGTTGGCATAGCAAAAATTAGCCATGCCAACAAATTGGCGCTAGAAGGAGGGCCTGAACTGCCATCCACAACTTTTATGATTTCATCTATAAATGTTGCACATGGGCTCGAAAAGATTAATGCATGGATCGTGAAGGTCGAAAAGACCCTTCCTCCCATTCGAAAAAGCCTCATTTCGAAGAAGAGACATTGTGGGAGTATCCTGTCACTCAGGAACAACCAGTCAGAATACTTACTCGGGCTTACGCTCGTTCCCTCTCTCAACTCCCCATCTTTCACTCTTTACCTCCAACAACTAAAAGAAAGCCAAGGATCTATTCCATAAACGAAGAGACATATGCAGCCCCATCTCTTGAAGATATTGTGCTTGAATCCTTGCAAAGTATCGACACTCCCGGGAAGAAATTCCTGAAGATCCGCTCTCTGAAGGTAATCCCTGGCCTAATTTGGGAAATCTTAATAAATAAAGCCTTGAAGAAACCTTCAACCAGAACATCCCTATCCACAATATGGCTAACATTCCTCTCCCGGGTGTGAACCAACTCCCACCTCCTCCAGGAGCACTCCCTCTCTGGCTCGCTCAGGATGTTGTAGTGGTACTTGGGCAGCAACATCCCTTACCCAAGAATGCGGAAAGAGTACTCCCTAAATTGAACCCTGAGAAGGGAGACACCGCTGATAACCATATTCACTCTTTCTTCTTGGCCATGCGCATGTTGGGGGTAGCCGATGAAGATATAGTATGTCACCTATTCCCTTTTACTCTAATTGGTGCGGCCTCCACATGGTACTTTAGCTTGAGAACAGGATTGATCACCTCGTTGGCTGCCTTTCAACAGGCCTTTTTAGACAAGTATGGCGATGAAAAAACCCCTGCAGCCTTAGTTCTAGAACTATCCCTTTTGAAAATGGAAACCAAAGAAAAGGTCAAGGATTTTAACATCCAGTTCAACACATTGTTCAACAGAATCCCGACTAATGCTAGACCTACAGAGGAGGTGCTCATGTAATTCTACATCACTACTCTGCCTGTGCCTACTGCGATGTGGGTCAAAGGGAGTAATGCACAAACCTTACAGGGTGCTATTGATGAAGCAGTAAAAGTTGAGAATGAAATGATCAGTCTCACAGCAAGTCATCATACAACTGAAAAAAATAAAGCCTCTCAAGCATCCAAGAAGAATAATGGGAGTGATAACAAAGGGGCTGAAATCAAAGAAAAGGATACCACAGATGTAGAAGGTTTGCATCGGATCATTAAGAAGTTGACAAACACAGTCATCGATATGAAAAGGAATTCTGGAGAGAGTACAAGCGGGAGTGGAGGAGAGTATAACAACAAAAAATCTTTCAAACCTTTCTATCGTAAGAAGACAGAAGGTGGTCATGGTCCACTTGCACTGCCTGCTCCACCCAATGAAGGGAATTTAAATACAGAAGAGCTGGCTCTTATCGGATCGCTCCTTAACCAAGAAGAACCTATAGTGGAGCTAGAGCCAGAACAAGAAAATGAGGAAGAATACCAAGTAGAAGAGCCCTTGGAAGAAGAATCTCAAATCAATGTACTGTGGGATTTCTACACAAATGAGAACGATGACGACAAAGGAGATAGTATGGCAGAAATCCACACTAATGAAATCCATACACGAAGTAAAGGGCCACTCGCGGGTATGATGAAGCCTGTAGATCAGACAAAGAAAGATGTTTACCCTTTGAAGGTATCCGCTCCCAAGGTTCCTGTTGAGAGGAATAAACCTAGTGGTGATTCCAAGAGTACGCCAGTCATGAGCTATCCTCAGAAAGAAAATGCATCTCCAAATGCAACGAAGGCGACTCAAAATGGTAAAGTCCCACCTAAGAATGGCAAAATTGGTATGTTTACTCTGCCCTATCCTATTTATAACATTGATTACAATATTGTGGATGATCTTAAGAAATCTCGAGCTAATATCATGTATTTTGATTTGTTAAAGTTAACGCAGTAGAGAGATCTGCTCTTAAAAGCTATGAATGAACAGAATTGCAAACCTCCCACCATTCTAAGTAGCCAAACCTAGAAGTCGGTCTCCAGACCTGTTAGTACTCCCAGTACAGCCCAAAATCCAGTAGCCATGGAAGCCACCCTATCAAAAATGAATCGAAACCCCCAAGATGTCAGTGCAACCATGATAGGAAGGAAATCAAAATCCATGACTCCCCCTTTCCTTATCACATTTGAAATCTTCAACATGAACGTACACAATTGCTTGGTAGACTCAAGTGCCTCATCCATTGTGATGCCTTACATTGTTGCTAAAAGACTTCATGCAATACCTAAGAAAACTGGAACTCGAATCATGCAATTAGACAGGACAAATGTGAAAGTAATTGGGGAATTGAAAGATGTATTGATTCGGATGACTACTAAACCACAGTACACACAAGTCATTGATATAGTTGTAGTCGACATACCCGAGGCTTATGGAATGCTGCTTAGTAGGGACTGGTCAGCAAAACTGAATGGATACTTCTCAATTGATTGGTCCCATCTCTTGCTGCCTCAGAAGGGAAAAGGTGATATGCTGAGAGTTGATCGAGAAAGATACATGAAGTATGTAGTGACAGAGCTAAACGGTCCCAATGAACCTGTAATGTTTACCAACTCTATCCTTGGGAATTATAGTTTCAATGTTTGTGCCACAGAAACCTGTTTTGGAGAATTCCATGTAGAAACAATTGAAGAAACTGCAATAAACACATAGTTGGAATCTCTCCCCTGTAATCCAACTGATGAACCACCTTGTAATATAGTAGATGATAGAACTAGTTTCGTAGGAAGCAATTCAATTGATGTAATGCTAGACTCTATATTTTGGACACTATATTTTGATGGATCTAACTACCTTGAAGGTGCAGGTGTTGGGAGCGTTCTCGTTGATCCAAAAGGGAACCAACATCTGATGGCCAGTCAGTTGGAGTTCACGTGCACCAACAACACGACAGAATACGAAGGCTTGTTGCAGGGCCTGAAAAAGGCCATTGATATGAAGGTAAAAAAAATTAAAGTTTTTGGTGACTCGAAGATGATTGTGGACCAGGTAAGGAAGAGGATACACTGCAGTATCAAAACCATACATACATACCTCGAGGACAAAACCAAGATGCCGATATGATGGCTAGTATGGCTGCAAAACTTTTGCATGATTTTAGATTAAAGAAGAATAAATGTTAAGTTGAATTGATTTTCAGACCACCCGTGCCTAATAACATCTCAACTTGGCATGTGTTCGATGATGATGAGCAAATCCTTGAGTTCTTGCACTGCGAGAAGACATTCAAGAATGCAATCATTGATGAAAAAGAGCATGACAGGCTTATAAATGAGAGGGAAGATGAGGAAAAGGATCAGTCCAATATGATTCCCAAGTCAATTGTCAAGATGGAGCACTTGTATGACCTACATGGTAAATTCAAGAAGCCAACTAATTGCAAAACGCATAGCTCATCCATGAAGTACGAATCGGTCAACCTTGGAACCAAAGAAGACCCAAAAACTGTTAATTTGGGCTTGGGGTGCTCTCCACAAGAAAAGGCTGCATTTGTCAAGCTATTTAAAGAATACAAGGACGTCTTTGCATGGACATATGGAGACCTAAAAACCTTTGATACTAGCGTTATGCAACATGTAATTCCTTTGGAAAAGGAGGCTAAGCCCTACCAACAAAAGCTTCGCAAGATGCATCTAATCCTGGAACGATTGGTGAAGAAAGAATTAAACAAAATGCTGGATGCTAAAATCATTTTCCCGGTTAGACACACCCACTAGGTAGCCAATCTCGTGCCATTGAGAAAAAAAATGGAGACATCGGGCTGTGTATCAATTTTAGAAACCTGAACAAAACATCGCAAAAGGATAAATATCTTGTCCCTTTTATGGAACACATCCTTTAGTGCATTTTTGGGTCCGAAATGTTGTCCCTATTAGATGGGTTTTCAGGATATAATCAAGTGTTGGTATCTAATGGGGATTAGCTGAAGACAGCCTTCAACACTAAATGGGGAACTTACGCATATCGTAAAATGCCTTTTGGACTTATCAATGTGGGCGCCATGGACATAGCTTTCGAAGGATTGATCAACAGATCAGTAGTAGTGTACATGGATGACATTACTGTGTATTCATATCACAAAAGGGATCATATTTATCACCTGAAATGAATTTTTGAAAGATGCCGAAGGTATGGAATATCGTTGAATCCCAAGAAGAGCGTCTTTGCAGTCACAGAAGGGAAACTACTAGGTCACATCCTCTCTAAAGAAGGGATTATTATTGATCCTAAAAGAATAGAGACCATCATGAGAATACAACCCCCTGCCAATAAAAGGGCAATGCAATCTTTCTTCGAGAAGATCAATTTCGTTAGGAAATTTGTCTTAGGTTTTACGGAAATAGTGTGCCCCATGCAGCTAATGATGAAGAAAGACGTGGTGTATAAGTGGAGCGATGAAGCCAAGAAAGCGTTTCAGCGAATTAAAGAGGCCATTGCAGAAGCCCCTGCGTTGGTTAGTCTTGATTTCGACAAGGAATTCCAGGGAGCAGAACTGAACTACCCAGACGTGGAGAAACAAGGCTTTGCATTTTTGAAGGCCATAAAACATTTCCACCCTTATTTATTAAAGGCTAGGACTAAAGTGATCATTCCCCATCTTGCTATAAGAGCCCTCTTCATGCAGAAAGAAATGGGTGAACGGAGAGGAAATTGGATAACTGCACTTCCAGAATACAACCTTGAGATTAAGCCGACGAAGATAGTTCGAGGGCAGGGATTGTGTGAGCTCGTGGCAGAAGCCTTGGCGGAGAAAGTAGGGGCATCCGAAGAACCAGAAGCACAGAACTTACAAAATGCACAAGTGGAATTTAGGGAGGAGCCCCTATGGATTAATGAAGCACTGATGTGTGAGCGCGAAACGTTGGAAGCCCTTTTGGATCCTGAGTTGTGGTATTACGACATCTGCTTCTATCTTACACAGGGGTCATGTCCTGAACACATGGATGCATCACAACAGAGAGTGCTTAGATTGAAATCTAATCAGTATCATTTGGCTAATAACACATTATACAAAAAAAATTATGACGGAATCTGGCTGAGGTGTTTGGAAAAGGATGATGCCTACCATGTCTTGAAAGAAATGCATGATGACCCAGCAAGTGGTCACTATGGTGGAGAGACCACTGCTCACAAAATATTAAGAGTTGGATATTATTGGCCCACAGTGTTTAGAGACTCACATGCCTACGCTAGGAAATGCAAGGTATGTAAAATTGCCGCAAGATGAGAAAGGAAGCCAATCGTTCCCCTTAGGCCCATTATGATTTATCGCCCATTCCAACAATGGGGCCTGGATGTCATAGGCGAGATCACTCCAAACTCTTCACAACAGCATAAGTATATACTCACAGTGACCAACCACTTCACCAGATGGACTGAAGCCATCCCACTTTGGAAGGTGAACGAAGATGAGGTAATATCATTTATTGAGAAATTCATTATCAATAGGTATGGCATTCCTGATGCTCTCATATTTGATAATGCTTCTTACTTTTCATCACTGAAATTGACTAAATTTTCTATTGATAAATCAATTCACATAAGGTATGCATCAAACTATTACCCCCAGGGAAATGGAGTTGCAGAGTCCTCAAACAAGAACCTCATACGCATAATATGTAAATCTGTCACTGACAACCAGAGGAACTGGCACAACGCTCTAACAAATGCCCTTTGGGCTAATAAGGTCACCCCAAAAGTGGCCTTAGGAAACACCCCATACTTCCTCATCTATGGACAGGAAGCCATCTTGCCTCCAAACGTTACCCTTCCCTCTTTATAGCTCTCCCAAGCTTTAAGAGGAACCCCTTCAGCCTTGCTTCAAGAAAGGATCAACCAACTGGTGAGATTGGAGGAATTGAGAGTTAAAGCTAGAAATAAATTCAGAAATCACCAAATGATTGTGAAGAGGTGGTTTGATCGCCATCTGGTAGGAGATAAAGATTACCAAGTAGGAGAGCTAGTCCTGAAATGGGACAAGTTGAATGAGCCAAAAGGTAAACACACGAAATTCCAACACTTATGGCTGGGCCCATTCCAAGTTGTGGAAAAAATTGGTCAAGGAACTTACAGGTTGGAAACTTTATAGGGAGAAACTGAAAAACTCCCTATTAATGGCCAACATCTGAAGAGATACTTCCAGTAGCCACCACATGGTGGTTACTACCTGAATAGGTTTGGATTCATTTTATTTTTGTTGTTAGTTTAGTTACATTTCGTCCTTTCATTTCTTGTTTTTATGCAAAGTTTATTTTCCTTCTGTTTTGAATTACGGTCCTTTTTAGCCAACTAATTTCGGTCCTCTAGTCTCGTTTTTACCTTTCAAATTGCCCTCACTCGCCACCTTCATCTTTCACCTCCTTCATTAACCTGCTGATGAGTATGCTGATCCTAAATCCATCATTACCTTGCAAATCAAACAAATTTTCAATGAGCCCATGAGAACTGGAAAATCAGAGGTGGAATTCAAATCGAAGCCACTCACTAGCATCTGTTGGGAACTAAATGATATCTGTTGATAATGTGGATACCTGGAGCATGTAGGGGAATCTTTATAAAACAAAAAATGTGTAACTACAATTGGACTAGCATGGAGGAACACTGCATTTTAAATAAATCCCACTCAGACCTAGCCTATGCTTGCCTGCAAGGTTTGCAGTTATTCTCCATTGGTCCCATCCACCACACTAAATTCTCCAATACCTGTCATCTACAAGTAGATCTCCTTTCATGGGCTAAACTCACTATCATATACTATGTGGCGAATCCAATTGTGCTCTAGTCCTTGTGCCTGAAACTGGAAGGACTTATTTAAAAGAAAATGAAATGTCAGGTCCTTGTACCAATCAGGAAGGACAGGTTGTTTGGGAAGCCGGTTAGAGTAAGGACTATTGTTGGGCTTAGAGTACCGGTTGACACAGCAAGCCCAACCTTTCTTAAGCAATTTAAAAATATGGCATGATCCATGACTGCACCCCATTCAATCATATGAAAATATAGCACTGAAACTCTCATATAAAATGTAGATAAACATATCTACATCAAGTTTGATGAGCAATAAAGAGCTGAGGTACACACCTAAATAGGTATTGACAGACCAATTATGGCCCCAAAAGGATTTTTGAAAGTCAGAAACAAGTAAAGGAAGGTCATTAAATTCCATAATACTACCATTGGAGAATGCCTATCAAAACCCTATCAGTAAGTAGAAGCTATTTGTCTTTATCCCACCTGAAGCAACTAATGTTGAAGTGGAACCCATGCCTGTCCGTCTATACAGTTTGAATTTCAAGTTTATCTTAACACCCCGATGTTCTATTAATCCAAGGTTTATTTCGAAACAGAGAGAACTGGTTCGCCCAGCGGTTTGCCATTTGTTGTGGCCACAACCACCACCCTATTAAAACCTACCTTGATAGCAATTTTGAATGGATCCCCTAAAAAATTTGATCTTTCACCTCTCTGAATGATCTGTTTTATCCCAGGGATTTTAGCTCTCTGTCGTATGATTTATCCATAATCCTCTCTAACCCTTCATCCATTTCCTTCATCGGGACTTTTCAATCCCCATAAACATTCATGGTGCTCTACGACCACGCACATAGCCAACCCCCACTCTTTATCATGGTTGTATTTGAATTCAACCCATGAAACCTTCCATCGCTTCTTTATTCTCATTATAACTCTTTACAATGGAAATGCTTCACAAACATGCATAAATCACCCATTTTCCGCCTATCGCAATCAACTCAATGCATACCATAAGGCACCGGACCCGACGGCATTATTAACCACATTATATATATTTCGGTTCCGAAGCCCCATCGAATATCGCAATCAGCGGAAGTCCAAGCCTATACATAAGGCCGATGCGATATAGCGAACTTGACAAGACTATAAAGTAAAATATATACGTTATCGGGTCCGCTTCCCCATCACATATCGCAATTGGTGGGGTCCGGGGCTTATATATAAGGCATACCATGATATACCGGACCCGCTGATAACTATCAATTCGGGTGCATAATTTTTCAAGTCTGGCCCTATGATCAGCCGTGGTTTTTCCCGTGTATTCCCTTGTATTGCGATAATATGTTGTGGCTGGGGTTTTCAAAAGGGAAAGCTTATGTCACGGATCCAAAGGGATTATTAAATGCAGCTCATATGCATTTCGGGTCTGCCTCCCCAATCGCTTATCGCAATCGGTAGAGTTCATTGTTTATACATAAAGAGATTTGCAATACGGCGGACCCACTGATAATTATAGCCTCAGGTATCTAAGATTTGAAGTTCGGCTGTACAGCCCGGCCACAGGGTTTTCCGTGTTTTCCTGTGTCAAGTCCCTCCACTGTTGATCTACCCTTTGTGGATCCAACGGTCCATGCAGATTTCTGGTGAACAAGTAGCTCAAGGAATACCTGCCCGAAAAGTGGTATCCTATTTCCTCCTAGCTGCTATGTGTCACTTGAAGAGTGGAATCGGAGGCCTTCCTCGCAATACCGACCCCCTTCCGAAATACCACTTGTGGTACAAGAAACCACTTCCTCCCTACGCCGTTGATCTTTTGCTTTTCGATGGATTTACTCTTAAACCCCAGTTTCTCCACTCTTCGCTGAAGCAATGTGTCACCTAGAATATTTCAAGTCCGGATTTCGGATCTGTTTATGTGTTATGTAATGATTTTCAATGTAAATCGGATTTGCACTTGTGGGACTCAATCAGTGCATGAATTAAAAAAAAACAAACAAGGGGCGGTTCTTTCACACTTATTCTTGTTGATGTTATAGACGTTTAATGAAAGCAAGATCTGTATTTTTTAAGCATTTTTATCATATTTGGATAATCATAGCTGATATGAATTATTTCTGTAGGCAAATTCGAGTAGACCCAGTAACGGATAAATGTAAGTTATATCAAGATGACACCTCTGCACCACCAGTGTCGATATTGCAAAACACACTCTGCAAAATGGAATACAGACCGCCATAGTGCATAATGGAGGCACCCTCTGAGTTTAGTAGAAGCACTCATGACAGTGTTGATCCATCAAGATGTCATCACTTTCAAACACACCTTCAATCATGCCAGATGTGGGGTGATAGGCACAGTGTTTTCAGTTTCCTTCAGGAAATAATAGGGGATAACGTCCACTCTATATAGGTGTGAAGAGATGACACACAGTCGTTCTCTTTCAATCAACATCTATTCATTCCCCAGGAAATGAAGCACTCTAGCAAATATACCCTTTATGTGTCAGCGGTTACACTGATTGTGCTATGTCGGCACATTTTGATTTGTATATTGAAAAGAAAAGGGGAATTGAAGAGATCAGGGGAAGATGAAGGGTCATGGCCTGAGGCATAAGTATTACCTCCAGATGGGAGAGAGGGGATTTTTGGTTTGGAGAGAACAAATTTGATTTATTGTGAATAAAGAAGTCTGTTTGGTTCAAGAAGGAGCCTGTTGTTTCAGATTTATTTTCCTTTTCTCTCATATGTTTAGAATCAGTGTGTTGTTGCTGGCATAAAGATAAATGTGATTTGCTTTGTGCATATTGATAACGAGCAGTTCATGGTTATTCCTAGTTATTTGAATATGATTCAATAGCATTGTTAATACATGAAAGGTTGCTGGTTTGAGAATTTGTTAAACATCAGTTCCAAGTGTTATTTGTAAGGAAAGGAATGTATATTCTTGTATAAGTAATGGGATTGCAATTAGGATTTAATACAACCTTGTTCTTATTGAACCAGTAATTGATTCATTTGGACTTGGAATCTATATGTGATGTTTAACCTCTTTTGTTATGCTCCTGCACGATAGATTAGAATAGTTAGGACTAGCTTAAGTAGTGAGAAGTAGTGTAGATAGGATTTGATACATATAGGTTAGTTGTTTCTTTTGTTGATTTAATTGAAGTCTTCCACAAGGAAGAAATCTCTCAACACCTTTAATAGTTTACGGGATCCTTTAAAACCTGTCGGAACTAGCCATTCCAAATGAAAGTAGACCTAATTGGGGTCTGCAATCGAGTTAGTTCCCCTTGTTGGCATAGCGAAAATTAGCCAACCATAAATCAAAGTTTAGTAAACTTCGCCCCTGTGAGAGCCTTTGTAAAGATGTCTGCAACTTGATCATCGGTTGAACAATATTGCACTTCAAGAACATGGTCATGAATGATCCTTCTTATGAAATGCATGTGTAGTTTAATGTGTTTTATGTGCTAATGTTGGACTGGATATTTGCATAGTTGAATGGAACTTTGATTATCACACCAAAGTGTGGTTGGATGTTGTTGTTGAAAACCAAATTCTGACAGGATTTGACAAAGCCACGGGGCTTCCTTACTAGCTTCAATGGCGCCATGATACTCTACTTCTGCTGAAGAAAGAGAAACGACACTTTGTTTCTTGAAATCCCATGTAATAGGTCCAAACCAAGAGTGAAGACATAACCCGTGGTAGAATTCCGACCATCAGGGTCACCAACCCAATTAGAATCAGTGAAACCAACCAATAGAGGAGATGCTTCTGCACTGTAATGAATCTGAAACTGATTTGTACCTCAAACATGATGAAGTATTCATTTAGCTGCTTTCCAATGAATTTCATGTGGATTTTGCATAAATCGAGCAACAAGGCCAACATCAAAGGAAAGGCCAGGACGGGTATGGGTCAGGTACAAAATTTTTCCAACAAGATGATGGTGTAAAGTAGCATCAACTTCAGGGGAAGTACAAGTGAATGAAATTTTGGCTCCAGACTAAAAGGTAGAAGGGGTTGACTTATAGTCTTCCATGTGAAAGTGGCATAGAATATCACATACATACTTGGACTGGGAAAGGGAAATACCTTCTTTCGATTGCAAGACTTGAAGACCAAGAAAATAATGCAAGTGTCCTAAGTGTGTCATTTCAAATGATTTTTAAGGTTGGACTTCACATGGTTTAAAAGGTTGGGATCACTACCAATAAGGATAAGATCATTGAAATAAAGAACAAGAATGATAAGAGACTTACCCACTTTCTTGGTGTAGATAGTATTGTCAGAATGAAACCTAAAACATAAAGTATCTAAAATAAAGTTATCCATTTTGGTATACCAAGCCTGAGGGGCTTGCTTGAGACCATAAAGGGATTTATTAAGCCAACATACAAGGCTAGAGTCTGTTTGTATAAAGCTAGGAGGCTGTTGCATATAGATTTCTTCATGCAAGTCCCCATGCAATAAGGCAGATTTAACATCCATCTGATGAACTTCCCATTTGAAAGAGGTAGTAAGGGAAAGAAGAAGGTAGATAGAGTTCATTTTGGAAACATGGGAGAAAGTTTCAGTATAGTCAATTCCTTCAACTTGTGAAAAACCCTTAGCAACAAGACAAGCTTTATGTTTATCAAATTTTCCATCTGGTCCAAACTTGGTTCTGTAAACCCATTTGCATTTAACAAGTTTTCATCCCTTTGGAAGAGGAACAAGGTCCCATGTATCATTTGCCAATAGTGAACGATATTCTTCATTCATAGCTACATCCCAATCTGGATGGCCTGAAGCTTCTACAAAGGTGTCAGGATCATAATTCGTTTAAGCTTGAGCGAGTAAAGAAGAGGCTCTATTGAATTGAGAATGTGTACAACGCTCATCTATAGGATCACCTTCAAGAGCACCTACTGCATCCCGAGTAGCGCGAACCCATTTTGGAAGCTGAGGAGCTGAAGGAGGATCCCGAGAAGGTGGGGGAGGATTGTCATCCTCGTTGCCATCATCTGAAGAAGGAATATTTTCAAAAGTAGAAGGTATAGAGATAGGTACCACATCTGTCGAACTAGGATCGTAGGCCGATATATTTTCAAAAAAAATTACATATCTTTTAATGATAACATTTTTGGATTTAGTTTGAAGAAGTATACATCCTTTGACATCTTCAGAATATCCAACAAAAATACATTTTTCACTCTTAGGTTCTAAGGCTTTATGTTTCTCATCTGGAATATGGGCTTCTCTAATAGAATGGAAGGTCCTTGATAAATAAAGGCTTCTCTAGTAGAATGGAAGGTGGAAACAAACACAGAGTAGGCTGATCCTAACTTAGTAAGAATGGAATAGATAAGGCTACCATCTTCCTTCTTAACCTTAACACCTTCCAAGAGAAGTCTAAGGGTCTTGAACTTGGAAAAAAAATCTTCAATGGAAGATATATATTGGCGTCCAACATAAGCAACTCATTTTCGAGTTGATGGGCTCTAATTTCATTTTTAATTCCAAAAACTTTATTGAGTTGTTTCATTTCTTCATCGGGGGTATTAATTTCTGCGATATCGAATCTAAGGTCTGGAGAAATAGATATCCGTATCAACCCACGTGCTTGATCTTGCTTATTTTCCCATTTGGCTTTCTTATCTTCACCTTTAGGTTTAGACTCTTGGCCTGAGACTATTCTATAAAGACCTTTACTTCTAAGTAAATCCACAATGTAGGATAGCCATTGGAAGCAGTTGGTGTTGTCAAGAATAACTAGGCATGGACTTTCCACTTTAAAAGAAACTAAAGTTGTAGATGTTGAAACTAAGTGTTCCAATGGAAAGATCTCGAAAAATTAGTCCAATTAAAAAAAATGGTTTTGAAAACGACTTCCGGATGAAGAAGTTATAGCTTTTTGAAGAAAAATTGTTGAAGAAATCGACGAACCACGTGAATGTTGGGAAGTGAATGATAAGGTTATACCCCCTTTCAAACTTAATCTAATTAGCTCATTAAAAAAAGTTATTACTTTATGTGACCCACTTTTATAAATAAGTGAAAGTCTTTTTTACAATGGTACTTTATGAACTATCCACTAAATTGCAACTTAAATAAAAGATAAAGTGACTTTAGAATTATGAGTGACTCGCTTTTTATAATGGGTGAGAACACTTTTACATAAAGGAACTTTAAAACATAAGTTAAATGTGCTTTTTGAAAAAGTAACTAACTCAACAAAAATAAAGACTTGAACCCAAGACCTCTATTCTCATAAAGTAACTTTAGACGAAGTGAGCTAGTTTAAAATGTTAGTAATTTTTGGAAAGGAGTAAGGGTTTTTTTTTTTTTTTCGCTCATTGAAGCTTTGGGGTGCATGCTTACTTGAAAAACCCCTTTTTTCCTACAAAACAAAAAAAACCACACAAACCAAATGAACAAGAAAAAGTATCCAAGCCTTACGGCTTAAAGTTAGATATTTTTGGAAAGTTTTGATTTTCCAAGATCACACTCAGGCACATTGGAAAATAGCATATGCATGAGAAAAATATTTTCTTTCTGTCTCCGGTTTGCCTAGATCACATAGAGTCTCAGGGAAAAGAGCATATGCATAAATGAAAGGTATAGATCCGACAATATAAAAAAATTATACATGACTATAAACTGAAATAAACAAAGAGATAAATAACTATAAATGCAATTAAAGACTGTATACCTCAAGATCTTAAAAATGACTGGATACCGAAAACCTTTTCACGTGAAATGAAATGGGTTACTCACTAGAACATATGCTCCTAACACAATAGAGTAGTCCTCTTGGCCCAAAAGCGGTCAGAAATAGTAGATCTAGGAATCGACAGTTAGATGCAGTTGTGTCGGCTTCAAATTTGGATCACCAATGGATGCGACCCTTGAATAGCTCTAATACCATGTACGAATTTACATGGTAAGTTCTTTAGATAGAACACCAAAGGACACCACTCACAAACAGATCACAGATTAGTACACTTGTATTCTTGACATGGTTAAAACCCTCAAAGGGGGAAACAGTCCACGGCCTGAGCCAATGCAGCCAATTCAGGAAATTTATTAATGTAAAAGAAAGAAAAATTACAAAAGATTCTCTCATGAATGGTCATCTATAAAATGACCCTCCATGCTCTTTAAATAGAGATCATGGACCAATTGGATGTTAAGCCACAGATCAAGTGTCGATAATACCGAGGAGAGAATGAACCGCCAGATCACTTCATGTCTAGAACATATCATGACCATCAAGTTGTAAGTTACAAAAAGTACATAGTAAAGAAACACACTTTACCTAACTATACACTAGACCAAGTTATACTTAATTATTTCCTATGTTTCAGAATATCCTAACATTTCCATCAGTTGGGCCTCTCCACCATTTACATTGGGAAATTGGTTAATTTTAAGAGTTTACTCTGATTAGGTTCGTAACCTCATCTTGAAGCTTAGAATTTACTCTAGCATCTGCCTTAGGCTGACCCTTACTGTCTCTTGTTTGAGTCCTTGGGCTTCGAACAACATAATGAGTTTTGTTTCAGACTCTGATTCCTTGGTTCTAAACAGTCTGTGCTCCCACTGCTTGGAAACACATGAATCTCTCCAAAAAGATGACTATGACATGTAGGTCAAATTTTGTCAGATGTCCCATTCACAAATTGAGATTATAGATAATTTTTTGTTCCTTAAATTTCAATTCTCGCATCTGGTGGGTGAGATGGATGCCCTAAGAAGCATGGTAATGGATCTTAAATTGCACAATGACGCACCAGGGTTCTCAAGCGAGTCCAAGGAAGTCAATGATGAATAGGGTTTTGATCTGAAAAAGCCAAACTCTACAAATGATTGACTCTGTCGTCTCTTTGCTATGTATACCATTTGATTTTTGTAAGTTTTTGTTTGTTAATATTTTGGTTAGTACTTGGTTATGGTTAAAGGTGGTTTCAGTCTGTGTAATATGCATAAAAAATTAATATGTGCTAGTTTCTATACGTACCAGTGTTTGTTCTGGGTCTGATCTCTATTGGTTTTAGTAAGTTTGTGACGAGATACAAAGGGTCTATGAAGCTCTTGGTCATATGAGAATTCTATAGATGTATCCCTCATGTATCTTTGTTGTGACCAGGCGCAAATTTTATCTAATACTACTCAAATTATATATATATATATATATATATATATATATATATATATATATATATATATATATATATATATATATATAGATATATAAAAAAAATAAAAATAATATTATATCTAACAAATCATCTTATTGTAATATAATAATGTTATTATTAAAAATAATGCTAAAATTAATATTAATGTTATGCATAACATTTATGTAATAACATTAACAACCATATTAACAATAATAACAATATGAAGAACAATAATACATAATAATTCAATATTACAATATGAAAAACAAATATGATGTCACAAAGTGATAAACATTGCCATACATCATTTCCCTACATCACACTGTGATGAGCATATTCCCACATCCCACTTCAACATAACCCTTCACCCTTCACCAACACCACATTTTGGTCTAATCCAAGAAAACCTCACATCACTATGTGACAAACATCTCCTAACATTACAATGTGATGGGCATTACCTCATGTCACATTATGACATACAAAACCCTCTCTTGTAATAATATTAATAATCCCCAACATCAAAATGTGACAAACATAACCCAATGTTGTAATGTCACCGACCTAATTTGACATTGCAATATTGCAAACATATCCCAATGTCACAGTGCGATGAACATAATCCACCATCAAAATGTGCTAAACATAACCATATATGACAACATGGTCAACCATATACAACATGCTCAAGCATGGTTAACCATATTCATCATGTTAAACCATGTTTGACAATGTAAAAACATAGCCAACCATGACCAAACATGCCCAACCATGGTCAAACAAAGTTATGTATGGACAACCATTGTCAATCACAATTAACTTCAGACAACATGGCCAACCATGATCAAGAGGTAAACCTTGGACAATTCATTAACCATGGTTAAATTGTTGAATATGTTGGCAATTGTTTTCATTAATGTCAAGTCTAGTCATTGATGTCAAGTGATGTCAAGTTCAGGGCGAGCTTGCTGAGATGTCATGCATGATCCTTGTGTTTTTATTGATATCTTTGTTGTTTTTATTAATGTGGTGAAGTAAAATTCTAAATGCGGACACAAACAATTCCTCTAGCCCGATAGCGGGTCTAGCTACTAAAAAGACATTCTATGGAAGATTTCCTTAGGTTAGAACCAATTAAGAGGGCCTACCTCTTAGTACGCTTATCCAGTTTGGTGATGGCCTTGCTTGCTTGCTCCAGCTATCTCCTGTTTCCTTCTTCGAACACCTGAAACAAGTAAACAACAACAAACAACAATCGTGATAATAGACAAATTGTAATTCAACCTACTTAACAAGTCAACAAGAATTAAGCCATAAACATGTGAGATGACACATTATGTAGGAAATCAATCGATAGTTGCATATATATTAAATCAAGAAGATATTACAACCATTGTCTTGATGTTGTTGTTCTCCTCCGAAAAATCTGGGTTCCCACACACTTCTGTTAGCATTCCATGATGGCCTCAACAATGATATTTTTAAGGCTCTTCCCTTTAGTCTTCACACTAAACCAAATTCACACTTCTCCCTCACACACAACTAGAGAGATACAACTATGAATAACTTGTTGTTTACTCCAAAATTAATTAGCACTAGCACACCAACATTAACACTAGCTTGTGCTTGGGAAGAATGGAGGTTTATATAGCATGAATGGATGGGAGATGGTTCCTCTTCTCATGGGAGAAGGTCTTATCTCTTGAGGTATTTCCATCCTTATAGGGGAAAGGAGCCCAAACTGACATCCTCGACTCCATCTGGCTCAACCATTTACCAGACTTCCATTACGAAGCTTCTAGAGCTAGAAGATTTGGCTCCTTATTATAAAACTTTCCAAAAGAGGATTAGTGCGACTGAAACAAAGCTAAGTTTCTCCAATCGGCGCTAGGAATAGTGTTAATCCCTACAAATTGGTGTGAGGAGGACAAGGGTCATTAGCGCCGGTATTGTAAACTGGGAAAAAAAAGATTTTTGGGAAATGATGCAAAAGGGAATTGTTCTGCTCATGAAGAGGGACACAATGGGAGTTTTTTTCATGAAGAGGAAACATGTAGGGTTCATGGTATAGGTTCTCCAGGATCATGGGATGGGGAGTATAGGGATAGTGACAAAATTTTGTGTAACAGATGCCCCTAAAGTGTGGAGGCCGAACTAGAGTGAGGGATGAAATGCTTTACAAATCAGTGTGGGGAACTGGAGTCTATCATCAGAAAACTTGCAAGCAAGTACATATACATATACATAACTGAAAACTATGTAAAATGATACATGAAATGTGGTATGGATGCAGCCATCTAGAGAATGATCATGTAAATGGATCCAGGCATGGGCGCAACCATCCGATAAAGAGGATCATATCGAAACCAAGGTATGGTCGCAACCATCCAATAATGAGAAGGATCACATATGACAACTCATGTTATGGTCACAACCATCCATCTGAGAGAGACATGTATATCAACATAATCATGTCACATCTCCTTGCAACCTGGACTTGTGTAATCTGAGCCCAAGGTCTTGCGCTCCAACATGACCCGATCAAAGTACAAATTCTAACATGTGAATGGATGTGTTGACGTCGAACATGCTAGAAAATCACTTGATTACGAGCCGATGATGTAAATTGTTAACAAGCGCGAGAGAAACCACCAATAATGACAATGGTCTTCAAGGTACTACTAGCATAATTCATGGAATGTGAATAGAGGAACTGAAGTCGAACACCCATGAAATCACCCGATGGAAAGTCAATGATGTGAACTTGTTGTTGAGTGCAAAGAACTTGCCATTAGGGCATGCAAGCTCTGAGGTACTAGAAGGGAGTCTCTTGGTCAACTTCTTGGATAATGAGCTGAAGTCGACAGGAAGTGACCATGTCGAAGGAGGGCCATAATGTATCCGACATCATCGACACAAGACAAAGGGATGCAAAATAATTTTGGATGATACAGAGAATCAGGGGTAAGTGTAACTACAGAAGGACAACTCTTGAACATATTGGTGATAGGACTAGAACTTTGGAAGATTTTGGATCCATAGGATCGGTGGTCATGATGATGTGGCGGAGATCAAATGGAAGGTAAAAATGAATGGCCCAACCAAGGAAGGTCAACGATAAAAAGGAGGATATCCCATCCTGACACGAAGCAGAAAGTGTCATGTTCAAGAATAAGTTGTCGATACAACTGATTAGATTTCCAATTTTTCCCCCACCATTCTTGGCAGGTACCCCAATTATTTTTTAATTGCAAGCTTGAATGGGATAACATATTCTTGCACTGTAAGTTCATCCTTCAAACGAATCTGACCTAGTAAGTTTAACGAGCCCTAGGAAGGAGAATCTCATGTTCGTCATGGTGACGAATCTGATGTCGTTTAATATTTTAACAAGTCCGACAAAGGCGTAACTCGATATCCTTTTCATGTTTAGAGCGTTTGAAAAAGACATAGAAAAGAAAACTCCACATGGTCCCTTTTCGTACATTTGTGTCACTCAAGCCCAAAAAGGTAGAAAACGATACTTGAGAGAATAGCTTGACCATTTCAGTTAAGGAATACCTTTTTTCGTAAATAGTGCATCCCATCCCGAAAATGGGGTAAACCTATACTGGGTGCACGATGTTTCACATCTGTTAACGAGTTCGAAACGACAAGGTCTCGACTATCTTTTCGTGTTTAAAAGGTCGGAAAATAGCTTGAAAGCAGACCCCCCATTTTATTCTCTTTTACGAGTCAAAAGGGAAAAATACTCGCAATCTTTTCATTTGAGTTTTACGAGTCAAGAAAAGAGTTGAAACAGGACTCGACATCATTGTCGAACATCCATCACCTATTGTTGCGCAAAAAGGTAAAGTGCATTATCCAATTCTTGAGGCAAAATAGGTCAAAATACTTAAAAAAACCCTAATATTTCATTAAAAACTGAATAAAAAGAGGGAAAAGTAAATATTTTTTACCATTTACCATTTTACCTTGTTGTGAAAAAATTTTCACCCACTTTTTCCCTAAATTTTCTGGAGCAGATAGCGAGAGATCCAATAGGTCATTCGCCGAGCAGCCAGTTCAGGTAAGAGCTAAGTCCCTAAGCTCCATTTCCATACTGTTTATTCCCGTTTTCATCCAATTTTTGGATTTCTAAGGGAGGTTTTGGCAAAACAAATTTTCCCTCGATCGGTGCGGATTCTGGGCACGGAATTGAGCCGGCCGAGGGTAATTAAAATGCCCAACCATATCATCAGCACAACTATTTTTAAAACAGGCACATCGATGTCGTGAATAAGGAAAAAACCACTTTCCTCTCAAATCCAGCGTTTGAATCCAAAGTTTACTTGCCAAAAGTGATTATTGACTAGAAAGAACGTGAGCACATGAGCACGAAGATGTGGACACCTTGGCAATGAATCATCCAAATTGCCTGAATGCCTTAAGGAACTGTGGGCTCCTCAAGTTATTTCTCACACCAGGTTTGTAGGCTCAACTAGAGCTACTTCGATACCTGATTAATCTCTGAGACATAAATTGGGAAATATTCATCATTGGCAACCAAGAGCTGGAGTTAGAAACTTCAGACATATATTTCATCACAGGATTGTCCCAGAGAGGGGAACCAATCAACCTATATGGGTCACAACCAATTGGGGTGAGCATATCCATGCTACTTTTCGAACATTTCCTTGAAGCCGTCAAATCCAAGAGCGAAAAGATTGAGATTGCCACTGTGCGAGATGTGACACTGAGAGTACTAATGTTGACTATCAACAGAGTGGCAAGGTCCCAAGCAGTGCACGAGACTAACAAGTTGAAATTTCTATATGCTATCGATTGTATAGCACCGACGATCTTCAATTGGGTGGAAGCCATGAAGATCAACATAAAATTCCAGCTAACAAAAGCTAAGGCGGGGAATTTGAAGCAATTTTGTTTTGGATCTGTACTAGTGACATTTTTCTTGGAATGGATGTCGTTGTTCCAATACCAGCTGACTGAGGTAGATCCATCGATGCCACGAGACCCATGGATGGTCCATTGGAGTCGTTTGATGCATAGGATCACTTAGGGCCAACATATGTCCTACAGGCTCACCTTATTTTCATGGCTATGACAACAGCTGATCGTAGTGGAGGACTAGCTATACAATGGTACCGACTTCTGCGGAGATCAGGACATGCCACTGCCATATGGGGAGAATTTTGATGATGAAGGTAATTTTTTTTATTTTTTTATTTTGTGATTTTTTAATTGTTTTTTATATATATGTGTTTATAACATTTTGTTTTATAAATGAAGATGTTGAACCAGAGCATCCTGCCGAGATGTCCCCGGTAGCTAGGCGTGTTGCTCGCTAGTTTGATGTTGCTCCTTATCAGGAGGGTAGTGACAACGAGGAGGAGATCGCAAGGAACCTTGAGGGTTGACTCGTAGTATCCCAGAGTATGCCCGGGTGAGAGACATCCCATGCTAGTACCAAAGGCATACGGTGGGAGTATCAAACCGGATCTGCCAATTGTTGACTCATGTTGCACGAGCAGTTTCATGCTACCATGATCACCATGTTGATTAGTTCCTATGTCCAGCATTTTACATTTTTGAGGCCTGCGTGCCACGGATATATGAGGCCTACGAGCCGCCGATGTTATTTGAAAACACATATTATTTTTTGGGGTTTTGATGTATTAAACATTATCACCATATATATATATATATATATATATATATATATATAGATATATATATATATATATATATATATATATATATATACATACATATATATATATATATATATATATATATATATATATATATATATATATATATACATCTATATATATATATATATATATATATATATATATATATATATACACACTGTATTTTCTTGCTTACTATGGTACAAATGATTTGTTTTGTATTTTCACATGTTTCGTAAATGTCTATCCAACACATAATTAGCTAATGCATCTGTCAATGTATTCATGCATCTAGGAATATGATGATATGTAATGTAATCAAAATTTCTTTCCAGTAGATGAATACGTAGATAAATTCTCAATATCTGAGGGTTTCTAATGGAATATTGCCCGTTGAGTTGAAGAACAACAAGCTGTGAATCTAGGTTGACAACCAATTATCAAATGTCAAAAGCGATGGCTTCTAACAACAATTCGATGATTGCGCTGTATTAAAAAATGTTATTAGTTGTGTGACCTAAATAGATACCTTGAAGATCAATCAACTCACTGTGAGGGTCATAAATGGCCCAAGCCGCGGAGGATAGATTCCAGGTACTACAACAAGCACCATTAGCGAAACTGATATGAGGAGTCACAGACATCTGCAAAGAAGGGAAAACATAGTAAATGGGAAATCTATTTGAAAACTAACACACCAAACCACACTACACAAAAATGAATGACACACTAATGTACACAAGTAACCATGTAAGATAACCTAAGCATAGTACTTTTTGAGATAAAGCCCATTCCGAGGCTTGTCCAAAGGATTGCCTTCATAATCAATTAGCTCATAGGCCCCTTTTTGCAAAACTCATTTAACAATGTAGGGCCCATGTCACATGGGTTTGAACTTGCTTACCCTCAGCTTCTCATTAGATTGATCGTATAGTAAAACCAAATCACCCTTAGAGAACACGCGGGGGGCAACCGACTGATTGAAATGGGACTCGACTCACTTATTTTGTGCTTTGATGACCAAAGCAGCGAGATGACGAGTCTCATCCAGCCGTTCTAAATATAAGATGCGCTCTTCTTGAGGTGATGTTTCGGGGAGAAGTTCAACAACTAGCTTGAGTGAAGGAAGTTCGCATTCAATCGGTAATGTTGCTTCTAGACCGTAGACAAGATGGAATGGTGTGAAGCCAGTTGCCTCCTTGGTCGAAGTTCGGTAAGCCCATAGAGCTAAAAAGAGCATGAGATGCCAATTGGACTTGTGCATCCTAATAGTACGTTGAAGCATTATAACCAAAACTTTTTTCACGGCTTCAACTTGACTGTTGGCCTGAGGGTAATACAGGATTGAACCATCATGGCGCAAACCCAATGTAGAGGTCATCTTAGCCATCATGTAATCTTGGAAATGGGAGCCATGGTCTGTGACAATGGCTTTGTTAATCTAGGTTGCCATTGATGTCAATATGGCAGTAGCCTGGATGGAAAATATTCTTGAGATGCTACAATGTGATTTATGAAGATGCCAAGTCACTAATGAAGAAGTGCCAAGTGTACCTTGATGATCTAGGAGCTCTTAATGACCTATGCAATGAATGTCCTTACCTTTGATGGTCTTGATGATCTTATGAAGCCATAACCTTAGATGTCCTTACCTCCAATGATCTTGATAATGGAAGACTATACGATGATGATGAAAGACTACATGCTGCATATGATTGATGACACGTCACTATCTTGAGGACATGATGACATTTATAAGCCTAGGAGCATTGATGAAGAAACAAAACAAAAGTAAGGTCATCCATGAGAAGCCCATCCATGAAAAATGTTGTTGTCCTATATTTCTGCACTAAATAATGACCAGTCACATTAAAAATTAATTTTCACCTCCTTAGAGGCAGAATATCACCATGAGACCTTCACCATCTTGAAGATCATAATTTTTCCTTTCCAATGAGCTATTACACAGCCCAAAACTCCAATCAATTTGAAAGTTATGAATTTTTTAAGTTAAATTATTAAATCTGGACATGGAGCCGACCTGAGTAGCCTACACAAGTCAGCCTCCAAACAAGGACGTGTCCTTTCATTTTGCTGTATGAAAACCACTATTTATAAGGTTTCAGAGCTCATTCTTCTTCCATCAATTTCGGTGAAAAATTTCAGAGATAAAACACAGAAGAGGACATAACAGTTTAGGAGGTCTAGGAGGCAAGGAAGTTCACTGTTTTGGGCTAAAAATATTTCTGTCGGGTTAAAACATCCTTGGAACAATATTTCAACATGGTGAAAACACAGTCAGGAGGCTAGAACCTGAACAGAAGTTGGATTGTAGCATTACGTGGAGCCTTATAATATGAAATTGAGTGTTGAAGTGATATGTTAAGGAGGGTTTGGATAGAGTGTTTTGTAGCCACTTTAATGGTGTAAAGGGGACTCGGTAGAGGTAGTTTGTTGAAGTCCCATGTACAGTCATTTGAGGAGTCAAATCCACTGTTAGGATGCAAATCCGTGGAGCCTAGTCTACAATATTTTTGAAGGTTGTGTGCTGGAACTAAAGCATGCAATTTGGAGACATCTGCTTGGATTTGAAAAGAAAGCTATAAAGATCTCAGACTAAGTCTTGGATCTGTGGAACAGTGGACAACAACCTGAAACTTCGGACAATGCCTTTACTCCTGAAATTTTGGACTCTGACCTCTGCAGCAACATACACAGAGGCTTGGATCACTGTTTATCTCAGACTGTGATAGTACAGTAGCTCGGACAAAGGTGTATACAGAGGCTCGGATAGTCGGACAGAGGTATTATTAGGACCTTGAATTAAGGTGTAGACAATGGCTTAGATAGAGGGTAAGACAGTGGCACGAAGTTGGTGATCTCCCTGTGGTATAACAAGACTATGGTGTATTGTTGGTGTACAACAGATTAGTAACCTCCTTGATTGTAGCATTAATACTCTAAGATATAGCTGCACTGACGACTAATTTTGGAGACCTACATTGTACAGTCAACCACCATGTTTTTTAACATGTACAGTGAAGAATCTTATTGAAGGAATACAATCATTATGGAGTGATCTTAAAGAAGATCTCAGATTGGAGCCTTATTATTGAGTTGCCTTAACTAACCTTGGAGTCACTATTGAAGACATTTTGGTAAATTAATCTTGAAGATAACATTGAAGACCATGATGCATCACTAAGTTCATCATGAGGTGACTTGGAGAGATCTTTTCTTGGGTATAATGAAGAGTAGTGGTGACACCTTCTATGAGACAAGGTTGTCATTGATGATATAACGTGATGATTAAGTGAAGGTATTGTTGACGATTGACAGGGCTCGGTGAAGAAGACATTGGGAGCCATGAAGTACAACTAAATATATCTTGATGAAGTAAAGCAAGGGTTGGAGCCTCGAAAGGACAAGGTTGGTGCCTTGGAGGATAGGGTTGGAGACCTAGAGGATTAGAGTCCTCAAGAAACCACATCGAAGCCTAAACCAGATATAGGGTTGGAGCCCTTGAGGTTGGTGCCTCAAAATTGACAAGGTTGGAGCCTTGGAAGTCCAAGTCGGTGCTTGGAAAATACAGGTTGGAGCTTGGAATATTGAGGATTGGTGTCCTTGGAGTTGGTGCTCCTAAACTCAACGTTGGTGCCTTGGATAAGATAGGGTCGAAGCCCTAGAGGTCGAAGCCTCACTAAAGTCTAAGTATGTGCTTGGCACATCGCAGGTTGGAGCCTGGGTGTATTCATCAAGGGTTGGAGCCCTACCCATATTGTACTTGATTCATTATAAAGATTATATTAATAAAATCGTTTACTTCTATTGTTCATTTTTGTGTTCTAAATATAAGTGATCTAACTGGTAAAAGTAACAATTGAAAAGAAATATTGATTCACCCCCCTCTCAGTATTTCCAACAATTGGTATCAGAGCCAGTACCTTCACTCAAAGCCTAATAGCTTGAAGGTTGATCATTAGAACACAAATGGCGAAGCCAAGGAAGAAAGTCTCCAATCCTCGTAAATATGTGTCTCCTTCAACCACCAAAATTGAAGTCAATCAATTTTCAAAGGCTCCATTGTTCAATGGAAACTTTGTTATATGGGAGGGAAGAATGAGGAATTTATTAAAGACTCAAGGCATTGAAGTTTGGAAATCAGTGATTAATGATAGCATAATGGATGGAGAATCCAAGGAACATAATACAAGAGCGATGAAATCAATCTTGAATGGACTACCTGATTCTATGAAGGCCAATTTTGTAAAATGTTCGTTAGCAAAAGTCATATGGGATAAACTTGATGATATTCACTCAAAAGGAGCGTTGACAATGATCTCTAGTCAAGAAAATGATGGAAAACAAGAAGAAAATACAGAGCCCATCAAGGACGCTGAAGATAAGAGTGATGGCATCAAGGCTAAAGAAGACCTAAAAGATGAAGAGAATGAAAAAGATTTTGAAGAAGATATCTTCACTAAAGTTATGGCTGTGTTGTCGTAAAAACACAACCCCCCCATTATTGATGTGTTCACTTCAAATAATGGGGACCCTTTCTATAAAATTTTGGCCAAACACTTTTTAGGATTTTTATTTAATTGATTATCCTACGCTTTTGTTATTTTTTTCATTTTCTTTGGATTCTTGTTTTGATTTCTTCGTTAAAATCGAATTTTTATAAGCTTTTCATTGACGTTTGTTTCACCTCATTTGGTCAACTGGTTTGTAAATGGCACTCCTTTGAAATCCAATCATTTATCTCGCCTGGGTTAAAAATGCATAAAATGTACAATATTCCATTTTTGTAAAAAAATTAGTTCAATAATGCATTTATTTCAAATATTAACCCCTAGTTAGTTACTACTAACATTTTTTCATTTTTCAGCTGAATCATGAAGTATCGGGATTTTAGTAATTTACTCCAACTTCCCAAATTGATTACTAATCTCGAAAACCCAAAATTTCGAAGTGGTTGTAGTTTATTTTTCATTTTTATTTTCGAAGTGGCTGTAGTTTAATTTTTATTTTTATTAAAGTGGTTGTAGTTTATAAACTAAACTTCATTAAAATAAAACCAAAATAAAAAATTGATGTTTAATATTAAATTTTAAATTAATTAAATTAATTAATATTAAATATAATTAATTTAATTAAATTAAAATTTAAAACATAATATATATATAAAATAAAAAATATAATATACGAAAAAATTTCGATCGCATCGGGGGATCGGGTCAGAAGTTTTGATCGGGACATATTTTAAATAACTCCGATACCTACCATACCCTCGATGCCGATTGCCGATACCCCTCCATATTCCGATTGCGATTGCGAAAAGGGCATGAATCATTAACTTGTTTAGGGGCTTAGTTTAGTTTAATAAATTACTCATACGTATGAGTAACATGGAGTGGTAGTTATGAAATAGGTATGGAGTGAATAAAGGTAATGTAAGTTAGTTTGTATTTCTTTATTTTTTATTTATTTATTAGTTTAAAATTTAATGTTTAAATAATAAATTTTAAATTAATTAATTTAATTAATAATTAAAATTTAACTATTATTTAAATTATTTAGATTAATTAATTTATAAATAGTTGATTATTTTCGTTAGTTAAATATTAATTAATAAATAGTTTATTATTAATTAGTTTAGTTTATGATTAATAATTAAATTAGAATTCTAATTTAGGATTAGTTTTTTAATTAAAATTCTGATTTTTAGCGACAAAATTTCCAGATTTATGCCAAATTTGACTCATCAACTTTGGAAGCTCATAGAATGAGTTTTACTTGGCCAAATGAGGCCCAAGATGGTTCATTGGAAAGATAAAATCAATGAGAATATTTCTGAGGGGGTTTCACTAACAGATTTAGTTATTTATTGGGTCGAAAATTAGGCAGAAGATCAAGCTCTGAATTTTGAAAACAAAATCAATTTTCTGAGTTTTATTTTCATTTGCCCAAGCCTCTTCTAATTGCAGATCTATTCGTCAATAATATCCTTGGCCAATTAAAACATCCCAGACATCAATAGAGAGCTTATATTTTATTTTCAATTATTTGTTTTTGGATTTGATTTAATTACCAGAAATGATATTTTAATTTTATTGATTGCATCTTAATTTATTTTGATTTATTTTTGTAGGAAAATAGTGGAAGAAATATGGAGAAAATGATCTCAATCAATGAGAATGCTCCAGCATTTGAAGATTAGAATTTTTGAGCAAATAAAATTGGATTTGACAGATTTTCCTTCAAAAAACTTTCCTCTCAAGAATTCCTTTGCAAATAGTATAAATGATAGATTGCAGAATGTAAGAAGGGGCTACTCTCCTCTGCAATTTTAAACTTCTAAAAGCACTACTGTAATAGGAATTTAGAGTTGTAGGAGGGAGGAGAGAAAATCTCAGATCTGGGGATTATTGAGGATTTTCCCTTTGTATCTTGAATTATGCATGAAGGGCAAAGTTTGCACTATTGTGGCTTTAGCTTTGAAAGTAGAAATTCAAGCAATGTAAAAAGCTGTTGGAGACCAAGGACAGAGAAATGGATGCAATAAATTGGTAGTTCTAATACTACTGTTTCAAATATCAGTGTCATTTTTATGGTAACAGAAATGTCTCATTTTATTCATGTTTGTGCACTATTGTCAATATGGGTAATTTGTCTCAATGTTGTTATTATGTATCTTTGTTCTTATGGATTAAATTCTGATTTCTGAGTAACTACTTACTCAGAAATCTGTCTTATAAAACTAATTTATTAAATAGTAATGTGTTGTGAACTATTTCCACATATTATTGTTTAATTATTGGATTCACTGATTTGATAATCAATATCATTTTAGTGAACTACTTCCTGAGTGATTGTTGGTTTATTATTTCAGTTAACAGGTCTCAATAGGATGTGTTTTGGTATCCATAATGTCAGTTAATTGAACTACTTCATTAACTTGATATTCATTATAAACAAGACATATTTAAAATCCCAATACTTTAATTATCTTGCTCTTAGTTGGGTTAGACCTATATCTGCCTAATTAAGATAGGATTAAGATTAAATTCTTTTTACTTGCATTATAGAATAAGTTTGCAATTAAAGTAGTTTATACATTCTTTTAAGTCCTCTCCTCAAAGAGGCAAAATTTTAGTTGTGGCTTGGCTGAACCCAAATCAGCTTAAGGGTCATTCTCTTGCCTGATCAGCAAGAAGAAGTGATCTGATATCCCTGTCTATTGGTAGTTGAAGATACATAATAAACCAATAGCGATAGGGAGAAGGTAATGGGACCTAGTTAAACCAGTCGGAGCCACCACACCAAACGGAAAAGGAGTTGCTTTAAGGTCCGGACCGGGTGGTTATCCTCTAATGTTGTTGCAGCGATTTTCGAGGCATCAACATTTTTGCCGCTCGAAGGAGGGCCTAAGACTTTTTGTATGTTGGAGTCTTTTCAATTTTAACATTTTATTTAATCACGATGGCTCCTCTTAAGCTTCCCATTTGGAGTTGTATCCATGGACGTGCATCTTCCAATACTCCACCCGAAGTGGTAAGACTCTTGTCTTAGGTAAAATTTAATGGTAAGAAAATTTCTTCTGCTTTTAATCATGTTCTTCAATTTATTCGAAATGTTTCAAATTATGATTTTCAAGGAATTAATGAAGGCATTTTATGCAGAATTTTTACTCTCACATTTGCGGCAAAAGCCAGAAACTGGTGTAAAACTCTTCTGGTTGCCTCAATCCACAGCTGGGATCAATTTGTTACAATTTTCATTTCTAAATTTGACGGCTACGATTATGAACAGGTATGTGATGAAATTGAATATCTACGAATATTTGAAAATGAGTCTGTTAAAGATTTCAATATTCGATTTCATTTGAATTGTTTAAGATTTAAAGTCGAAGATAAACCTACGGAAGAAGAATCATTAGATTGGTTTGAATATATTAGTTCTCTTCCACCCATTCCTAATCCATATGAAATTAGTTCAAGCTTTGTTCCATCCCCTTCTAAAATAAATGAGAATTCCAATTTGAATGTGAAAATAAATTGTGATGAAGTGGTTTCACAAAGTTTGGAAAATATTTCTAATCAAATGCAAGAAGACAACAGCAGCAATTTTGGAGAAAGAGCCACCTTGAAATCTGAAAGCTACTTTGAGGTAAATTCAGAAAATCAGATTGAAAATCAGCAAGTGCAAACAACAATCAAAGTAAATAATAACATGCAAACTGCTGTACAAATTTCTGAATTTTTCCATGATGAACAAAAGCCGAAATCAGAGCAGCAAAGCAACCTTCTATAAGAAAGCATGAGTACACAAAGGAATGATTTAGAATCTGAAATTGACAATGAGCATAATGCACAAGAGTTCTCAAACAGAGACAGTTTTAAATGCATTGTTTCATGTTCACATTTTTCCCTTTACCCTGATATTTTTAATCATGGTAATTCTTTCCCTCTTGATATTAATAATATTTCAGAAAATACAGAGGGTGATCTAAATGAAATACCAATTAATTTTTATCAAGATAAAGAAACAATAATTGATCATTCTTTTGCCATTAATAAGCATGAAATTCTTGTTCTTCCTTGTTTTGCTATGTTGAATGAGATTGAAGGGAATTCTAGAGAACCTTGTGAAGTCGTTTATGATAATTACTCTGACATTAAGGATGTTGATTTCTATTCTTCTTAAGAGAATCCTCATGATAAAATTCAAATAACATCTGAGAATGAGGAACATTTCAATTTAGAAATTATTCCAACCAATCCTCATTCTAGAGCAGCAAATTATCTTCATGATTTCACTATTCGAAAAAACATTCCAATTTATGATTCATATCATGATGAAACTCTCATTCCTACTTATAATCATAATTCGTTTTCTAGTTCACAAGTTGGAATTCGAAATTACTCAAATTCCATAATTCTAGTCAATCCTTGTGAAAAAGAAATCATTTCAAAACGATCCCAATTGTGCTGTAACATTAGTTGTAAAAATAGTGATTTCATTTTATTTTTATTTCCTCACTTATTTTGTTTAAAATCAGATTTATTTTCAGATTTTATTTTTCAAATTTTTGATACATTACGTTGACATATTCAACACTTTACTATCAAACACTTAATTGATGAATTGCCTTGTTGGGAAATTGAAGTTTCATATTATAACCATGAACATCAAGCGCTGTTAACATGTCAATGTCTATTGATGTTCATTTCTTATCAAAAGATTCTATCTTTTCTAAGACAATATCAACAAGAGAATGTATTTTTACAATCTGGCAAGCGATCCAATTTAATTAATAATTTTCAATTGTATTTAACAGATTTCCATTCATTTTTCATTGACTCATTTGAAAAATATTTGGAAAGTTTTCCTTCAAGGAAAATGGTTAATAATTTATCATTTGTACATAACACTAATAATTTTTTTCATGCTTTTGAATGTAAAAGTTCATATTCACAATCTGGCATTTCATCTCCTCTTTTAAACATTTCCCAGTTATTAATGGAAATCCATCTAGATTTCTATGATCCAATTGGTATTGTACTGGAAAAGAAATTTCAAGAGAAGGAGATTTTAATTAAGTTTCTAACAATAACTGTACATTCTAATTTCATATTTAATTTGCTCAGTTTAGTTAGATTTGTATTTTTATTACTAATATTTGAATTGTACATACATGCAGGAATTAAAATGATAAACTGGTTACACTGGAAATATGACTATATCTAGTCATTTTCATGTATATGGTTAGAATAGGAGTAGAGTTAATGTAGTTAATTTATTTTCAACAGTTCTGCAGATATAAATAAAGCAAGCAATCAGCCCTTTTCATATCATATACATTTTCAGTGAAACATTTTCTTCCTATCATAAAGTTTTAATTCTTGTTTTCCTTTTTAAAATTTCTTGCAGCAATACCTCTACCCATGAATACATCTCTGCCTATTTCGAATAATGTATTGACAAAATTTAATTGAGTATGCACTTGGCACACATTCAAATCTGTGTTGATATTCTTCCACAAATTAGTGGCTTAATCTCATTCTAATCTTTAGTTTATTATCTGATGCTGCAAAACGCATCATATTTATTTACTGAAGGCATTATTGAACAGTCACTATAACAATACAGATTTTTCTCAAGATTAATTCGGAATGAGCAAAGGTAATAAATTGTTGTTTCACTTCAAAATGGAAGCATAGTTTCATATTTATTTTTGGTAAATTTTATATTTCCTGAACATGAATAAGCAGATTTTATTTAGGCTGATTACTCACTCCGATTTAGAATAAATGATGAGATAATGTTGAACGAAGTCAAAATTTTGATAAATCCAAGGAAGAATTTGAAGATTCATGAGGTAAAATCTGCAGACAATTATCTTCTAGGTACGCATTTACAAGTTCGTTCTCATCTATTATTAGTTTCTCGTTTCCTTAGTTTATTTTTTTATTTTTGTTCTGTTTTATTTTCAGGTTTTCATTTGTTTTCAAAACTTGAAGTAAGCAGCAAACCCATTTCAAATTTGCAACAGGCTCAGGGAAATTTTATTTGTGATGCATTAAAATGTGAGCATTTTTAAATTTTGCTTTCATTGATAATTTCAATTTGATTTTCATATTGTTGATACTTCAGTGAAAATATTTGCAATACTGCCATCCCGCTTGTCCTCGTCGATCATTTCATTCCGATATCACATCATCCACTTCACAACCATTTGTAGCAAAATATTTCATTGGAAGTAGCTTTTAACATTTGTGATAAGAAATTGTTCATAAAAGGTCTTCGATGTATTACCTCGCTCATATGCCAGATCGCATTTCGCATATCGGAAGTTTGCAGTTGAAGTATACTTCCATTACCGTAAAATTGCCGATCTCTGATAAACGACTTTACTGATATTGCGATGACCACATAATTCCAGATCCGATATGAAATTCAAATCAAGTTTATAAAATATCATGTCCATTTAATCACAATAGAAGTAGGGGCATAACTTTAAAGCGCTGATGTTTCGGATCCGATATGTTATTAAATTTTCATCATAAAATTATCGCGTCCACTCTTCATCGCATATCAGCATATCAAGAATTGTTATATCATGTGCTTAAGATTACCGATGGCCGATCATGCCAATTGCCAATCGCCGATTAGCCACATCATTCATCGCATATCAGCATCGCAAGAATCATATTGTGTTACATCGAGTGCCAAGATTTCGCTAATTGCCGATTAGCAATTGCTGATATCGCAATCGATTCATCGCATTTTTATTTATGCTCACATCACATTTCCGACTTTGCGATGTGCGATGTGCAATGTGGGAAGCACAGTGTAAATATGCCCCGATCTGCAATATAACAATTTTTCAATAGTGTGATCGCTACATCTCATTGCACATATTTTCTTCGCATGATCTCATATTGGCAATTTGCTATTTCAACCTCTGATGCGATAGCTTCCAATGCATGCCTCTAAGCTATTAATATTTAATCAATATATGGCATAGCAACAAAGGTGAAGTCTCGCAAATTAAACTTAAAGCATGGTGAAAAAACAAGTTGTGCGAATCATCTGATACAACAATATGTTATTTTAAAAGCAAACTTGGATAACCACTATGGTATGAAAGTAGTTAATCATCAATTTGCAAGATATTCAAATCATTTCAATTTCTCATACATTTCAGTTTTAAATATATACTTCCATAATTTAATAAGAAATTCAAGACCTCTCTATCTTCATATTTAAAATTTATTATTTTTGATTTGGTCTTGATTATGGACAATTTATAAAATTATGGAGTTTATATGAAACTTATAATATTTTGAGAAACATTCGTAACTGCAAATTCTCATTCTCATTTTTGATGCATTTCTTTTCATTTCAATTCTCTTGAGCATTAAGCATTCCATTTTTTATTCATTTTACTGCTTGCTTTAGTTTAGATAAAATAAATAATGATTTTGGGTTATAGGATTTTGATTAGTTTGACTTCTTCAAGTTTTTAAAATTAATTAAAATAAGAAGTCAGCTAGTTTGGAGAAACTGATAACTTTCAGGTAAGATCAAAAGCAATTATCCAATGGTAAGATTCATATACCCACTTTCATTAATTTCCATTTCGTTACTTTAGTTTCAGTTTTGTTTTTCTGATATATAAATATGTTTTGCAGCGCTTCATAAAAGCTTCCAATCCTCTGCCAGATCATATTTTCGAAGTCCATACTCTTCTCTTGGCTTAATTTCAAGAAGTAACGATAATCTTCGTCAAAACAGCTACACCAGGAAGTTTCTGAACCTTTAATCTGTTTCTTTAAGCATTCATTTTTTTTAGAAAATGATTAAAATGATGCTTTGGAACAAGAAGATTGACATCAGACAGAAAGTTTTCATTGTGGCTGAATTTTATCATCACTGCTATCCAAAAAGCCTAAAACACTCACAACCCTGCAAGGTATGATTTTCCTAAATCTCGACATAAGAAGGATTAATTACACGATTATTTTCTTCATATTGTTGAGACATTGGTATAAACATTCTTGTTTGAGTCTATTTTTTGAAACTTGAATTTTCCTTTCCACTTTTAAAATTTCTTCATTTTTATTTTTGTTTGCTGATTTCTTTTTTCACTTTGGCTTAAGAATTATTTCCCTTTGGTTTTCAGTTTTCATTTCGGTAACTTTGCCATGATTTATATGAAAGGCCTACTTGTTACCCAACAATAGTCAGCATACATGGAGAAAAATAGTTAATAGTCACCTATTAGCTTTTTCTTAATTCTCTTGGTAAAGTTTGATTTTCTTATTATAAAGGTAGACATACTTAAGGAAGAGATCACCGATCAAAAAAAGTTGGCAAAGTATCATAAAATCTGGAAAATTTCTTTTTCATCAAAATTGTAATCATTTTGAGATTTCAATATTTTATTAAAATCTTTCAAAGTTCTATTATCAGTCAAGAAAAGTTATTTTCAACCAAGTAAAGACAATTTACAGCAAGGCACCTTTAACTCTGAAATTGTCATTCTTAACTCTTAAGGAGTCAATGATTCTCCTTGTCCCAAAAAGTCTTATTTTTCTAGAGTATAATCCAGAAATATATTTAAACATAAAAGATAAGAGTTCTCATCATGAGCCTGCTTACCATGATCATAGGGGAAAAATATGCTGACATTACCAACACTGCTAAACAAACCAGGGTAATGGCTTATGATTTCAAACAATTATAAGACAAGGGTTCTCATCACGAGCTAGCTTGTTCAGTCCAAATATAACCAGTGAATGGCATTGTCAACTATCTGGCCACCAAACCAGGACAATGGGTTTTAAGATTTAATACAAAAAAATAAAAAATAATACATATATAAATGGATTTATCTCTATGTCAATAATTCTTAAAGAGATGGGATTCTGAATCATTGATGATTAAATGGTAACCCTGTCAAGACTATAGATGTTTGTTGGCAGCAGTGGCTCTACCTGTGGCAAATGAGCATATTTTAAAAAGCTAAGCTGTAAAGTGACCTCTGCTTTATCTGTACAACTAATTAATGACTGATATAGAATTTTGAAATATTTTAATTTATGAGAAATTTTGAGAAAAATTACAGTTAGATGATTCTTGTTTTTATTCAAACTAATGAACCTAGTCAAGAATTTCAAACATAATTCTCTCTTCTTTAATTATTTTTACTTTAATTTTAGGAAAATCTCATTCATATTAAACAGAGATAACTAGTTCTTCTCCTGTGTGTCGCCATTGTTGTGGTAAAAACACAACCCCCCATTATTGATGTGTTCACTTCAAATAATGGGGACCCTTTCTATAAAATTTTGGCCAAACACTTTTTAGGATTTTTATTTAATTGATTATCCTACACTTTTGTTATTTTTTCATTTTCTTTGGATTCTTATTTTGATTTCTTCGTTAAAATCGATTTTTTATAAGCTTTCCATTGACGCTTGTTTCGCCTCATTTGGTCAACTGGTTTGTAAATGGCACTCCTTTGAAATCCAATCATTTATCTTGCCTGGGTTAAAAATGCATAAAATGTACAATATTCCATTTTTGTAAAAAAATTAGTTCAATAATACATTTATTTCAAATATTAACCCCTAGTTAGTTACTACTAACATTTTTTCATTTTTCCGCCGAATCATGAAGTATCGGGATTTTAGTAATTTACTCCAACTTCCCAAATTGATTACTAATATCGAAAACCCAAAATTTCGAAGTAGATGTAGTTTATTTTTCATTTTTATTTTCGAAGTCGCTGTAGTTTAATTTTTATTTTTATTAAAATGGTTGTAATTTATAAACTAAACTTCATTAAAATAAAACCAAAATAAAAAATTGATGTTTCATATTAAATTTTAAATTAATTAAATTAATTCATATTAAATATAATTAATTTAATTAAGTTAAAATTTAAAACATAATATATATATAAAATAAAAAATATAATATAAAAAAAATTTCGATCACATCGGGGGAACAGGTCGGAAGTTTTAATCGGGACATATTTTAAATAACTCCGATACCTACCATACCCTCGATGCCGATTGCCGATACCCCTCCATATCCCGATTGCTGATTACGAAAAGGGTATGAATCATTAACTTGTTTTGGGCTCAGTTTAGTTTAATAAATTACTCATATGTATGAGTAACATGGAGCGGTAGTTATGAAATAGGTATGGAGTGAATAAAGGTAATGTAAGTTAGTTTGTATTTCTTTATTTTTTTTTTATTAGTTTAAAATTTAATATTTAAATAATAAATTTTAAATTAATTAATTTAATTAATATATAAAAATTAATTAATTTAATTAAATTAAAATTTAATTATTATTTAAATTATTTAGATTAATTAATTTATAAATAGTTGATTATTTTCGTTAGTTAAATATTAATTAATAAATAGTTTATTATTAATTATTTTAGTTTATGATTAATAATTAAATTAGAATTAATTAGAATTCTAATTTAGAATTTGTTTTTTAATTAAAATTTTGATTTTTAGCCCAGCGACAGAATTTCCAGATTTATGCCAGATTTGACTCATCAACTTTGGAAGCTCATAGAATGAGTTTTACTTGGCCAAATGAGGCCCAGGGCAGCTCATTGGAAAGATAAAATCAAGGAGAACATTTATAAGGAGGTTTCACTAACAGATTTAATCATTTATTGGGTTGAAAATCAGACAGAAGATCAAGCTCTGAATTTTGAAAACAAAATTAATTTTCTGAGTTTTATTTTCATTTGCCCAAGCCTCTTCTAATTGCAGATCCATTCGTCAATAATATCCTTAGCCAATTAAAACATCCCAGACATCAATAGAGAGCTTATATTTTATTTTCAATTATTTATTTTTAGATTGAATTTAATTGCCAGAAATGATATTTTAATTTTATTGATTGCATCTTAATTTATTTTGATTTCTTTTTGTAGGAAAACAGTGGAAGAAATATGGAGAAAAGGATCTCAATCAATGAGAATGCTCTAGCAATTGAAGATTAGAATTTTTGAGCAAATAAAATTGGATTTGACAGATTTGCCTTCAACAAACTTTCCTCTCAAGAATTCCTTTGCAAATAGTATAAATGATAGATTGCAGAATGTAATAAGGGGTTGCTCTCCTCTGCAATTTTAGACTTCTAAAAGCACTACTGTAATAGGAATTTAGAGTTGTAGGAGGGAGGAGAGAAAATCTCAGATCTGGGGATTATTGAGGATTTTCCCTTTGTATCTTGAATTATGCATGAAGGGCAAAGTTTGCACTATTGTGGCTTTAGCTTTGAAAGTAGAAGTTCAAGCAATGTAAAGCGCTGTTGGAGACCAAGGACAGAGAAATGGATGCAATAAATTGGTATTTCTAATACTACTGTTTCAAATATCAGTTTCATTTTTATGGTAACAAGAATGTCTCATTTTATTCATGTTTGTGCATTATTGTCAATATGAGTAATTTGTTTCAATGTTGTTATTATGTATCTTTGTTCTTGTGGATTAAATTCTGATTTCTGAGTAACTACTTACTCAGAAATCTGTCTTATAAAACTAATTTATTAAATAGTAATGTGTTGTGAACTATTTCCACATATTATTTTTTAATTATTGGATTTACTGATTTGATAATCAATATCATTTTAGTGAACTACTTCCTGAGTGATTGTTGGTTTATTATTTCAGTTAAGAGGTTTCAATAGGATGTGTTTTGGTATCCATAATGTCAGTTAATTGAACTACTTCATTAACCTGATATTCATTATAAACAAGACATATTTAAAATCCCAATACTTTAATTATCTTGCTCTTAGTTGGGTTAGACCTATATCTGCCTAATTAAGATAGGATTAAGATTAGATTCTTTTTGCTTGCATTATAGAATAAGTTTGCAATTAGAGTAGTTTATACATTCTTTTAAGTCCTCTCATCAAAGAGGTAAAATTTTAGTTGTGGCTTGGCTGAACCCAAATCATTTTAAGGGTCATTCGTTTGCCTGATCAGCAAGAAGAAGTGATCTGATATCCCTGTTTATTGGTAGTTGAAGATACATAATAAACCAATAGCGATAGGGAGAAGGTAACTGGACCTAGTTAAACCAGTCGGAGTCACCACACCAAACGGAAAAGGAGCTGCTTTAAGGTCCGGACCGGGTGGTTATCCCCTAATGTTGTTGCAGCGATTTTTGAGGCATCAACAGGCTGCCATGGAAGAGATTAACAATTTGAAAAAGGAAAATGAGGAACTTAAGAAGAAAGTGAAAGTTGGTGACTAGGACAAGACAAAGAAGGAAGTTGACCTTGTCAAGTTTCAAGTACAAGAAAGAGATGAGGAGCTCGCCAAGATTAAGGAAGAATTTCATCAAAACAAGAGAAAGCATCATGAAGAAGTCATATCCATGACAAATCAATTGGATAAGGCAAAGAAACAGGAAGATACCTTGTCAAGCCACCTTGAAAAAAGTCACAAGAGCTTGAACAAACTTGAAGCAGATATTGGTCAATACAAGGAATGGGTCTCCTCCCTTAGATCTCAACTAGAAGAAGCAAGGAAACAAGCACAAGGAGCTGAGAAGGTGATGGAAGCTTTAACATTCATAAAAGGACAAGTTGATGAAGCAGAAAAGTTGAGAAACTCCATGATATGCCAACTAGAAGAAAAGGATGATGACATCACCAAGTTAAAATCAGAAATCACTTTTCTTAAGGCCTAATCATGTGAAGCAACCAAGATTATGGAAGAAATGAAGAAGCAACTAGTTATGAAAGATGAATATTGTAAAAATTTGAACGGATAAATTGTCTTTCTTAAAAAGGAAGTTGACTTGTTGAATAAGAACTTAAAAATCTCTCAAACCCTAGATGACATCTTAAGTCATCAAAGGTCTCCCCTTGATAAATCAGGCCTTGGCTATGCAGGTGAATCCTTAAGCAAGAAGGAAAATGCTTCAAACAGCAAAGATGTGAGGAAGCCACGAAGAAATGTTGATGCTCCCAATTCCAGCAAAGGCAAGGAGAAGAGTTAAGACAATTATGGAAGAAACCCTCCTCTAAGAAGAAATGTAGATGGTGTCAAGGATGCAAGAGGCAATGGTTATCATCAAAGGATCCCAAGGCAAAAAGACTTCAGAAGTGCATCAAGGAAACCTTCTTCTCCCAGGTACCAAAGTATATTTCTTGGTTATTGCTATTCTTGTACAAACTTTGGGCACATGGCAAAAGATTGTAGGGCATATCACAAAGATAATTCAAATGATTCCCGTCAATCTCTGAGAAGCAATTTTGCAAGAAGAAGTCATGAATTTTTATACATGAACAACATAGAGTGCTTCAAGTTTCATAACATTGGACATATGGCATGTGGTTGTAACCTGACTTGGGCTCCTACACAAGCTAGAACCATGCCAGAGAAGAAAGTTACACAAGTATGGAGAAGGAAGCAAAAACAATCCGAAAATCTCTTGAACTCTCCAGCCAACAACACATGTTGTTGACCTAATCTTCAAAATCTAAGCATTTGATGGGGACATTCTTTCAGAAAGAAGACCATGCATACAGATAGGGGGAGATTATGATGATTAAGCATTCTTGCAGAAGCTAGTCATGGATGGATCCTATGAGAACCTTGATGAGTCACACTTGAACAATCATCCGTTGATCGATCATCTCTTGGGAGTCGATCTATTGAAGAACATGATCTCTTATCTATTTTATGAATTGTTGTTAAGATGTCTTCCACTTGATCAACTAAGCAGGTAATATTTCCTGAGCGAGAGGAGATTTTCAGGCAGGAGAAGCTATTTCACCACATGAAGAAATACAAATATATCATGGATCACATTTCTAGAAAGAAGAGCACCTTGATAGGGGGAGTAACGAACCTATGAAGAACTAATATATAAGAAGAAAAGAAGTAGCTCGACAGGGGGAGTTCTTGGACACCACGTTTTCCATTGATGTCAAAGGGGGAGAGAATATTTTCAAGGGAAATAATATTGCCATCAATGACAAAGGGGAAGATTGTTAATCTAGGTTGTCATTGATGTCAATATGGCAGTAGCCTGGATGGAAAATATTCTTGAGATGCTACAATGTGATTGATGAAGACGCCAAGTCACTAATGAAGAAGTGCCAAGTGTACCTTGATAATCTAGGAGCTCTTAATGACCTATGCAATGAATGTCCTTACCTTTGATGGTTTTGATAATCTTATGAAGCCATAAACTTATATGTCCTTACCTCCAATGATCTTGATAATGGAAGACTATACGATGACGATGAAAGACTACATGCTGCATATGATTGATGACACTTCACTATCTTGAGGACATGATGACATTTATAAGCCTAGGAGCATTGATGAAGAAACCAAACAAAAGTAAGCTCATCCATGAGAAGCCCATCCATGAAAAATGTTGTTGTCATATATTTCTGCACTAAATAACAACCAGTCACATTAAAATTTATTTTTCACGTCCTTAGAGGAATAATATCACCATGAAACCTTCAAAAGCTTGAAGAGCATAATTTTTCCTTTCCAATGAGCTATTACATAGCCCAAAACTCCAAGTAGTTTGAAAGTTATGAATTTTTGAAGTTAAATTATTAAATCTAGACATGGAGCTGACCTGAGCAGCCTACACAAGTCAGCCTCCAAACAAGGACGTGTCCTTTCATTTTTCTGTACGAAAATCACTATTTATAAGGTTTCAGAGCTCATTCTTTTGCCATCAATTTCATTGAAAATTTTCATAGATAAAACACAGATAGGACAGAATAGTTTAGGAGGTCGAGGAGGCAAGGAAGTTCACTGGTTTGGGCTAAAAAGATTTCTGTTGGGTTAAAACATCTTGGGAACAATATTTCAGCATGGTGAAAACACAGTCAGGAGGCTAGAACCTGAACAGAAGTTGGATTGCAGCATTACGTGGAGCCTTCTAATTTGAAATTGAGTGCTGAAGTGATATGTTAAGGAGGGTTTGGATAGAGTGTTTTGTAGCCACTTTAATGGTGTAAAGGGGACTCGGTAAAGGCAGTTTGTTGAAGTCCCATGTACAGTCATTTGAGGAGTCAAATCCACTGTTAGGATGCAGATCTGTGGAGCCTAGTGTACAATATTTTTGAAGGCTGTGTGCTGGAACTAAAGCATGCAATTTGGAGACACCTGCTTGGATTTGAAAAGCAACCTATAAAGAGCTTGGACTAAGTCTTGGATCTATGGAACAGTGGACAACAACCTGAAAATTCGGACAGTGCCTTTAGTCCTGAAATTTTGGACTCTGACCTCTGCAACAACATACACAGAGGCTTGGATCACTGTTTATCTCGGACTGTGATAGTACAGTAGCTTGAAAAAAGGTGTATACAGAGGCTTAGACAATCGGATAGAGGTATTAATAGGACCTTGAATTAAGGTCTAGACAATGGATTAGATAGAGGGTAAGACAGTGGCGTGAAGTTGGTGATCTCCATGTGGTATAACAAGACTATGGTGTATTGTTGGTGTACAGTAGATTAGTAACCTCCTTGATTGCAGCATTAATACTCTAAGATATAGTTGCACTGACGACTAATGTTGGAGACCTACATTGTACAGTCAACCACCATGTTTTTGAACATGTACAGTGAAGAATCTTATTGAAGGAATACAATCGTTGTGGAGTGATCTTAAAGGAGATCTCAGATTGGAGCCTTCTTGTTGAGTTGCCTTGACTGACCTTGGAGTCACTATTGAAGACATTTTGGTAAAGTAATCTTGAAGATAACATTGAAGACCATGATGCATCACTAAGGTCATCATGAGGTGACTTGGAGAGATCTTTGCTTGGGTATAATGAAGAGCAGTGGTGACACCTTCTATGAGACAAGGTTGTCATTGATGATATGACGTGATGATTAAGTGAAGGGATTGTTGACGATTGACAGGGCTCGGTGAAGAAGACATTGGGAGCCATGAAGTACAACTAAATATATCTTGACGAAGTAAAGCAAGGGTTGGAGCCCAAGAAGTTGGAGCCTTGAAAAGACAAGGTTGGTGCCCTGGAGGATAGGGTTGGAGACTGGAAGATTGAGGATTGGTGTCCTTGGAGTTAGTGCTCCTAAACTCAAGGTTGGTGCCTTAGATAAGATAGGGTCGAAGCCCTAGAGGTTGGAGCCTCACTAAAGTCCAAGTAGGTGCTTGGCACATCCCAGGTTGGAGCTTGGGTGTCTTCATTAAGGGTTGGAGGTCTACCCATATTGTACTTGATTCATTATAAAGATTATATTAATAAAATCATTTACTGAATCTATTGTTCATTTCTGTGTTCTAAATATAAGTGATCTAACTGGTAAAAGTAACAATTGAAAAGACATACATATTCACCCCCCTCTCAGTATTTCCAACAGGATTGAGGTACACCGAACCTGGAAATAACGTGATTGAAAAGAAATTGAGCTACCATTTTACCATCTACTGAGTATGTAGGCATCGCTTTGGCCCATTTGGTGAAATAATCCACAACAACGATAATATAACCATGACCACCGGCCGAAAGAAGGTTAAATGTCATAAGTCAATACCCCATTTGGAAAAAGGACCAACGATAATGACGGGGTGTAAGTGAGTGGGTGGGGCGCACATCTTGCGCTGGTAAATTTTGCATTCATGGCACTTGTGAATAGCAAGGATGCAGTCCATAAAAATGGACGGCCAAAAATAACCAGCGTGAAGGATTTTTTGAGCGGTAGCATAGCCAGACATATGAATCCCACATGCCCCAGAATGGCAGTGATCTAGGTCCGAGTGTGACGAAGGACCCCTCCAAGAACTTTTACTTTCATGATGCATTAAATTTCATTTTTAAAAGAACATAAATGAACACATGTGCATGCTATAAGGAAGAGGGACATGACAATCATCAGCAACATAAAAACATAAGCCGTTGATAACGGAGTTCGTCCAGGAGGGACTACGTCTCTGGGCCCCGGTGTCAGGATGGTGTAGGCCGCTGCATTAAGTGCTGTCAATAGTGATGATGTACACAAGAGATGATGTCACGATCATACAAGGAAAATGCCCTCACGCAAGAGTGGCTAAAGGAGATGTTCCGCTACAAGAACTCTCAGTAAAAAAAAAGACTCCTATCATTGTGACTCCAACTCATGCATGATGAGCATCCCGCCAACATGGCATAAAAGGGATCTCAATGCAAACATGCATGACAACAACATGAGTATCCCATCAACATACAACAAAGGGATCTCAAAACACATGACGAATCATGACAACAAGTACATCACCTAGACGATTCTGCATCACATAAAGCAGGCATCATGAAAACAAGTAATAAACAAGATACCTCATCAACATCAAATAGGGATCTGTGCAGCCAATGCATAACAAAAGAAGTACATGAACACATTGCATTTACCTCACAACCAAGGTCCATCTGAAGAAGTGGATGTCAAACTGTTGATGTTGTTCATGCCATCAATCTCACGAAATCAATTGCATGGAAATGGTTGCTCGCACATGAACTCTGGCACCTGCATTCCACTTAAAAAAGTGGCTGAATAATAGAATGAGAAAATGAAAAATCTGAACACACCATTAGATTTTTCGCATCGAATAGTGCAAAATCGACTATCAAATTTTTGAATTCTGAAAAATTGAGAATCTGGGGCTCAAGGAATCTTTTAGATTCCCCCTCGATTCCTCAAAGATTTTGCTCCATTGGTGGACTGGAAATCTGCAACTCAAAGGGCGAATCTGACCTCTCCATTGCGATCCTTGTAGAAAACCATGAAAAACGACTATAAATTTGACTATATTCCGACATGGAGAAAAATTACTTCCTTGGGAAAATTTCAAGGATCATGGTTCCGCTCCCTGTTTTTGCAACAATCATGGTTCCACCTTTATACTGAAAAATGATCGAAAAATGCATAACTCTGATGGAGAAATGAATAGCGCCAATACGTTCATGACATCAAGAAGTGTTGAAACCATATAAAATTTGTCAAAATCTGACAAAGTGAAATTTTGCCCCTCCTGCAAAATTCTGCCTCGAACTACGTGCACTGCCTCCTCTTGTCTCGAAAAACGTGCCTGCTCCTGGTTCCTCCTCCATTCTAGGTGCACTATGAAAATGAAATTTTATATAATTTCGATGGGCAGACTTAACAAGGACCTCGTTAGACGAGTTGGTTATAGATTCGGTTATTATGGAGGAGGTCGGGCAGTCAAACCTTGCCTCCTCCCTTTTTTACACAATAAAAAATGTTATTTTGAGAAAAAAGGTTCGACTGGGCTCACCTTGGGTGACCCGCCCACTACACCTATTGCTGGATCATATCCTTATTAAAGCGGAAGGGTTAAGGTTGGGTCCACGCCCCAAGGGCCGGCCCACCTTTCCCATGCATGTTTTTTTGTTAAAGGGGTTGGGTCCATTGTTGGCATTATGATGCATGTGTTGTACTTGATGGAAAACAACTCATAGAAGATCAACTCACTTATATATATCTAGATGAATCTACAGAAGAGATATCAGATGACAATTCTCAATATGACAAGTCCAAAGGGGGAGATTGTTGGCATTATGAGACAAGTGTTGTCCTTGATGGCAAATCACACAAATGATAAATTATAGTGCAGCAAATTTATTTGATAAATTACAGTGCAACAAAGTTTCCTTCATGTAGAGAAAAGTTCATGCACTTTTATGCAGAGAAACGTTTATTCCATGTAGAGAAAAGTTCACGCACTTTTATGCAGAGAAAAGTTTATTCCATGTAGAGAAAAGTTCATGCACTTTTATGCAGAGAAAATTTTATTTCATGTAGAGAAAAGTTCACGCACTTTTATGCAGAGAAAAGTTTATTTCATGTAGAGAAAAGTTCATGCACTTTTATGCAGAGAAGAGTTTATTTCATGTAGAGAAATGTTCACGCACTTTTATGCAAAGAAAAGTTTATTTCATGTAGAGAAAAGTTTACATACTTTCATGCAAGAGAAAAGTTCACACACTTTCATGGTTGGTTCATGGTATTAGTCCGACAGTTTTTGATCCTATGGTTTTGGTCCGTGGTATTGCATCCAAAAGTGTTGATCTCACGCACTTTCATGGTTGGTTCATGGTATTAGTCCAACAGTTTTTGATCCTATGGTTTTGGCCCGTGGTATTGCATCCAAAAGTGTTGATCTCACGCACTTTCATGGTTGGTTCATGGTATTAGTCCAACAGTTTTTTGATCCTATGGTTTTGGACCGTGGTATTGAGAAAGGACTAAGGCTATAAAAGAGGAAGGAGATCATTTGGCAAGCCATCTTTTGATTAATTGAATATCTGATAAAGTGCTAGATCTGGAATACGGTGATTGGGTTATGGTGCAGATCTAGATCTGAATAAAGAAGGAACCTGAGCGCAAGGAGAAGGATAAGTTCTATTGATGGGTCAAAATCTTAAGGCTGGAATAGTGGTATCTCTATATGATTTTGATCTGTGATATGTGGTGCATGCTTGATCTATAAATCTGATAAGTTGGGTTAACTAATATCTGAATATTTGAAAGAATGAATTTATAGATCTATACGCAGGTTTTTGTTGGTGAAGTTGCAGACTTTACTTGAAATATGGTTTAGTTGTTTTTATCTATTACTGTGGTGTTCAAGGTTCTGATTTGATATCTGGTTGTTGTGTGCTGAGAAAGTATTAATTCAGCTTATGCACAAGGAAGTTGGTTGATTACAGATCTATTTGATACTTGATGGATCGGGATCTTAAGGATTGGAATGTTTATCATTATCTGGTTTGATAGACTAGATCTGAATTATTGACGTATGTTTTATGAATGGTATGATCTGGGTATGTCTGATGTATGGAACAACTGCAAAGTTATAAGGAAATATTTGTAGATCTGTATGCGGGTTGGCTTTGGTGAAAGCATTGATTCAGTATTGGGTAATTCAGAGATTGATGATGCTAGTTTTGATTGATTATGAGCTTCAATGATATTAATGGGTCCAGTATGAAAATTGGATGAAATGTGGTACCTGGAGGAAGAAAGAGAAGGTTGTAGCCTTCGGTAGGTCCGCACCTACGTATTAGTACATCAGCTAGTACAAGAGCCAAGGGGGTGGTAGCTCCCTTCTAGTAGCAGCTGGAAAACAAGTAAAGGTTGGAGCATCTCAGCAGGTAGCAGCCTGCACAAAGGGGGTTGTAGCTCCCTTCCAGGAGAGTCTGGAGAACGTGAGAAGGTTGTAGTCTTTTGCAGGTAGAAGCCTGTGTACTGGTATAAGTCTGCACCAATACAAAACTATTGTAAAAGGTATTTCCTTTTAAAGAAGATTGAGACGACTTGTAGCAAGTGGTTTTCAACCACATTGGGTTTCCACCTTACATCATTGTGTTCATGTGTGCTTCTTGTGTGTGATGATCTGTTCTATTTTTACTGCTCTGGTTTACTACTCATATGGTTAATAATGTTCTGATGCACTCATTAGAGATCAACTAACTGAATCATATGTTTAATGGATATATACGTGTTGCATCACATATGAATCTTAATATGGAAAGAGAAAAAGTTATATTGATCTGATAATACTGATTCACCCCCCCATCTCAGTATTATTTCCAACAATTGGTATCGGAGCAGGTCCTTTGGTAGAGGCTTGATCGCTTAAAGGAGATCCATGGAACAATGGGAAAGAAGCTTAAGAAGAAAGCACATAAGCAGAAGAAGACATCTCAGAAGAACTATGACAGTGGGAGAATCGATTGGGGATTAGGTGTAAGAAGCTCTTCAGATTCAGAATCATTTCAGAATGAAGATGAACTATCAGGTATGAATTTGCTATCCTCTGATGTTCCAGCTATCTATCCATTTGGAAAAGATGAAAGTGATAGTGAAACAACTGAATATGCTCTTATGGGTGAACAAGAAAGATATCAAATAGAGGCAGAATTTAAAAGGCTTTCGGACAAAATCAGAGATCAACAAGATCTATTGAACAAAAGGGAATGTGACTTCAAAGAAGAAGTTGCCAAACTAAAAGCTCAACTAGAGGAAGGAAACAAGGTAAGGAAGTTATTCAAGGACAAATATCAAAAGTTGCAGGATGAAGTCAATGAAAGAAGCACAACCATCAAGAAACTCAGAGATAGATCCAGTTACTATGAAAGTCTTGAAGCCACGATCTACTCGCTAAAAGAAGATCTTGAAGAATCAAAGAAGCAGAATAAAGAACTACTCCAAGCTCATGAAAATGAAGTTCTTGAACTAAGACGTCAGTTGGAAGAAGAAAGAAATGCTGAAGAAAACGTGAAGAAGCAGTATCTTGAAAAGGAAGAGCAACATCAAGTTGAGGTAAATACTCTAAAAGATAAATTAGAAAAAAAGGATAAACTGTTACGATTTCAAGATAGTACTAAAGTCTTGGATGATATTCTTAATAGTCAAAGCTCTCCTGCTATCAAAACTGGTCTTGGTTTTCATGAATCTATTGAAGGTGAATCTAGTTCACAAAGTAAGACAAGGGACTCGACTGCAAAAATCTGAAATGCTCAATAAGGAGATGAAAGGTCAATCTCATCATCAACCAAGGAAAGAAATTCTTCAAAGAAAATATTTTACTCCTCCTATGAATAATGTTGAATGTTATGTATGTCATAATCTTGGACATGTTGCAGCCATATGTAGAAGAAGAAGGTTTCAAGACCATCATGTAGAAAGATCATCACATTCAAGGTTTTTTAATGGATATTGCTTTGCTTGCAATTTGTTTGGTCACAGAGCTGTTGATTGCTATAGAAGAAATATGAGACATGTAAGATGTTACACATGTAACAAGCTTGGACATATAGCTAAGGAATGCAGGAACAAAGTATGGGCACCATACCAAAAGGAGAAAACATCATCATCACACTTGAAGATGTGGAAGAAGAAAGAAATACAGTCAGAAAGAGGTGGCACAACACAACATACAAACATAACAGAATCAGAGGGAGCTGGAAGTGTAAAACTTCAGTGTCCTAAATCTCATACGCAAGTTTCTTAAAGAGAAGTCACGTATATACATGAGTTGGTTATGACATAGTCGCGTATATGATTGTTTGAGGAAAGGCAGTAGGGACAGGTTCAGGAAAAGGATCAGTTATGATTCGGTTTATTATTTGCGTTGTTTGATAATGGTTACAATTTGCTGATGATGTGTGGAAATGACTTGATGGTTAGAAGTGTTTTGTTTCTAACTTGATAATGAAGATGTCTTGATACTTCTTGTTGATATGCATGATCAGATCTGACAGTAACCAATATGGCACGGGTTTAGGGGGAGCATATGCTTTTAATGCATTGTTGGCATTATGGTTAATAGTCCTTGGTGATGATGCTTATATGGATAAATGATTCATCTTGCTATGATATGGTTATGAATTGTTCAGATGATTCTTGGGGTTACATAGTTGATATTTAGATCAGATTTGTGGTTGATTCTCTAATGGTGCTTACATGGTGATTTTCATAAGGATAAGGAGAAGTACAACGCTGGAATACACATTTTCATTACTTGATGAGTCACTCATATGCTGCTGTCGTCATATGCATAAAGATCATATAATACAGTTATGATGTAAGATTCCTATAGTTCTTGGTGCTCATGTGGATGAGGATTGTTGATGATATAAAGAAGCCTTGACAAATGATCTTGAGCTCAAGATACATAGTGCTGGATACATGCATGATTACTCAAAGTTGCATTGTTGGAGACATGATGATGATGAGTTCTACATATATGATGATAGGTTGATACTTACATATGTTGATTGATGCAGATATTCCCAAGAGATGATACATGGATGATCTTGTTGATAAGATGGCTATGGCGTTTTACACATAGGATATAATGTGAGTGATTTTATGATGATGAGTTGATATCTATCTGCAGACATATCCTGTCATAGGACATTTACAGGTTGCTGATTTGGAATTGGTTGTACGCGAGTTTCATAAGGAGTATCCGCGTATATACGCAAGTTTCTGTGGATACAGTCGCGTATATGTTGGTTTGAATAAAATCAGTGGGCCAGACTCTGGGTGAGAAGAGTCTGATATGGGTCTGACAGAGACCATCTGACACAGATTCAGGGGGAGCAGATTAACTTCTAATAATGCATTGTTGGCATTACCTTAGAAGCTCTTGGTTCGTGTACACAAGCTGTTTTGGTTAGAACAGGTGCAGAAGGAGAACAGAAGGAGATCATGGTTGCTGATCTGAAAAGTGTTTGACAGATGCTGCTGCTATCAGTTACTGACCTTGCTTATAGTCAAGGGGAGCATGAACAACACACTTCAGCAGAGCAGAGACTTCAGCATGTACTCAAGGGGAGCATGGACAGATTGGTACACCTTGGCATATACAAAGGGGGAGCTCAGCAGGCACTCAGGGGGAGTATGGACAGCAAAGAAAGAGAATATCTTGGTTCGCCCTTTGCCCTTGATGTCAAAGGGGGAGAGTGATTTGGTATTGCTGCCATCAAGTCCAAAGGGGGAGATTTTTGGCATTATGATGCATGTGTTGTAGTTGATGGCAAACAACTCATAGAAGATCAACTCACTTATATATATATATATATATCTAGATGAATCTACGGAAGAGATATCAGATGACAATTCTCAGTATGACAAGTCCAAAGGGGGAGATTGTTGGCATTATGAGACAAGTGTTGTCCTTGATGGCAAATCACACAAATGATAAATTATAGTGCAGCAAATTTATTTGATAGATTATAGTGCAACAAAGTTTCCTTCATGTAGGGAAAAGTTCACGCACTTTTATGCAGAGAAAAGTTTATTCCATGTAGAGAAAAGTTCACACACTTTTATGCAGAGAAAAGTTTATTCCATGTAGAGAAAATTTCACGCACTTTTATGCAGAGAAAAGTTTATTCCATGTAGAGAAAAGTTCACGCACTTTTATGCAGAGAAAAGTTTATTTCATGTAGAGAAAAGTTCACGCACTTTTATGCAGAGAAGAGTTTATTTCATGTAGAGAAATGTTCACGCACTTTTATGCAGAGAAGAGTTTATTTCATGTAGAGAAATGTTCACGCACTTTTATGCAGAGAAAAGTTTATTTCATGTAGAGAAAAGTTTACGCACTTTCATGCAAGAGAAAAGTTCACACACTTTCATGGTTGGTTCATGGTATTAGTCCGACAGTTTTTGATCCTATGGTTTTGGTCCATGGTATTGCATCCAAAATTGTTGATCTCACGAACTTTCATGGTTGGTTCATGGTATTAGTCTGACAGTTTTTGATCCTATGGTTTTGGCCCGTGGTATTGCATCCAAAAGTGTTGATCTCACGCACTTTCATGGTTGGTTCATGGTATTAGTCCAACAGTTTTTTGATCCTATGGTTTTGGACCGTGGTATTGAGAAAGGACTAAGGCTATAAAAGAGGAAGGAGATCATTTGGCAAGGCATCTTTTGATTAATTGAATATCTGATAAAGTGCTAGATCTGGAATACGGTGATTGGGTTATGGTGCAGATCTAGATCTGAATAAAGAAGGAACCTGAGCGCAAGGAGAAGGATAAGTTCTATTGATGGGTCAAAATCTTAAGGCTGGAATAGTGGTATCTCTATATGATTTTGATCTGTGATATGTGGTGCATGCTTGATCTATAAATCTGATAAGTTGGGTTAACTAATATCTGAATATTTGAAAGAATGAATTTATAGATCTATACGCAGGTTTTTGTTGGTGAAGTTGTAGACTTTACTTGAAATATGGTTTAGTTGTTTTTATCTATTACTGTGGTGTTCAAGGTTCTGATTTGATATCTGGTTGTTGTGTGCTGAGAAAGTATTAATTCAGCTTATGCACAAGGAAGTTGGTTGATTGCAGATCTATTTGATACTTGATGGATCGGGATCTTAAGGATTGGAATGTTTATCATTATCTGGTTTGATAGACTAGATCTGAATTATTGACGTATGTTTTATGAATGGTATGATCTGGGTATGTCTGATGTATGGAACAACTGCAAAGTTATAAGGAAATATTTGTAGATCTGTATGCGGGTTGGCTTTGGTGAAAGCATTGATTCAGTATTGGGTAATTTAGAGATTGATGATGTTAGTATTGATTGATTATGAGCTTCAATGATATTAATGGGTCCAGTATGAAAATTGTATGAAACGTGGTACCTGGAGGAAGAAAGAGAAGGTTGTAGCCTTCGGTAGGTCCGCACCTACGTACTAGTACATCAGCTAGTACAAGAGCCAAGGGGGTGGTAGCTCCCTTCTAGTAGCAGTTGGAAAACAAGTAAATGTTGGAGCATCTCAACAGGTAGCAGCCTGCGCAAAGGGCATTGTAGCTCCCTTCCAGGAGAGTCTGGAGAACGTGAGAAGGTTGTAGCCTTCTGTAGGTAGAAGCCTGTGTACTGGTATAAGTCTGCACCAGTACAGAACTATTGTAAAAGGTATTTCTTTTTAAAGAAGATTGAGACGACTTGCAACAGGTGGTTTTCACCCACATTGGGTTTCCACCTTACATCATGGTGTTCATGTGTGCTTCTTGTGTGTGATGATATGTTCTATTTTTACTGCTCTGGTTTACTGCTCATATGGTTAATAATATTCTGATGCACTCATTAGAGATCAACTAACTGAATCATATGTTTAATGGATATATACTTGTTGCATCACATATGAATCTTAATATGGAAAGAGAAAAAGTTATATTGATCTGATAAAACTGATTCACCCCCCCTCTCAGTATTATTTCCAACATCCATGCCCCAAGGGCCGTCCCACCCAATCTTTAGTGTTTACGGTTAATAGGGGTTCTGTGGGAGGGGTTGGGGTTAGTGGCCCACCCCTCCACATATATATATGTGGATAAAATTGGGGTGGCGAGGTTGGTGTCCCGCCACCTTTTTTTAATTTTTTTTTTGTTAAATAAAAACAATATGCAGTTTTGAAATTTTGGTTTTTTTGGGCCGAAGGAGTCAATTTAACAAGGCCACAATTTTTCCCGGAATCTGGTCGGAGTTGGTCGGATTCCGTTCGTCGGAAAAGTCGAAATTGCAGCCTCCTTAAGCCTGCCCAGTTAGCAAAAGTCAACCCAACTTTGACTGCTTCTAACGTTCTCATACAGACTTGGTTTGACGAACCATTCACACTGTCACAATCAGGACGACGAGATCTATGCTCTGGTCCTGGTTCGAAGGCAGTCTGATCACTTTGATTTTTGAGCTTCCATAAGCCCTCTTTGTCCTGTGTGGGTCTCTAGAGCCACCTGGATCAATCCTCCCCACTGAGGAGCTTTTAGTCCTCCAAAAGCATGAAAGATAATCTGCAACTTCTCTGTACCTTGTCTGCATCACAAGCATCCTGAAAGGCCTTGCTTTCATCTCCTTCACCTTTGTTCTTCAGAGCCTTAAGCGATGAGCTGACACCTGCAGCCTCTGTAACCTATAATACATTGTTTTTGCAAATTACATGCTTGAATTTCATGACCAACTAATGACCCAAGCGTCCCACACTTGCCACGAGTTTATAACACATACTCGGTGGTCAAGTTTACATCGAGATGGAAACGATACCCAAGCTACGACAACAAGGCCAAAATATCATTGTTGTTTCAACAAGTGATGGAAAACACATCATCACTGCAACACATGATTTACAATAAGAAGGCCAAACACTATTTTCTTTGACAAGTGATGGAAACACGACATCACTTTCATAGTTTATCATGCAACACAAAATAAGACCAGACATCATTGTTGCTAAACAAGTGATGGAAAAAACATCATCACTTTTTACATTTTAAAATGCAACAAATGATTTACAAAAGCATGACCATGAAATGCTAACATATCTAGAAACCATTTTTTGCTTATCAAGGTGAACGGGTTGCCTCCTTGTGGCGATTTTGCTTGTCGAACAATCGTTTCACCTAGTTCATGCACCGACACTTTGTCTTTAAGGCGCTGCTCTGGATGGAGCCTCCAACAAGTGGCTCAATGATGGCCATTTCTATCACAATGACTGCAATAGGTATTCTTCCTCCAGATTTGCTTAACGTGTTCCTTTACTTGTTGTTGAGAGGTTTTTTCACGCCTCATCCTTTTGTGTGCTGCCATTCTTTTCCAACACTTAGAAAATGTATGGTTATGTAATCCACAAAAGGTGCATGTTTTTCGATGCCATGTTCTTCGTTCATCATTAACAACATGATCATAATCGAAATGAACATTCGCATGTCGAAAGTGGTTATACATTTCCTTGTTGTCTCTGGTGTAAGTATGGTGATGAGAACTTGCCTCAGCTCTTTCCCTGCAATGGAAACTGCCATGGGATGATGGGGATGTGTTCCCATCATTCTCTTTCTTCGATGATTTCAATGATGTCTCGGAAGCATATGACACATTCGAGCATTCTCCCTCGGTGTATCTCAATCATGCAAATTGAGGTCTCTGCACAACCTCCAATGGTTGAGTTATGCCTTGGTTATTAACACCAAGTTATTCTTCCTTCTCGTGCTTCGTCCTAGTAAGGAGCCTCATGTTTGTCCCTGTAATTGGGATCTCCAATTCTCCAACATAAATCATACTATGTGACAATGAAACTGAAAGTAAATCAACATATTTTACCTCCTCTCTCGATTTGGAAAGAACTGATGAGGGCTTCACATCATCTGTTGTTGGCGGTTTGCTTGTTGTCTCGGCGCATTCCTCAACTTCTTTTTTAACATACCCAAGACCTATTCGACATGGAAATCCTTCTATTTTGATGGGGTTGACGATGCCTTGGCCATTAACGCCCAAGCCTTCATACCCTATTTTCTTCAACAGTTTGGAGGCAATTCCTGTGATATGATTTTCAAAAACAGCAAAATCATCATCAGGAAACATACATGAATATGGAGAACTACTTTTTACCTCACATGGGTCACGCTGCAACTTTTCCAAGGCCTCATCCTTTGCTTGCAGCTGTCGTAGCAAACTATGTTTCTCCTCTTTCTCTTCATGTAGATGCATCTTCAATTCAGTGTTCTCTGTTTGAAGATTATGTTTGTTGTGCTTCAGTTCTTCCAGGGCCTCTTCCGTGGCTTGCAACTAAAGCTGCAATCGCTCCTTTTCCTCTGTCTCTTTTTGTAGAGTTTCATACATTATTTCCACCCTTTTGGAAACTTTGGGCATGGTCTCGTACATCGTTTTTTCATCCTCTGTCGCTACACGTTCCATTGTTCACACTTTCAATTCACATACACGCAAAGACTGCTCTGATACCACTTGATCCAGGTCTAGGTGTGACAAAGGACCCTTCCAAGAACTTTTACTTTCATGATGTATTAAATTGCATTTTTAAAAGAACATAAATGAACACATGTGCATGTTGTAAGGAAGAGGGACATGACAATCATCAACAACATAAAAACATAAGCCGTTGATAATGGAGTTCGTCGAGGAGGGACTACGTCTCCAGGCCCCGATGTCAAGATGGTGTAGACCATTGCATTAAGTGTTTTCAATAGTGATGATGTACACAAGAGATGATGTCGTGATCATACAAGGAAAATTTGCTCACGCAGGAGTGGCTATAAGAGATGTTCTACTACAAGAACTCTCAGCCAAAAAAAAGACTCCTATCAGTATGACTCAAAGTCATGCATGATGAGCATCCTGCAAACATGGCATAAAAGGGATCCCAATGCAAACATGCAGGACGACAACATGAGTATCCCATCAACACACAACAAAGGGATCTCAAAACACATGACGAATCATGATAACAATTACATCACCTAGACGATTTTGCATCACGTCAAGTAGGAATCATGAAAACAAGTAATAAACAAGATCCCTCATCAACATAAAACAGGGATCTATCTAGCCAATGCAGAGCAAAAGAAGTACATGAACACACTGCATATACCTCACAACCAAGGGCCATCTGAAGAAGTGGATGTCAAATTGTTGAAGTTGTTCATGCCATCAATCTCACGGCATCAATTGCATGGAAATGGTTGCTCGCACATGAATGTTGACACCTGCATTCCACTTAGAAAAGTGGCTGAAGAATAGAATGAGAAAACAAAAAATCTGAACGCACCATCAGATTTGTGTCATCGAATAGTACAAAATCGACTGTCAAATTTTTGAATTCTGAGAAATTGAGAATCTGGGGCTCAACGAATATTTTAGATTCCCCCTAGATTCCTCAAAGATTCTGCTCCATGGGTGGACTAGAAATCTACAACTCAAAGGGAAAATCTGACCTCGCCATTGTGATCCCTATGGAAAACCATGAAAAACGATTGTAAATTTTACTATATTCCAACATGGAGAAAAAATACCTCCTCGGGAAAATTTCAAGGATCATGGTTCTGCTCCCTGTTTTTGCAACAGTCATGGTTCCACCTGCATATTGAAAAATCGCCGAAAAGTGCATAACTTTGATGGAGAAACAAACAACGCCAATGCGTTCGTGGCGTCGAGAAGTGCTGAAACCATATAAAAATTTTCAAAATCTAACAAAGTGAAATTTTGCCCCTCTTGCAAAATTCTGCTTGAACTGTGTGCACTACCTCCTCTTGTCTCCAAAAACGTCCCCACTCCTAGTTCCTCCTCCATTATGGGTACACTATGAAAATGAAATTTTATATAATTTCGATGGGTAGACTTAACAAGGACTTCATTAGACGAGTTGGTTGGAGATTCGGTTATTATGGAGGAGGTCAGGCGGTCAAACCCTGCCTCCTCCCTTTTTACACAATAAAAAATGTTATTTTAAAAAAGAAGGTTCGGTTGGGCTCACCTTGGGCGACCCACCCACTCCACCTATTGCCGAATCATATCCTTATTAAAGCAAAAGGGTTAAAGTTGGGTCCGCGCCCCAAGGGCCGACCCACTTTTCCTATGCATGTTTTTTTGTTAAAGGGGTTGGGTCTGTGCCACAAGGGCTGACCCACCCAATCTTCAGTGCTTACAGTTAACAGGGGTTACATTGGAGGGGCCGATGGCAGTGGCCCACCCCCCCACATATATATATGTGGATAAAATTTGGGTGGTAGGGTTGGTGGCCTGCCACCTTTTTTTTAATATTTTTTTTTCTTAAATAAAAACAATATGCAGTTTTGAAAATTTGGTTTTTTTGGGCGGAAGGAGTCAATTTAATGAGGCCACTATGTTTCCCAGAATCTGGCCTGAGTTGGCTGGATTCCATCTGCCAGAAAAGTCGAAATTGCGGCCTCCTTAAGCCTGCCCAGTCAACAAAAGTCAACCCAACTTTGACTGCTTCTAACTTTTGCATACGGACTCGATTTGACAAACCGTTCACACTGCCGCAATTAGGACAATGAGATCTACACTCTGGTCCTAGTTTAAAGGCATTATGATCACTTTTATTTTTGAGCTTCCATAAGCCCTCTTTGTCCTGTGTGGGTCTCTAGAGCCACCTAGATCAATCCTCCCCACTGCGGAGATTTTGGTCCTCCAAAAGCATGAAAGATAATCTATAACTTCTCTATACCTTGTCTACATCACAAGCGTCCTGAAAGGCCTTGCTTCCATCTCCTTCGCCTTTGTTCTTCGGAGGCTTAAGTGATGAGTTGACACCTACAGCCTCTGCAACCTGTAGTACATTGTTTTTGCAAATTACATGCTTGACTTTCATGACCAACTAATGACCCAAGCGTCCCACACCACGAGTTTATAACACATACTCGATGGTCAAGTTTACTTCAAGATGGAAACCATACCCCAGCTACGACAACAAGGGTGAAATATCATTGTTGTTTCAACAAGTGATGGAAAACGCATCATCACTGCAACACATGATTTAAAATAAGAACACCAAACACTATTTGCTTTGACAAGTGATGGAAACACGACATCACTTTCACAGTTTATCATGCAACACAAAATAAGACCAGACATCATTGTTTTTGAACAAGTGATGTAAAACGCATCATCACTTTTTACATTTTAAAATGAAACAAATGATTTACAAAAGAACAACCATGAAATGCTAACATATCTAGAAACCATTTTTCTCTTATCAAGGTGAATGGGTTGCCTCCTTGTGGCGATTTTTCTTGTCGAATAATTGTTTCACCTGGTTCATGCACCGACACTTTGTCTTTAAGGCGTTGCTCTGGATGGAGCCTCCAACAAGTGGCTCTTTGATGGCCATTTCTGTCGCAATGATTGCAATAGGTTTTCTTCCTCTAGATTTGCTTAACATGTTTCTTTACCTGTTGTTGAGAGGGTTTTTCATGCCTCATCCTTTTGTGTGCTGCCATTCTTTTCCAACACTTAGAAAATGTATGGTTATGTAATCCACAAAAGGTGCATGTTTTTCGATGCCATGTTCTTCGTTCATCATTAACAACATGATCATAATCAAAATGATCATTCGCATGTTGAAAGTGTTTATACCTTTCCTTGTTGTCTCTAGTGTAAGTATGGCAATGAGAACTTGCCTCAGCTCTTTCCCTGCAATGGAAACTGCCATGGGATGATGGGGATGTGTTCCCATCATTCTCTTTCTTCGATGATTTCAATGATGTCTCGAAAGCAGATGACACCTTCGAGCATTCTCCCTCAGTGTATCTCAAGCTTACAAATTGAGATCTCTGCACAACATCCAATGGTTGAGTTATGCCTTGGTTATTAACACCAAGTTCCTCTTCCTTCTTGTGCTTCATCCTAGTAAGGAGCCTCATTTTTGTCCCTGTAATTGGGATCTCCAATTCTCCAACATAAATCATACTATGTGATGACAAAACTGAAAGCAAATCAACATCTTTTACCTCCTCTGTCGATTTGGAAAGAAGTGATGAGGGCTTCTCATTATCTATTGTTGGTGGTTTGCTTGCAGTCTCGGCGCATTCCCAACTTCTCTTCTGACATACCCAAGTCCTGTTCGACAAGTAAATTCTTCTACTTTGATGGGGTTGGCGATGCCTTGGCCATTAACGCCCAAGCCTTTTCCTTCATACCTCATTTTCTTCAACCATTTGGAGGCAATTCCTGTGGTATGATTTTAAAAAACAATGAAATCATCATCAGGAAACATACATGAAGATGGAGAACTACTTTTTACCTCGCATGGGTCACGCTGTAGCTTTTCCAAGGCCTCATCCTTTGCTTGAAGCTGTCGTAGCAAACTATTTTTCTCCTCTTTCTCTTCATGTAGACGCATCTTCAATCAGTTTTCTCTATTTAAAGATTATGTTTGTTGTGCTTCAGTTCTTCCAGGGCCTCTTCCGTGGCTTGCAAAAAAAGCTACAATCGCTCCTTTTCCTCTGTCTCTTTTTGTAGAGTTTCATACATTATTTCCACCCTTTGGAAATTTTGAGCATGGTCTCGTACATCGCTTTTTCATCCTTTGTCGTTGCACATTCCATTGTTGACACTTGCAATTCACATACATGCAAAGACCGCTCTGATACCACTTGATCCAGATTCGGGTGTGATGAAGGACCCTTCCAATAAATTTTACTTTTGTGATGTATTAAATTTCATTTTTAAAAGAACATTAATGAATACCTGTGCATGTTGTAAGGAAGAGGGACATGACAATCATCAGCAACATAAAAACATAAGCCGTTGATAACGGAGTTCGTCCAGGAGGGACTACGTCTCCGGGCCCCAATGTCAAGATGGTGTAGGCCACTGCATTAAGTGTTGTCAATAGTGATGATATACACAAGAGATGATGTCACGATTATACAAGGAAAATTCCCTCACGCAAGAGTGGCTATAAGAGATGTTCCGCTACAAGAACTCTTAGTAAAAAAGAAGACTCCTATCAGTATGACTCAAACTCATGCATGATGAGTATCCCGCCAACATGGCATAAAAGGGATCTCAATGCAAACATGCATGACGACAACATGAGTATCCCATCAACATACAACAAAGGGATCTCAAAACACATGACGAATCATGATAACAAGTACATCACCTAGACGATTCCATGTCAAATCAAGAAGGAATCATGAAAACAAGTAATAGACAAGATCCCTCATCAATATCAAATAGGGATCTATGTAGCCAATGCATAGCAAAAGAAGTACAAGAACGCATTGCATATACCTCACAACCAAGGGCCATCTGAAGAAGCGGGTGTCAAACTGCTGAAGCTGTTCATGCCATCAATCTCACAGCATCAATTTCATGGAAATGGTTGCTCACACATGAACGCTGACACCTGCATTCCACTTAGAAAAGTGGCTGAAGAATAGAATGAGAAAATGAAAAATATGAATGCACCATCAGATTTGCAGCATCGAATAGTGCAAAATCAACTGTCAAATTTTTGAATTTTGAGAAATTGAGAATCTGGGGCTCAAGGAATCTTTTAGATTCCCCCTAGATTCCTCAAAGATTCTGCTCCATGGGTGGACTAGAAATGTGCAACTCAAAGGGTGAATCTGACCTTGCCATTGTGATCCCTATGGAAAACCATGAAAAATGACTGTAAATTTGACTATATTCCAACATGGAGAAAAATTACCTCCTCGAGAAAATTTCAAGGATCATGGTTCCGCTCCCTATTTTTGCAGCAGTTATGATTCCACATGCATACTGAAAAATAGCTGAAAAATGCAAAACTCTTATGGAGAAACAAATAGCGCCAATGCGTTTGTGGCGTTGAGAAGTGCTGAAGCCATATAAAATTTGTCAAAATCTGACAAAGTGAAATTTTACCCCTCCTGCAAAATTTTGCCTCGAACTGCATGCACTACCTCCTCTTGTCTCGAAAAATGTGCTTGCTCCTTGTTCCTCCTCCATTCTGGGTGCACTGTGAAAATGAAAATTTATATAATTTCGATGGTCGGACTTAACAAGGATTTCATTAGACGAGTTGGTTGGATATTCGGTTATTATGGAGGAGGTTGGGCAGTCAAACCTCGCGTCCTCCCTTTTTTACACAATAAAAAATGTTATTTAAAAAAAAAGGTTCGGCTGGGCCCGCCCTAGGCAACCTGCCCACTCCACCTATTTCCAGATCATATCCTTATTAAAGAGGAAGGGTTAAGGTTGGGTCCGCGCCCCAAGGGCCGACCCACCTTTCCCGTGCATGTTTTTTTGTTAAAGGGGTTGGGTCTGTGCCCCACGCACCGACCCACCCAATCTTCAGTGCTTACAGTTAACAAGGGTTCTATGGGAGGGGTCGGGGGTAGTGGCCTGCCCCTACACATATATATATGTGGATAAAATTTGGGTGGCAGGGTTGGTGGCCCGCCACCCTTTTTTTAATATTTTTTTTGTTAAATAAAAACAATATGCAGTTTTGAAAATTCAGTTTTTTTAGGCCGAAGGAGTCAATTTAACGAGGCCATGATTTTTCCTGGAATCTGGCCGGATTTGGCCAGATTCCGTCCGTTGGAAAGTTTGAAATTGCAGCCTCCTTAAGCCTGCCCAATCAACAAAAGTCAACCCAACTTTGACTGCTTCTAACTTTCGCATACGGACTCGGTTTGATGAACCGTTCACACTACTGCGATTAGGATGACGAGATCTACGCTCTAGTCCTAGTTCGAAGGCATTCTGATCACTTTGATTTTTGAGCTTTCATAAGCCCTCTTTATCCTGTGTGGGTCTCTAGAGCCACCTGGATCAGGCAGTCATTGAGAACTCTCTTAGCCTCCTCGAGAGTAAGACATCGGCGAAGAAATGAATCAACACCGACACGGTATAAAGTATCTCCAATAATACTATAGGTTTGGGAGTGATGCCAAATCCGTCCATGATTATCCTTAGTCAACGCCGATCAGAACATGGACGTCTAGAGATACATGATGATATCACCGTACCGTGGGTCAAGGATGTTGATTAGGAAAAGAGTCTCATCCGGAAGCTGTTCATCTGTACCAGTGGGGAGAGACGTTGAAGGAAGGGAGAAAATCAACTCGGCAAAAACTAGTGATTTCTTAGATTTGGCAGTAGTAAACACAAAATCAAATTCTCGTTGGATGACAATCCATTTAGAATACTTGACCCTCAGCAACTGGCGACTCAGGATGTAGGTCATGGGGTTGCATTAACAAATCACAGTAGTAGTGCGTAATAGAATATAGTGCCGAAAGCATTGAACAACCTGTACGGCAGACAAAGCCAACTTCTCGACATGGGCATAACGCGTTTCAGTGTCGAGGAGATTATGACTAAGGTAGTAGATAACATGTTCATTGCCTTCGTCATTGTCTTGTACTAATACCATGGCAATGGTGCTAGGGGCTGCAGCTAGGTAAAGGAAGTAATCACGATGATAATCGAGGGGATGCAGCAAAGGAGCATGTACGAGGATAGACTTGAGGTCATCAAAAGACTTTTGGGTGACCTCATCCCAAATAAAGGGCGTTCCTTGTTGAAAATAGCAACAAGAAATGCTATAAATATTATCTCAGGTACCAGTGTTGGAAATAGTAACAAGGAATGATAAAATAGAAATGCTATTTCGAGATACATTCCAATTTTAGTTAGTCCCTGAACTAAAATTGAGAATTCAAATTCAAATTTGATCTTAGTAGCTATTTGTAAAATAATTAATTAATTCATCTTGAGTTAATTAATTGTAGAAAATCGAACATGAAGTCTATGTGAAGACATGCAACTTTTTCTCCATTGATTGAGGAAGTTATCCCTTGATTAAGGAGATCAGGATGAGTTGTACATTGAGTTGTAATTAGTTAGCTCAGTTATCTGAGTTAAGTCCAGTTAGATTAGTTCCAACAGTTTATGGAACTAATTGTGAGTTCAGTTAGTTAATGCATGCATGCATGTAATTATTGCACTTCAGATAACTGAATATTCTCTCATATATAACTCATGCATGTCAGTTCAGTCAGAGACCAAGTTGAGATCAGAGCAAGGGACAGTGTACTATCAGTTGGAGGAATTTTCCTATATAGGAAACTCATCCATGCAGAAGGAATTGATATCCTTTAGAACTACACAGTTACTTTTGAGTTTAATGTGTTGTGTGAGAGGTAAATTCACACAGGTGGCAACATTGGACCCCAAGAGAAACTACGCAAGGAAATAGGAGGCTTGGAGGGCTAAGGGAAGGCATATGTTGTGTCTATTTAGTCTATGAGTTGTATTGTTCGATTGTGCCGAGAGTTGGATGGCTTGTGAGCTGAAGCTTTGTGTAAACTAAACATATTTCCATTTGTATGATATTACAAAGATCAGGGTTTTAGGCTGAGGCTTTCCCTAGAGTATTCTTCTGTGTTCATCTGTGATTGCTTTCTCATTCTCATTTATATGTGTTCTATTTGATCTTGTTCATATTCAATTAAGCTTCCGCAAAGTTTGTTGTAGAAGTAGATCTTGTATTTTGCTTTAGTATATTGTATAATCTGTTGATCTACAGTGAGAATTTCTACATTCCTTGCTTGAGCAACCAAGTAAATCCTGAAGCTAGCCCAGCATAATTGGGTATGAAACAACGGAGGAAATTTTCTTTTCCCTATAGGCTCTGGAGTTGCAGCAATGAAGATGGAGGGGTAAATTGAAAATGACCTCGACTTTAAGCGGATCAAGGCGAATACCATCCTTGAAAATGATAAAGCCGAGGAGTAGTCCAGATTCAACACAAAAAACACATTTATGCGGGTTTAACCAAATGTTGTAGTGTCTACAGTGAAGAAAAATATGCCGAAGATGGTCAGGGTGATCTTGGCGCTTACGAGAATGAGCGGGAAGGTCATCCAAGTAAGGCTGAACAATGTTGTGAATATCATGAAACGCATAGGACATCTCCCTTTGAAATGTAGCCCCGACATTTTGGAGGCTGAAAGGGAGCTTTTTGTACGCAAAAGTACCCCACGGACAGATAAAAGTTGTCTTTTCTTGATCGACCGACGCAATGTTAATCTGGTTGTAACCAGAAAAACCATCCATAAAGGAAAATATTTTGCTCCCAGCACATTCATCAATGATCTGATCAATCAAGGGAGTGGGGTAGTTATCCTTAGGACATGCACGATTGGGATCACGGTAATCAATGCAAATGTGGATTGTGCCTTGTTTCTTTGTCACTGGGACAATATTTGACACCCAATCTATAAGAAGGATTGGATAAATGAATCCAGCTTTGATAAGATTTTCAACTTCACCCTTGATAACAACCGATTTCCTAGGGTGCACTGGTCGGAGCCGTTGGCGAACGAGCTTCGCTTGAGGATAAGTTGGTATTTCATGCACAACAATGCTAGGATTAAGGCTTGGCATTTCTTCATATGACCACGTAAACACATCACGGAATTCTTGAAACGGACGAGTATAGATCGTGATCTCATCCAGAGAACAAGTTACCCCAATATGGACATTTTAAATGATACCAGGCTTGATAGAAATATCAATTGGCATCGTTTGGGTAATATTACCCAAATTTCCTTCCGACCATACTTCATGAGTCAAGATCGGCGTCAGAAGCGATAGGGAAGGAAATTGAGAAGAGAACTCCTTGAGACTAGTAGACATGACTACCGGGAGAGGCAGGAACGAGGAACGATGATGAGTATAATTTCAAGGTGGTTCCTCAAGATACATCACTTCGATGATATCCTCATCAGCAAGAAAAGTATCGGCTAAGGGATTAGGAGATTTTGAAGCACCAAGCCACAAGGATTGAGAATACATAGTGAGAGAAGCCCTCAAAAGAGAAAAGTCAGAGTATACGGAACTTGAGGCCATAACAATTTCCACATAATTGATTTCGGTAGGACTAAGTGGCATAACCTTGCCCTAGGTGTTGGGCATGGGATCCCCCACAACAGGTTTTGGGGCTCAAAGCCCAAGTTTTGGTCAAAGATGGTGTAGAACTTTACGAAGCGCGGGCGCGGAGCATGAAGTGTACAATCGAGTCATATGGTTGTCCGCCCTAAGCATTGTATTGTAATTTAATGTAAAGATGTGTCGGCCTACCCATGGTCCGTGGACCATGGGATTGTATAAATAGAGCGAGGCTCTAAATTGTAAAGTCAGAAAAACTTAGTGAATGATAGAGATAGAATAGAAAAGGCATGGTAAGAGCATAGAGTGAAAGTTGAAGTGTATTGGGTCATAGTAGTAGGAAGAGGCTCTGCAGTTGAGTGCGCAGAGGCCTAGTAGAGTCCATAGCTGAGTGCGCGGACCCCTGCAGCTGAGTGTGCAGGGCGGAGTCAGGTATGTACTTGGGATTGAAAGCTAATAAAGAGAAGTTTATTCTGTGCATCTATTCTTGAATCTGTATTGTGATGTTATGAATTACTTTTAGTCTGTTATTTACTGCACGCAATTGATAAATACGTGTATGAATGCTTATATTTGAATTTAATCTAAGTAATCAGATAACAGAAGACTAATTAAGGAAGACTTGGGTAAATAACATGGGTCGTATTGCGGCTAGAATGGCGCGAAGACAGTATCACAGGGCGCGGGGTGCCCGCAGGTGTGCGTAGCGCAGTAAGTGCGAAGGTTGGACTGCGTACCAATCACCTCATATCAGACATCCCCAGCATGCGGAAACCTGGTTCTAGCACCCTCCCATACTACTTCGAGTGAGACCTCAGTCCGCACTCCACGGATTGTTGCCGAAAGGGCTAGTAGTACCGAGATTTGCTTGGCTAAATCACTTCCAAACCTGGGTCAGGCCCCACTAAGCCAACAAATGGTTCCATTGCCAGGACCGGGATCTGCATAAGGGATGTCTGATGTCGTGCCACTAGAACCCAACAAAGAAGGAAATTGAAGAGTGGTTGGACAAGAAGATTCACGAGTTCGCGACACAGGAAAACAGAACTTCGCAAGTATCTAAGGAAAAGTGGTTGGATCGCTATGTGTATACAAAAATCCACGAGATTTTCTTTGCATCCTTTCCATCTGAGTTGTATGAGTGGATTGCGAGGTTAGCTGAACCAGGGAAGGTGTAGGCTTAATCAACCGATAGTGTGAAATCCAGAATTAGTGCCCATACTAGAAGCATCAGAAGATAAGATCGCACGAGCTGTGGAACATTGGTTCGATCGGATAATAGGGGGATTTATCATTGAGTTTGCAGTAGACACGACTGTGAGCTACAACAAGGTAGAGTGATGCTTTCTCAAGGTACCACGAAGTAGGTATATTAAATCTTTGAATACCTAGATTAAGATGGTATTGTGTGAAAAAAGGGTCATGCGAATACATTAATTTTTGGGACTGCGCAGAGTGAAAAAATCTACAAAAGTAGCGAAGAGTTAGAAAACAGTCCCTTAATTTCACCCTCATGGGAAAGCAAGGAGGAGTTCGCTAAGCTCTCTCCGAGAAGCACGGTTAGTTTGATAAGGTAGCCCATCTCGCAGTTACCACCTCCACCCACCCGTCCACCCACTACACCTCCCTCACCTCCATCCCCACCCACTCCACCTCCACCACCTCCATAGTGCAGTATGGCGAGTGCGATCAAACTACCAGTATTAAGAGGAGTAGGGAATGAAGACTCGAACCAATTCTGGTTTGTGGTAAGAGCAGTATGGGAAGCACAAGGTGTCATGGACAAAAATATTAAGAAGGCTACTGTTGGGTTGTGTTATATTCTTTCCACGACTAGCCCACTTATTTAACCGGGGGTTAAAGGGGGGGAGGTCACAAGGGGTTTTAGGGGCACCCGTAACCCCACTTTATGGGGTCCGGGGCTGCACATCGGAAAATTTTGGTTTTGGACCCTATGTTAGGTTGGGCGGACCCACCTATGGTTTTGTTCATGATTTTCGCACATGTTTTTGGACGCGATGGTTTTCGGTCCATGGTTTTGGACGAGATGGTTTTTCAGTCCATGGTATTGGATTCTTTGGCATGTATAAATATGTATTGTAACATTGAAAGTAACATAATGAAAAATCAAGCTGGTAGTTCCGGTTTTGGGATCCAGGGGAAAATCTCTGTGTATATGTGTTTTATGGGTTATGCTCTCGCATTGTTTATTTTCTATGTTTTAGAATTCGTATGCAGATAATTTCTGTACAGGGTTAAAACCTACATTTGGTATCAGAGCAGTTTTAGCTTCAAGGGGACGCCCTTGTTGCTGAGGGGTTTTGCTCAGGCCTATGGTAGACCTTGTTCAGTGGGAGATCTGTGAGATTGATTCTGGTGGTGAAAGAAGATGGCGAGCAGTGGAAATATAGAGATCAAGAAATTTAATGGTTAGAGTTTTGAGTTGTGGAAACTCAAGATGGAGGATCTGTTGGTGGATAAAGATCAGTGGATCGCAGTAGATCCAGGTACGAAACCAACGGGAGTGTCTGATGAAGAATGGAAGAACTTGGATCAGAAGACAAAGAGCACAATAAGATTGTATGTCTCAGATTCAATATTGTTGAATGTATCAGAGGAAGCTACAACGAAGGCTTTGTGGGACAAGTTAGGGACTTTGTACCAATCTAAGTCTCTAGTGAATAAATTGTTCCGGTGGAAAAAGCTGTATAACCTGAGGATGAAAGATGGAGACTCGGTGACAAAGCATCTGAATGCATTTAATACTGTGGTAAGTCAGTTAGCATCTGTTGATATTAAAATTTCAGATGAAGATAAGTGCATCAGTTTGTTGTGTTCTCTGCCAGATTCATGGGATAGTCTGGTTATTGCAATAGATAGCAATGCAACTGCCTTGCAGTTTGATGAAATAGTCTCATCCTTGCTAACAGAGGAGATGAGATGGAAAAATATGGAAATCCAGAATGGTGATGCCTTGTCTGTACGAGGACAGTCCCAGAACAAAAGCAAATTAAGTCATCGAGTGGGAGATATAAATCTAGAGGGAGATCTAAATCTCCAAGAAAACTTTTAAAGGTGGTGTGCTGGGAATGTGGAAAGGAAGGGCACTACAAAAGGGACTGTAAATCTAAAGCTCCTGATAAAGGAAAGGGATCTAATGATGCTCCTTCTGTAGAGGCGAAAAACACCTCAAATGAAGGTCGGGATGTGTACTTGGCTTGTTCAAGTACACATGTAGATCATGAGGCATGGTTGATTGACTCAGGTGCATCCTTTCACTTCACTCCCCATAGAGAGTGGTTCTGCGAGTATGAGAAATATGATGGTGGTGATGTCTTCTTGGGGGATGACACGAAGGCTAGAATCGTTAGTTGTGGAAAATTAAAGTTGAAGTTGTAGGGTGGAAGGGTTAGAACACTTCCGAGTGTTCTGCATATTCTTGCATTAGCCAGAAATCTCATTTCTGTAAGCAAGCTGGATGATGCAGGTGTAAAAACAATGTTTGAGAAGAATACCTGCAAAATGGTTCGGGGAGCACTGGTATTGATGTGGGGAGTTCGGATTGGAACTTTGTACAAGCTGCAAGGTAGCACTAGTATTGAAGGGTGCAACAGTTCTGTGGTTCCTGAAAGTGGAGCAGAAAATCTAGTGGTCTGTGGAGAAAAGACCATGCTATGGCATCAAAGGCTTGGACATATTGGAGAGAAGGGTCTTCGAATACTTCATGGTAAAGGTATGGTAGAAGTTATGAGTAATAGCTCTCTGGATTTTGATTTCTGTGAAAATTGTGTAAATGGGAAGCAAAATCGGGTGAGTTTCCCCTCTGGTAGTAAGAGGGCAAAAGAGATATTAGAGCTTGTGCATAGTGATGTGTTTGGACCTGTGAAGGTTCCATCACTAGGTAAGTTTGTGTACTATGTATCATTTATAGATGACTTCTCAAGGAATACATGGATATATTTCCTTAAGAAGAAATCTGAAGCCTTTGACAGGTTTAAAAAATTTAAGGCTCTCATGGAAAATCAGACAGAGAAGAAGATAAAGGTGTTGAGGACAGATAATGGTGGAGAGTTTTGTAGCAAGGAATTTGAAGAATTCTGTAAGAAGTGTGGTATAGCATGGCAGAAGACTAATCCATATACACCTTAGCAAAATGGAGTTGCAGAAAGAATGAACAAGACGTTGATGGAAAGGGAAAGAAGCATGCTCAGTGGTGCCGAGTTAGGACAGGAATTCTAGGCAGAGGCAGTGGATACTGCATGTTACTTGGTAAACAGGTGACCTTCATCAGCGTTAGAGGATAAGACTCCACAAGAGGTATGGAATGGTAAGAAACCCTCTCTTTCACATCTAAGGGTATTTGGATGTGATGCATATGTACATGTTCCAAAGGAGAAACAAACCAAGTTGGATAGTAAATCTGAAAAGTGCATCTTTATTGGGTATAAGGATGGTTTAAATGGTTATAAGCTTTGGAACCCAGTAACAAGGAAGGTTTTGTATAGCTGAGATGTGGTGTTCATAGAGGTGAAAGATGTTATTAAACATGAAGTCCAACCAAAGGAACCTGAGAAGATAGAGTTTGAGCTCAAGGAGGAAGAATCAGACTCAACAGCAGAGGAGGAATCAGAAGATGAAGAGTCACAAACTCTGGCTGTGAGAAGATCAGTTTGAGAAAGAAGGCAGCCAGAAAGGTATATTCCATCTTCTTTCTATTCAAATTTTTCTTTGTCTATTACTGATGATGATCCCAGAACTGTGAAGGAAGCAGTGGATTCAGAGGATGGAAAACTCTAGAAAGAGGCCATGGTTGATGAAATGGCATCTTTGCACAAAAATGAGGCTTGGGATCTGGTGGAGTTGCCAGCTGGAAGGAAAGCCATTGGCAGAGAATGGGTGTTCAAAAAGAAGACAAATGCAGAAGGAATAGTGGAGAAATACAAAGCTCGATTGGTAGCAAAAGGTTATTCCCAGGTGTCGAGAATTGATTTTGGTGATATTTTTTCTCCTATTGCCAAGGTAACTTCTATTAGATTACTTTTATCTGTTGCTGCTGCTTTTGATTTTGAGGTAGAACAGATGGATGTGAAGACAAAATTTCTTCATGGGGATCTGGAAGAGGAGATCTACATGAAGCAACCTGAAGGCTTTGTGGTGAAGGGTGAGAAAGAATTGGTATGCAAGTTAAAGAAGTCTATGTATGGGTTAAAACAATCACCAAGGATGTGGTATCAAAAATTTGATACATTTATACGGGGACTTGGGTTCACCAAAAGCAAAGCAGATCACTGTGTGTATTTTAAATTAATTGGTGACCGTGTTATTTATCTGGTATTGTATGTGGATGATATGTTGCTGGTTGGAAATGACAAAGAAGTTATCCAGGATTTGAAGATTTCCTTCCTGATCAATGACAACGGCTGCATTGTCATCAGATCGTATCATCATTCCATTGTCACGTTCAAATTCCTTACAGGTGTGTATAACTACGGCTGGCATACATACGTGGATTGCTTCATTTCTCTGTCCTCAGAGTCTTGCCGGCTTGGGATATTCAATACAAGTGGGAATGCAAATAGAAAACATCTCCCGGATAAGCTTCTCGGCCAGGTGGTCTTCTTAATATAAGAGACATTTGTCGATAAGCTTGTGCGTCCTCCAAATTCGACATGAAATATCTTGGTGCTGCAAACTATATTTTGGGCATGGAAATTAAAAGAGATCGGGCAAAGAGGAAGCTCTAGTTAAACCAGAGGAAGTATGTTGAGACAATATTGTAGAGGTTTAATATGCAGGATAGTAAACCGGTGAAGGTTCCTATTCTTGTAGGTGTGAGGTTATCTGCTGAACAGTGTCCCAAGACACAAGAAGAGGAAGAAGACATGTCCCGTGTTCCATATGCCAGTGCAGTTGGTAGCTTGATGTATGCAATGGTTTGTACTAGACCAGACATTGCACATGCAGTGGGATTATTGAGCAGGTTTATGTCAAAACCAGGAAAGGAGCATTGGACAGCAGTGAAACAGGTTTTCAGGTATTTGCGTGGTACTAGTGATTATGGTTTGTGCTACCAAATAAGACCAGGATTGGACAGAGTGTTGGATATTCATGGCTTTGTTGATGCACACTGGGCTAGAGATCTGAATCAGAGAAGATCTACAAGTGGGTATGTGTTTAACCTATTTGGAGGTGCAGTCAGTTGAACAAGTAAGAAACAATCTGTAGTGGCACTATCAACTATAGAGGCATAATACATGGCAGCCACTCATGCAAGAAAGGAAACAGTTTGGTTGCAGAGATTGTGTTCAAGTATGGGGTTAGTACAGGAAGCTATAAGGATAGACTGTGACAGCCAAAGTGCAATTTTCTTGGCAAAGAACCCTGCATATCATTCAAAGGCAAAGCACATTGATGTTCAGTATCACTTTGTGAGGGATATGATAGAAGACAAAAAGGTGTTGCTAGTAAAGGTGGACACTTTGAAGAATATTGCAGATGCATTGATAAAATCTATGAGCCCTGAGAAGTTCTTTTGGTGTAGAGAAACAATGGGCATTGTAGGGCTGGATAAATGACTAAGCTCTCTTGTGGCCCCCTGTGGAAAGAAAAAAACAAGTGGGAGAATGTTGGGTTGTGTTATATTCTTTCCATGAATAGCCCACATACTTAACCAGGGGTTAGAGGGGGGGAGGTCACAGGAGGTTTGAGGGGAACCCGTAACCCCACTTTATGGGGTTCAGGGCAACGCCCTGGAAAATTTTGGTTTTGGACCCTATGTTAGGTTGGGCGGACCCACCTATGTTTTTGTGCATGATTTTCGCACATGTTTTTGGACGCGATGGTTTTCGGTCCATGGTTTTGGACGCGATGGTTTTTCGATCCACGGTATTGGATGCTTCAGCATGTATAAATATGTATTGTAACATTGAAAATAACATAATGAAAAATCAAGCTGGAGTCCTGGTTTTGGGATCCAGGGGAAAATCTCTGTGTATATGTGTTTTATGTGTTATGCTCTCGCATTTTTTATTTTCTGTGTTTTAGAATTCGTATGTAGGTAATTTTTGTACAGGGTTAAAACCTATAGCTACATTGGTGAGCGCGCTACATGATCATGCACTAACATGGTACATCAAACACTCTAACGACCACCTAAACGCAGGGATAGCAGAGATCCAGAACACACTGAACAGGGAATTTAGCAGGCCAAAGTCAGAAACACAATCAATCATCAGGTTTAAAGAAATCGCGATGCTCCCAGGCGAGACTCCCTAGGATCTGGATCAACGGATGAAGAGTACGATCCACGAAGCCAATATAACATTGACAGATGGACAACATCACGCATGGTTTGTAGCATCTCTGACACCACACTTAAGGATGCTGTTGTCATAGCAGAAACTTTCTACCTAGGCTGAAGCATTGGAAATGGAAATGAGATTACATGAGACCCCGATACAAGACCCTGGGTTGGGAGTTCAACAAATCCATGCACAACTACAGAATCTATGTTTGGAAATGCAAAGTTTGAAGTAGGATAGGGCACCGCAACTAGAGGCGCATGAGGAAGTATGGTGCATAAAATGCAAAAGCCAGGGCCATGACAAGGATCATTTTCCAGTATTCGCGAACTACTTGGTAGGAGGAGGGCCAATGCCATTGAGTCCAGAGGCACAGGAATCGTTGAGCGTGGTACCCACTTTATGGTGTGTGATCTGTCAGATAGGAGGGAAACACACAATGGATAATTGTCATTTGTTGCAGAAATATACCCAGACACCCCAACAATTGTTTTGTAATTTCTACAGGTCAGTAGGCCATGTTGAGTGCACTTTCCGCAGTTACGAGCTAATGATGGATCGGACCCCTACCTATAGGATGAAGATCGAAACGCGAGCCCTCGACCCAGATGCGGGGATGGCACGCGGTGGGTTTCAGGGGCGAGCTCGAGGACGAGGTGGAATGGGACCAGGAAGGGGCCACAAATAATTAATTTGTTACAATTGTGGAGGACTAGGGAACTATGCCTATGACTGTACCAACCTGATGAGGATATCCTATATGTATTATGCTTAGTTTGATCATGAAACAATAGATTGTCCTACGTTGATTACAAGGATGAGCGAAAAAGGGGTATTCCAGCCTCCTCCGACTCAAAATATACAAATGATGAGGTCTGAACCTCACGAAGAGGACCCAAACGTAAACATGATGCTCAGAAGTGGTACAGCCACGGGAGAGGATACGGGGAAGCAACCAGAGTAAAGTACATGGGTTCGCAAGGCTCCTGTGAAGGAACCCGAGTTTGACTTAGCATGCGCAAAGGAGACATTCATGGAAGCTAAGAAGAGCTTCGCAGAGGCCTCCACTTCAGGTAGTAAGGATCAACTAGAGCCAGGAATGGATCCTTCTATGCTCACTACCTTTCTGGAGACATGCATGAAACTGCTTGGCAACAAAAATGTAGTTAAAGGACTACAGGAACTGATCACCAGGTGCGTGGGGTCAGGAGAACCGCACGTAGTTCAAAAATTGGGGAAGCATGCATTACGCACTAGAAGGGAAATGAGGTTGACTGCACATATTGGTGAGTATGAAATGGATCAGGTAATCCTAGATCTGGGTTCAGACATGAATGTATTACTGAAGAAAACATGGGAACGCATGGGCATGCCCATGCTACAATGGTCCCTTATTCAATTACGAATGGCGAACCAACAAAATATTTTTCCCATGGGGAGGTTGCAGGGGGTAACAGTTGATATTGAAGGCGCAAGCGCACAGGTAGATTCTGAAGTAATAGAGATTGTCGATGATAGAAATCCCTATCCCGCATTGTTAGGAATAGACTGGGCCACAGATATGAATGGATTTATCAACCTGAAGAAGCGCAAAATGATATTCGAGAGAAAGTCACTACGTGTAGTAGTCCCACTGGACCTAGAAGAAGGAGCACGCTACACTGAACTAGTGCGCGACAATGGTAGCGACAATGATCTTGATTGTATTTACAATATAACTGCGTGAGACCAGGATTGGGTGAATCTGACTACAGATGGGAGGATCTTGTGGGAGCGTGAAAGCTCCTACACTTCGGATTCAGATGAAGAAGTAGAGCGATGGCAGAATCGGTTGCATGAAGTGACGATATTGAATTGTAACATGATGGTTAGATCACTGCGTTGCGTGACAACAGAGGCAAGAGAGCTACTGACATATGATGGATTGACAGTAGTGGACGAATTCCTGAGCAAATTTGAAAGCACAGTACCGAAACAACAATGGTTCGATGCATTGAAGTGGGCACTGCATGCAACACCCACACGATGGTGGGGTACACATCAAGGGAAGTTTGAGGACCAGAGCAGATGTAGAAGGATGATACGCCTATGGTTTGGAAGCCCCCAGCTTCAAGCAAGAGTCAGCTAGCAAGGATGGAGCAACTTGCGCACTCACCTGTCTTGATGGGTACAGACATGTGCTATGCAGCCCACACAAGCACACCCCAAACTCAAAATCAAAAATCGGAACAGGACGCAGCAGCAAGAAAGATGACGCACACCACAAACGTTCCACATGGAAGCCTTCAATAAGGAATGTGGGGTCCTGAACAAGGTTCACCAGGTAATATGAACTAATTGGGACCTGCACGTGCCAACGATTCGATGGGCCTATAGGGCCATGTGCAAAAACCTGAGCGTGGATATGATTCCAAAGCTGAGTAGCAAAGTCGAGACCATAATTTTGGAGGAACGGAATCCTCACGCAATATCTCCCACAGTTGGGATAGTACATAAGGACCAGGATGAAGGAATTATGTAGCTACACGAGGGCAAACATATGCGGATTCAAGAAGCCATTCGGCAAGGGAACCTTAAGCTTCGCGAACTAGAAGAAGATCAGGTACGACTGAGGAAGAAATGCATGTTAATGGATGTGGAAATCAAAACACTGGAAAATGAAATCACACAAGCATGTCTTGTCGATAAACTAAAAATGACTAGACAAGATATGGACAGCCATACTACTACATTAGAAGATTGTCATCGAGAATTTGTGACTCTGCTACCATGGCTACGACCGCACCTTACCAGACAAAGTAACCAGGGGAGCACACTGCATAAGGAAGAATGCGCGGCGCTAACTGTCACGAGGGTAATTGAGGAGTGCCCACGGACTAGGCTGGAAGGTGAATTGAAGTCTCGCACAAGGGGTGCGACCACCTAACTAGCCATAGGGAGCACAGTCTTAGCGCTCCAAGCAGTTGAAAGAGAGCGCAGGACTATAAAAGAGTTTGTGAAGGAGCTGCATGATAAAAAGGTTGCGTGCAAAATCAGAAGGTCACAAGGGTCGCGCCCACGCAGAGGGGGCTACGCTGCCGTGCAGGTAGGCTAAGAAGTGACCGTTGGTGTCACTGTTCATGACAAGATGTCCAATTTAAGATAAAGAGGAGTAGGTGGCAGGCAATTAAGACACGAATTAAGAGCTGGATTTGGGACGATCTGCCGCCAAGAAGGCATTAATAACTTAGAAGTGGGGGAATGGTCGAATTCAAATTCGAAAGATGTTGTAAAACCTCCAGGGCTAGCCACGAGACAACACTTGGTTGTTTGAGATTTGAGTAGTTACAGAGCATTGAGCGCCGAGCATTCTTACCACCTTTGAGTACGCGACAGAACATATCCTGTGTAAACACGATGACTACCACCAGACTAGCAATGCGATTCACCGAAGACACCGCTGGTGAGGCCAAGGAGCCTCATATGGTTAACGCGGAGCCCGGAGATGTAGTGGTTGCACCAGAAGTTCCAAAATCGCCACGGATGCCACAGGCGAAGAAGGATTTACAAACGATGGGACCATTCTGTGTATCCCCAAGAAACCCACGATTCGGCAAATTGTCGATGGAAGAAAAAGGCAAAGTCGTCACCATTGAATCAAAGGAAGAGGAGGAAGACTTACATGCTCTAATTGATCAAATAGAGGCGCAAGACGATGGGGAGGAGGATGTCCCACCAATGTCATCCGCAACAAAGTTACCCATGTACGTTCCTCTGTGGAAAGGGAAAGTTAGGGCGACCAAAGACTTGGAGGCCACAAAGAGTGCGCTCTAGACCCCGCTCCTCCCTAACGGCATTACTTTTGAAGGTCCGCCCCTCAGCCGGGTGCCTACCCTGAAGTTTGAAGATTGGGACCTCGCAGACCGCGACAAGTTCCTGCACCTAATCACAGAAAGCTTGATGACATATAAGTTTGAAGGGCCAGTGATCACGTTGGAACTGCGAAAATGGTTGCGCGGTGTGGAGAAGGTCGGGTTACTTCATCTACGATGGATACCCCACTTTCACCATGCACCCATCACAATTTTCATCATCAGGAAGTTTTTGTGCCTGGTGCATGATGGATATCTATGGCTGGAGAAGCCGATTCACATCACGGCAGAACTGATTGACAAAATTTCTCGGCTTCCCTGTAAGGGAAGGAACCTCACGAAAATAGCTGGTAGAAGTAGCGATTTGGCTCTCATGGAAGCCATGAAAACCAAGTACAAGCTGGAGAAGAAGAAGCGTGGCTATGCAATTGCGAGTATCAAGGACAAAGGCATGCGTGTATCCACCCAGCTCCTGGCCGGCAAGTTAATGCGGAAGTGCCGTGCCGATGAAGTACCAACGCTTGTGGTTGTGTTGGCCAAGCAGTGCATGGAGGGGGTCCAGTTCAACTGGGCTGAGTTCCTCTGTGAGGAATTTTTGATAAACTACAAGGAGGCCCAAGATCAGGGTAAGACCTTCCACTATGCGTGGTTGCTCTTATCCGTTATACTGGTAGCAGGTGAACTACTAGCAGATATCCAGTCCCTGCCTATCGACCAGGCCCTTCCTGAGGCCGCGAAGTACACTTCGCTCTGGGCCATGAAGGACACAAAGAGGATTCACGTGGTCAAGGTGTTTTGGATGCTAATGGAGGTGAGCATCCGGATATGGATAAATAGAAGGCCACGATTGTCTCCCACAATGTACGCCAGTCTAAAGAGATTTGTAGAGTTTAAAGTGGACATGCACAACATTCATGTCTGGGCGCGGAAGGACCCAATGAAGGAATGGACAAAGCTATTATTTATTGCTATGGATGATGCCATCTTCACAGCATTGGAAACATGGCCTCCAGAGTGGCGCGCCTCGGACTTGGTAGGAACGGAGAAGGCCGCAGCCCAGCAAAGGAGGAAGGACACCATGCTACACATCGCGCAGCTGGCTGAAAAGAGGCGCCAGGAACAAGAAGCAGCCACACAGTAGAAGACAGTCGATGTAGCAGCAGTGGCCCAGACAGCAAAAACCACAACAGCACCAATAAAAGAGGTAGAGGGGGGCCAGGAAATGTCCACAGGGCAGGAGGTTGAGGACATCGACCTGGACAAAGAGCGCGCGAATCCAGAAACTACCTTGCAATATTTGAAATCGCTATGCATCCCTGAGAAACCAGTCCCCAGAAAGAAGATGAAGTCATCTAAGATGTCCATTGACCCAATCACACTTACAGAAGGTGATTTGTTTGACAATGGCGAGACGGTTTGTAGTGTCACTAAGGATGTGCTCCAAGAAGTAAGGATGGAGCAGAACACTGTGTTGGGGGCGCTACAAATGCAGTTACAAGGACTACAAGTGTAGCCCCCACAAACAAGAATGATGGCCCCATATGTGACAGCAAGTACATCAATGATGGAACAGATGCTGTGCGCCCGTGTGACCAACACTTTCGTGTTCCCCGAGGGTATGTTAGTGGTAGCAAATGAAGTTTAACAAGCTACGGTGGGCAGGATTAAGGGGTTGAGCATAAACTTAGCTACCATTCTGTGATAAACCCTGTACCAGTTACAGGATGGGGTCATCGCCGAGCTCTGCGCCATAGAATGTCGTGCGCTACAGGTAATGAGTGAGCAAAAAATCAATTTGGAACAGCTCAGCCAGCAACGTGATGACCTCGTTGCGTAGACTCAAGGAATGGCACAAGCGGTGGACGAGGCTTATAGAACTGTCCCGAAATTGGTTGTCCTGGCAGATATACCAGTAGGAGAGCGAATTCACAAATTGGCCAGTTGATTCTGCGAGGCAAAGGAGGAAACAATGAGGATACAGCTAGAACTCAACCTTTAGATTTCTGAATTGCAATTAAAATCGCAGTCATCCATTTCCCCGAAAGTTCGGGAACAGTGCGTTGATGCTATCCAAAAAGGGCTGGAGAAAATAGGACATGCAATGCAGACTTGTACGAGTATGTTGGAAGAATCCTTCATGGTCCTCACGTCCTTACAAGAGGACCCCACCATACAGAGCCTGGAAACAAAGGCGCGGGAGCTTCAAGTACAGTATGACAATGTGCATGGAATGGCGCATACAGTTGTCCTGACCCAATGGTTGGTGAAACTACAACAGGCGAAGGCATTGAAGGAACAGGTGGATGTCGCGCGACAGAAAGAGGTAGTACTTAAAGCACATGTCCAGCCTTGGATTGATGAGGCCCTCCTCATCACTGGCGCTATCAAAGGAAAGCTCACAAAGATGAAGGTGATGCATACCTTAAGTCAGGAATTTTCCCTTAACAGCGAGCATTCGGCCGAAAGAGTAGACAAATCGAGCAGACGACAGAAGAGTGCGCTGCGGACCTTCGCACAGCATAGGCACAGTTGGAGGGGCTCAATGCCAAGATCACCACACCAACAGAGTGACTCGGGATGAGTCAGGATGATTATATTGGGGACTTGTTGGGCATGGGATCCCCTGCAGCAGGTTTTCGGGCTCAAAGCCCAAGTTTTGGTCAATGATGGTGTAGAACTCCACGAAGCGCAGGCACAGAGTGTGAAGTGTACAATCGAGTCATAGGGTTGTCCTCCTTAAGCATTGTATTGTAATTTAATGTAAAGATGTGTCGACCTACCCATGGTCAGTGGACCATGGGATTTTATAAATAGAGCGAGGCTCTTAATTGTAAAGTCAGGAAAGCTTAGTGAATGATAGAGACAGAATAGAAAAGGCATGGTAAGATCTTAGAGTGAAAGTTGAAGTGTATTGGGTCATAGTAGTAGGAAGAGGCTTTACAGCTGAGTGCATAGAGGCCTAGTAGAGTCCACAGCTGAGTTCGCGGACCCCTATAGCTGAGTGCATAGGGCGGAGTCGGGTCTGTACTTGGGATTGAAATCTAATAAAGAGAAGTTTATTCTGTGCATCTATTCTTGAATCTGTATTGTGATGTTATGCATTACTTTTACTCTATTATTTATTACGCGCAATTGATAAATAAGTGTATGAATGCTTATATGTGAATTTAATCTAAGTAATCAACTAATGGAAGACTAAATAAGGAAGACTTGGGTAAACAACATGGGTCGCGTTGCGGCTAGAACAACGCGAAGACAATATCACAGGGCATGGTGTGCCCACAGGTGCGCATAGTGCAGTAAGTGCAAAGGTTGGACCGCGTACCAATCACCTCATATCAGACCCCAGGGTACGGAAACCTTGTTCTAGCACCCTCCCATACTACTTCGAGTGAGACCTCAGTCCACGCTCCACGGATTGTTGTTGAAAGGGCTAGTAGTACCAGGATTTGCTTGGCTAAATCACTTCCGAACCTGGGTCAGGCCCCACTAAGTCAACACTAGGTATCAACAAGATCTGGTGAAGGTATGACCCAAGGATCAAATTTGACCGAGATCATGTTGAAAGAGGCAACATGAGGAGGTGGGAGTGGAAAAACTCCCATCAAGGCAGAATATTTAAAAAGACCTACCCCCACACTCTCATAAGTAGCACTAGTGTGCTTGACATACGAAACATTTCCATCCGAGGAGGAAGAGGCAAAAAAGGATAGTTGGTTAACTGTGACGATCTTCCCTTGATGGGGAAAAAAATCACGTGGAATAGGGAGGAGGCTACAACATGCATGGCATGGGTCCAGCTCCGTCTGAGTAGAAGATTATAATTGAGATTAGAGTCAACAATCTCTACCTCAATGTGTATAGTCTTGCCCTCTAAAGTAATGGCAAGGTTGAGTAAGACACCAAAAGGTCACGAATCACTCCTGTCAAAAGCTTCCAAAGTGTTAGGGGATTGGTTCACAGTAGGAGAATCAATTTCCTTCTAGCAAGCAATTAACATGATGCAGGTAGAAGCACCTTCATCAATGACGGTCCTATGAATGGTTTTATCATTGATGATTACCTAAATGAGAAAGGCAATCTGATGGGGCAGGCGTGGAACGTGGTTCTATAGATCAAAACATATCAAATTGGAATCGGTAGGGTCAATGCTCCCAATAGCCGACAACAAGGATTTCTGCTGAGATGTGTTATCACTCAGATTTTCCCAGAAGTTGTAAGAAGGGGAAAGGGGTCCGAGGTAACCACAAACCAATCTTTTAGATACAGAATCTAGCCAATCTGTATCCAGAGAGGGCTCTCTCTTTAATTTTTAGCTTTGTTTTATAAATTTTTAGGCTAGTTATTAGAGCTTGGGGTTTTGTTTGAATTTTTTGGTGAAGTTCAATAGCAGAGGGGTAGAACTGAATAGTTTAGTCCATTGGGCTAATGGTGTCAGGGAAAATGGCTCAACTAGATTTGGTTTCTCAATAAAGGATGGCTTCACAAGGCAAGATAGCCGAACAGGGAGCAAATGGAGATTTAAAAAGATGGGATGACTCAAAGGGTTAAAGGGAAATTGAGAATCCTTCAACATGCTTTAAGAAAGTAGAACATGACTAACCATCAATAAAGAGCAATTAAGGATTCTTTACCAAATGATTAAAATGAATAAACTAGGAAACATAAGCATTTAAGAATTCATTGTTTATGCTAGTTTAGAAGAAAACATTGAGAACAAAAATGATTGAAGACAGATTGCACTTAAGCACTTTCTGAATTATTCTTTTTTGTTTTAATATTCAGATATGGAACATAATGAATATAATAAACCAGAAGACATTAACGCATGAGATATAAGATACTTATTTGTTTGATGTCCAACACATGAATCCTGCGAAAAGTCCTTTACATCAATCCTTCACCTAGCCAGCCATGAAAAATTTGTCCAACAACACTTTTTATTCCAAAATAATTAGTTTTACAGCAATGTCAAAGAATCCACCCTCAATACTCCGAATGGGGGTGTATTTATATAAAAAACTTTACAATGAAATATCTCATAACAAAGTGAGATATAATCTGAGGTGACTAATCACATTTTACAAGAAGATAGGGCCAAATGACTTCGTAGATGACAGATGACGCAATTGAATGGTTTGTTGTCCCTATTCTTGAGAGTGTGCTGGAGTTAGGCCTTATGATTTGGCCTCTTGTTGTCCTTGGTGTAATTCTGTGCTGGCTGCTCTATTTTTATCTTCCTACTGATACTATTTACCTGTATGCTCTCAGTTCATCTTGTTTATCCTTATTGACTGTGGTAAAAACCAAAATTCACCTTTTACTAAGGATAAATTACAAAATTTCAAGCATTTCTTCCCACCATTTTGGCTGTGGTATTCTGGTTTTCTGGAGATTTCGGAGTGTTTCATCTGTTTCTGTATACCTGAAGAATGTAGGCTGAATTGGGAACAAGTGCTTTAGTTCATGCTCAACATAGAACAGGTTCTCTAGGCTGTCGTAGAGAACTCTGCTTGTAGGGAGTGCTTTTATTCCTGATACACTTGTTGATGAACTTTCTTGATTTCCTGCATATTGATTCAATTTTTCCACATAATCTTTATGCCTCATTAATCTGTCATTAATCACTAAAGGACTAGGTAGCCCTTTACTCTGCAAAATGGAAAATTTCTCCATAAAAGCATTAATCTCTTCCTGCATGTCATGGCATCTTCTTTCTAAATTTTTCATCAAAGTTATTGTGATTAGTACCCTTTTGACTTCTAAAATGGTTTCTGTTCTATCTGTAATACCAAGTTCTTCAAGCTGGTCCTTATTCTTAGTATTCAAAAAATTTATGAGCCTGTTGGCTTCCTTAGGCATTCTTCCTAATTCTGCTCTTGTCCTTTGGATTTGTTCTTGGGTTGCCTTTATTAGATCAATCTGCTCAAAAATTACTTGGATGGATGGCCAAACATCATTTATTGATTGAGTGATATTGGCCCAAAGAATTTTCCTAATTTCTATCAGGGGTTTGTCGAAAGTAATATCCTTTTCTAATGATTTTACTTTGTTTTCCAACCCTTTAATCTCCCTTGTCTTTTCTGCAACATTTATCTTTGAGTGATCATACCTCTGCTCTAAATTGGCATACTGTTCTTTTACCTTTTTTAGTTCTGAAACTTGCAGTTTCATGTCCTCCATTGACTTTATTAGTTCCTCTGTGCTCAAATTGGCAGTGCTGCCATGTGTTGTTCCTACTATTGCTGTACCTGTGACCACCTCTGTTGTGGCTGCTAGGATGTTTGGTGCTAATGTTGTTCCAAGTGTAGAAGGGACTGTTGTTGAGACTACTGGTATCACATCGGGAGGCTGAGAGATCGACTCTCCATACTTGTCTTTTAATGATCTTTCTAATGCTTTCTTTGTCTCATTCAATCATTCATTAATTTTTAAGAGTAAATACATCAGCTCTTCTTCAGATTTTTGCTTCATGATCTCATCAGTCTATGGATGCCTTGAAGGAGGTAGCTTTAGCTGCTTCCTTAAAGCAGCAATATCTTCCTCTTTCTTTTTGATTAATGCTTCTACACCCTTCACATCTTTGGTATCATGTCCCAATCCAATAATTATTTCTTCTAAAGACTTTATTCTGTTATCTTTAGCCTGAGAGGAGGCTTTCTCTAAGTGTAGTTGGGTAGTTGTGTTATCCAAATAATTTTGCAACCTATGGGCCATCATTGCCTTACCAGTCAAGGTTGAATAAATCATTTCTCCAGTTTGTTTATGCAATTCAATCTGATCCATAGGATGAATATCCTTTGCCATGACTTCCAAATTTGTTCTGAGATAATCTGCTACTGATTGAGGTTGTTTCACTTTAGGCTTGAAGTAGCTCATTATCATTTTTCCCTCTTTAATGTCATAGGCTAACATTAATCTCTGTTGATTTGTGGGGGCCATTTTCAAATATTGATTGTAAATTTGAAGCCTCAATGGATCATTCCTGGCTTTTATTTCTGTAAATGTTTTCTTGATATCTGAGGCATCTTTCCCTGGTGGCCTGAAAGATGATACCTCTGCACTTTGCTGTCTTTCTAGCTCCTATCTCTGTGAGCTAGTGGATGTTCCTCCCAATGGAAAAGTTCACTGGCTATCTACTCCTTCTTTCCTCTGACTATCAGTAGTCTCTTCAAAAAATTCCTCCTCTGAAAAGGGATTTAGCCTTTGCCTTTTTGTACTAGGCTGCTCTGAGGGTCCACTAGTAGGGGTAGCTGCTTCCCTATCTCTCTTTTTATTCCTTTCCTCATTCAGAGGAGTCAGTAATATTGGAGGTTCTCCTACATTGCTTTGAGTTGGAGGAGTTGGTATTTGGGCTTGTTCTTTGGAAGTTTCAGGCTGCTTAGACATTGTAGACTGTTCAGTGACTTGAATGCTGGTTTCTAATTCTTTGCCTTTGGATGACCCTGTGGCTGGTGTGCTGATTTCCTGTGAAGGTTGCTGAGAGGTTCCAGCAGTAGATGCACCAATTCTTGATCTTTGTACCTGCCCAAAAGAATCCAGGTCAAGTGTTTTCTCAAGATCTCTCATAACATTCTCAAAATTGACCTATTCACTATCATTTTCTACTAGGGTCCCTTCCCTCCATTCATCCATATTTGCAAATTGTTCAATCTCTGAAATCTTATGGTGAATGTATGGTGACAATCTGTTCTTCATTCTTCTATCACATATAAAGCTGTTAGGGTCATATGGTATCCACCCAAAACTCTTTTGTAACTTAAGATGATCTTCTAAAATTATTTCTGCTTCTCTCCATGCTTCCCTAGTGTTGCAGACAAAAGGGCCTAACTGATTCTTGATTCTAAGCTGAGCTTTCTTCTTGGCATTATAAAAATGAACCAAGTCTAAATTTATCATTTGCCTGAAGTATTCCAATGCAAACAGTCTCATTGGAACATACTTTGGTAGCTTAAAAGGGCAGAGCTCACACCCATAAATCCTGATTTCTGTATGTTTCCTGTATAGGTACCAATCACCTATTCTGTACTGCTTGGAGAGTTGGAGGATCTTCTTTATATCACCACTGATCCTAGGAGGGGAAACTCCTGTCAATAAGGTGGTTGTTGGATGCACAAATAGATCAATGAACTCATTGTAGGTGTAAGGGGTCTCAAGGGATTTATGGAAAATGGGACTCCAAAAGATAACAGACCTTGGATTTCCTTTGGTGTCAAGTTTCTTGACATGGAAAGGGAAGTTATCTGACTGATAATACAACATAAGATGATAGATGAAAGTGGTGTATTTGAAGACTCCTTCATTGTCCAGTCTCAGGAATTGGTCATGAATTTTATTGGCAATATAGGAGGCATAGTCATATTTAACAGCAGGGGGCTGTCCAGGAGTAAAGATTGACAATAACACTAGGGTTACCTCATCAACACATTCACTAGTGTTAAATCCCATAACTAAAGATATCATATCCACTATAAGTCTTCCCATATCTGTGAAGAAGGTCTGTCCATAAGGGGGTGGGCCTTTGGGCTGATGTTTTTCTAACATGAAGGTCTGACAGAGGCGAATAAGTTCTGATTGTGATAGTCCAGTGGATTTCTCAAGTAAATACCCCATAGAAAGGGGAGTGAGAGCTTGACTAGGGGAAAATTGCAACATTTCATTAATGGATGCAGCTGTTATGGGGAAGAGGACTGTTTGACTTGGGGACATGACTGCTCTTCGGTTAGGATCATAATTGGCACAGCATTGATGAATTATATCAGGGAAAACATGGACTGAGGGGAGAAAATACTTGGGAAGGTTGGATTCCCATAGTCCCAAGATGTCTGAGCCATTTAGGTAGTTGTCTCTGGCTTGGAAAAAGACCTTAAGGTGATTCTGGTCAGTGGATAGGTCCTTTATTTGGAAGTCTTTATCTACAAGAGGCAGATAGTCTTGGTCCTTATGAGGGGCATTGATTGGTGCAACATTCAAAATAGCGGGGGTTTCCATTTCTAGTTCTTGTGGATTCAGAAAGGAATTTGGGTTTTCTATGGAAAATGGGCAAAACAACAAGTGTGGGAACTTATATGGTAAAATAAAGACTGAATTTGTACTGAATTTGGCCTTTTTCTGTGGAATTTACAGTGTAAAACCAAAACTTGCAGGGTTTCGGTAGAAATTGGATAAATACCTATATTGGGGAAGTGAACAGTGCAATTATAGGATGGATAACAGGTTCTGGGTTGCGTCGCAGCAAGTTTCTTAACCAGGTGGCAGTTGGAAATCTTGTACAGTTGACCTCGACGTTCTTTTCATGGGAACACAGTTTTCTGTATGAAACAATGAAAACGACATTTCGTCGGTTTTATTCGTAAAGTCAAGGTTGGCGGGGTATTTTTGATTATCGGGCGAATGATGTAAGCGGGAAAGGATGTTTTGTCGCATGTGGAGGGCGGTAAGCGGTCTGGTATCGCACCACTTTTGGAGTTGGGCAGTATTTGGTCGGGAGCCAGCGATTCCTTTGATTGCATGACGCATGGCGGAGGTACGGGGTGGAAACTGCTTGGTGATCGCGCGTTAACGCGTGGTCACCAAGGGTCGCGCGATATGAATCATGATCATTGGATGAGGCGAGCGCGATTGGACAGCTGACAGGAGGCGCGATCAGACGAGGTTTAATGCGAGCGGGCCTGACACAATTAAGGATTTGATTAATCTGATTGGGGGTTATGTGATTGGTTGGGGGGTTCTTAATTAACTTTGAGGGTTAATTAATCCCGATTAATGCAGTGGAGGATTGGGCTGTTAACTAGTTAATCCCAATTAAAACATACTTTATGGTTTTAATTAACCAATGGGGTGGGATATTAATATTTCGGGGTTTTTATATATATTTACATATTATGGGAAAGGGTGAAATTGTCGGGATTTATATAATACATAGGTTAAGAGTTAATGTGATATGGAATGTAAAAGCGCTAAGTAAAACATTATGATTGTGTATTTAACTTAGGCTTAATGTGAAAAAGGGGTTTTTATGTAATATTGTGAATTTTTCTTAAGTAAATGGGATTTTACTTAGGAAAAGACTTATGAAATTAAATAAATGGTTTATGGATGATTCTAAGTACTTAGGCTTTTTTAAATTATTGGGCCAAGGGTCCCGTCCCTCTAGAAGTCAGAGAAATGCTCTAAGCCCTTCCAATTTAGCAAATACCTTAGTGCTTAGGGGAAATTAGTGAATAATTAGGGAAAATGAGAAGGGGAGTTAATCATTGTGACTTTTCTTTGCTTGTGATGTCTTCAATGTAGTGTATGCCTTGGCCTTGCAATGAAAAATGAAAGATTAACACATTTAGAGACATTATTCATCACATGTATCATTCTACAACATCATCTACCTACCCTACAAACTTTAACCTAGCATTTTTTCCTTCTTTATTTGGGTGCACTTAGACTGGAAAACCCTTATCAAATCTTCCTTTTCTTTTACATGGAAAGCCTACCTAAGTCTACACTTATTACATCCAAGGGCTCAAGTTAAACTAATGAGCTCCTTTTATTTACTCTACCTATCTACTTATCTGCCAAGATTACACTGTTTGGTCAGATATTTATTCTCTATTTCTACAACATGAAATTGAAAAATGAATGAGCCAAGTTTAAACAGTTTGACTATTCATGAATTGTGGCATGAGTGACAAGCTGCACACAATTATTTATTACACAAAATGAAAAAATAGTGGCATTTAGACTTGCACACTTTCCTGGTATTTTTTGTTTGGGGTTCATTTTTCCTCATTTTTTGACCATCTTTATTCTTTTTACCCTTTGATTTTTCTTTTAGGGTATACCCTCTTTACATTTTTTAAACTTTTTGATTTTTTGGAAATATGGAAAACCTTTGCAACAAGAAAAGGTGTGAACATATTACATAGCTCATCAAGTCAATTATGACATATGAAACCTATTGGTATAGGGGCCTAACAAGATGGACAACTTTGGAGTACCTCGAGAGCCAACATAGCTGATGGCGCCTGAGCCAAATCCTCAAAACTATTGTAGTGCTGAGTGGCTCGAGCGTTGGGATTGTACGAGGACTTCCTTAGCACACCCCGAGAGGGTGGTTGAATGGGGGAATCAAGGTTAAGGAGCTCGATATGAAGAGTGCCCAAAATCAGGATAGAAGAAGAAGGGGTGGCCTCTTTCTATTTCCTGCTTGTCAGAGCAGAAGTTTTATAATATTTTGATCTAGTAGCCACATTAATAGGTGTACTCATCATGAACACTTGAGATCCTGAGGAAGCAGATGATTGACGATGGTCTACCATTTGAATCTACTGAGATAGAAAAGGCTCTTTCAGGACAGCTAGGGTCCCTTTGAGCAAATGACTAACTTTGGATTGTTGGGGACAATCCTTAGTATAGTGATCCTCCTCACAAATGAGGCATGGATACTTAGGCTTCCATTGTGAAGAATCATCGGCAGACGAATTAGGAGGACTCTGTTTTGGGGCATCAGCTTTACCCTTGCCTTTACTTTTATTCTTACCTTTCAAGGATTTGTCCGCTGTGGTAGACTAGACAGCATGGACTTTTGAGGTTTTACCAGGGCCAGGTGGATTCTAGGAGGAACTATTGGAAGTAGTGTTCGAGACCAACTTTTGTTTGGAAGATGATTTGGCATGGATCTGGGACACTAAACCAATTACTCCATCAACAGGAGGTGTATCCTGTGACTTCGATGTCATGGGATTGGTTGATGGCTGCGGAGCATCGGGTAATAACTCATACAAAGTTCTAGACTGAGAATAAACGAGATCTAAGTACTGGGCACGAGCAATGGATTCTTCTTCGGTAACGCATCCACCCATAGCTATATTGTGATAAATTGGAGCAAAGAATGACTTGGTAAACCATTCGGTGAGCAACTGATCAGAAATCTCAAATTTGATCAGGTGACGTCTACGTCTCCATTCATGGATGTGATCAGATATGTGTGTCGCGGTATCTGTCTTAAGAGATGTGAGCAGATAGGTGCCAGTTTCATAGCGAACCGGCAATTGGAAATGCGTGAGGAAAGACATGGCTAAAGAGTTGAATTCATGGTAAGTACTTCGAGGAAGCTCGATGTACCACTTGGTTGCAACACCTGTGAGGGTTCATTGGAAAAGACAAAGACAAATAGAATCATCAACGTAAGAATTTGAAGAGCACCAGAGGTGATATGTCATCACATGGGCTTGAGAATCTTCTTTCGCTTTCCCATTAAACTTAGGACAATCACTCGAGATCTTGGACGGAAACGGAGGCCAATATGGCGAATGAAGAATTAGATCATTCATGAGTAGAGACACATCTGAAAACTCTAGTGTGGTGTTGTGGCCACCAACAACCCCCCTCTTTGTTTAGTATTAGCAATAACACTAAGCAAATGGGGACCCTTAATAAAAAATTCAAAAAACATTTTATAAAACTTTTTTTTTCTACTCCTTGAAATTATGTCGCATCGCATGGAGAAGATAAAACATGCCCTTATGTGCATAATAAAAAACTGCGAAGAAGCGACGCGAAATTCATCGCATCGCACACATTAAGAAGCGCTCTTAAATGAAAATCTTAAGAAATCTTCGACGGCCGATGTGCGACGTCGCATATCGCAATATCGCATAAGCAGCACACAATGATTTAATGACTCATGTGATCCACGATGCTGCGATCTTGCGATATCTGCGATCTGCAACAAACGCGATCTGCGATAATCCGATCTGAAAAAATTTGTGATGACATATCTTGGTAATGCGATGACGTAATGCCGCTATCACCCATCGCAAATTTCCTCGGCTCAACATTCAAGAAAAGTTGTCCCTAAACCAAAAATTAGGCTCGCGCCTTAAAAGAAATTAATGAACATATGCCGAAGTGTTAATGAAGGATGGTTTTGTGTTTTTCGAAGAGTCAGTTCAAGATGGGTGTCATGATTTTATACATTCATAGAGGTTAGAGCTTTCGTATTAGTATTTATTATCATTACTCTTTTCCTTTGCGTGAACTACAGGAATGAAAAACAGGAAACAATATGAAGCAATGAGCAAGAAACATCTAAGGAAAAGGGGAAAGCGTCAATGCTCGGAGAATAGAGAAGAGATGCCTTCATAAACAGATGCCGCATGCAACAGAACCACAGATTCCAGAGTATCACTCAACAGATGCTGAGGTTAATAGGAGATTCAACATTCAGGGTCAGAAAGCTCACAAAAGCAGCGTGTTTACCAAAAATCCTGAAACTTCTACCCGGTAAAGGAAAAAGGCGCTAAAGAAGGAAAACGCACCAGAAAAGCTCGGATCAAAGAACAGAGGCAGTTTTCGATGCGTGATTAGCGCCTAGTGCTAATCGCGCATCACTAAGAAAATTGTTCAGAAAGCAAAGTCTCTAACTTGCTTAGTCATTCGCAAGTCCGGAAACTAAAATAGCAAAATCAGAAGCAGTTTGAGGGAAATTTGGGTTGTTGGCAAGTATATACGCAGTAAATTCGCCCAACCAGAAGATAATTCTCAAAAATATCTTCTAGTGTACTAAAAATTGATACCAGCGCTTGCCATTTCTGTTTGCGTAACTCAAACAAAAACAGAAGGCAACCAGCCGACTCTTCCCAGGCGAATGTTGAATGCTCGCAACATTTAAGGAGCAAATGCAGAAATAGTTAGGAATTAGATTCAGTTTTTAGAAATAGTTTTGCTTTAGAAGAAGGGCGGTCATTTAAACCGTATCCTAAATTTATGTAATTAAGTTAATTAGTTAGCAGTATTAAAACCCTTCTCATGCATTTGGAGAAGGGTCCAGAAATTTCTTCAAAAACTTGTCCTCAGAACATGCACTTTTGCACCCTCGGAGGGGGTTTTGATGAATGGATGGATCAAAGTTTATTAATGTTTGCATTTGATATCTGCTACTGATGTTGCACTTCTGTACTCTTAGTAGATGTTAGAACAAGTAGAGATAAATCATTGTTGCTTGAAGCTTATGAGTAGGATCAGTCATAAATGGCACTTTTATCTCTTGGCCATTTCTGCTTATATTCTTAAAGTGATATACAGTTTTAGTTGTTTATATGTTATTGCATGAATGTGTGAGTTACCATTTGGCACTTTTGTACGGTGGAGCCATTTATTTATGTCTAATATATGAATAACTTATTATGCGATATGCTGTTCACAACTATTTTGCCTAACTTTTTATGCAAAGTAGTTCATCTTAATTGATTTCTATTCTTATGATAGCTGAATGATATTTATTACCAGTTATTGTCTGAAATATTTTTAGATCGCATAATAGAAGAAATACACCCCGGGTTAGCATAGATTAGATGTGTTGTTTTTCATTAGATTACAATAGCATAGATTTAGTTTAAAAGTTTGAATCAGATTAGCTTTAAGTATTCTTAGATCAGCAACATCCAACTCTGCACACACAAACACACCCTTAGATTGGGAAACTGGTCCCATTATCCCCAGTCGGACCCGCTATACCAAACGGATAAGGAGCTGCCAACGAAGGTCCGGACCGGGTGGGTATCCCCCTTGTTGTCGACCTGATTTTCGGGGCTTCAACATATCTGGCGCTAGAAGGAGGGCCCGAACTATGAATGGAACCTAAATCAAAATCTAAATACCATTCTGAGAGTAAATCGCCCTCATCAACTCCCCCGACTTCCCCAGTATGCTTAAATCCAGAGTCAGAAGTCGCTCGAGTATCAACCGCTGCTACACAACTTAATATTTCAAACCAATCTACCATTGAACCCCCTGAAGTTCAAACTCTGATTCACAAACTCCAGGGATTTTCCATTTCTACTCAGAGGTCTGATAAATCTCAAAGCAGCATGACTTTGCAGTACAATCCTGCTCATGCCCTGACCAGATTAAAGAGTGAAAAATTTGGCATCCAGCCAACTGAATTGCCTCTCCCCACCAGGAAAAGAGCGAGGAAAACACCACAAGAGTCTGACAGTGAGACTCTTTCATCTACATCCTCCATTTCAACTCCCTCACCGCGAAGTCAGCCACCCACATATTCATTCCAAACCATCATCCATCCGCTTACTGGAACTCCCACAACCCCTCTTCAATCATCTACAATCATAATGTCCTCATCTTCCCAGCCACAGAGATCATCTTCTGCACTTTCATTCACTAGCAACTCAACGATGGCCCAGTCTCCATGGAATAATCCTGGGGCAGTCTTAATGCCTCCACCCTTGAGTCAAATACCAGCCCATCCTGAGAAATGGCTACCCAAATTCAATCCAGAAGCAGGCATGCTAGCTGAAGAACACATTAACAATTTCATGCTTTCTGTCAATCTCAACAGAGTTACTATCGAAGATGCTGTTGTTTGGCTTTTTCCCTACACAATGCAAGGAACAGCCAGGTCATGGTACTTTTCATTACCCTCCGGGTCTATCACAAGTTGGGACATTTTCCAAAGTCAATTCCTTACCAAGTTTGGTGATGACAGATCAACGGCAACGTTAATCAATGACCTATCCAATCTTAAAGCCGAGGTTAGAGAACCCATCAAAGATTTCAATTTACGGTTCAATAAGATCCTCAACAAAATTCCCACTGCTTCCCAACCCAGCGAAGAAGTACGATGTGAATGGTATATTACGGCCTTACCATCAAACTTAGAAATCTTCGTGGATAGGGAAAATAAAACAACCTTAGTTGAAAACTTGACAGAGGCGATAGCAGTAGAGAAACGCGTAATAGCCCTGGAAAAGAGATCTGCGATAGAGGAACGCAAGTCTAAAAAAGTCACCTTCAAGGAAGACTCCAAGAAGAAACAAACGAAAGACCCTTTCAATTTGGAAGGATTGCAAAAAGTATTAAAAACCATGTACAATGAGATGATTGACATAAAAAAACAAGTAGCAGAAGCTTCTTCGAAAAAGCCCTACAGATCTTTTAAAAGAGATCCTTCAATGGATGTGAAACCACCCAACGCTATTTCAAATGTCGAATCCGAAGAAGAGGAAGAAGAAGAAAGTACCACCGAAGGGCAGACTGATGACGAAGAAGTTGTGGAATTACAAGGAATGTGGGATTTCATCCTCCCACAAGAAGAAGATCAAGAAGCATTTCCGGTTAGCACTCGAAGCAAAAATCAACTTGATCCTCCCCAAAATACCCCTAAGCAGAAGAGCACAAGCTCTGCAGCTAAAGATAAAGTCGCAAAAAAAAAAATGACCACTAAAGTGACTCAACCTAGCCCGGTCCAATCAGATCAAACAACTCCATCAAAAACACTAATAGTGTCGAATGAAATGGAATACAATATTATTGACGACATGAAAAAGACTAGGGCTAATATTACCCTTTACGAATTGAGCAAATTGAAACATCAACAGAAGATAATGATGAAAGAATTACATGTTGTACCTATCACATCTTTGCCTACAGCTGTAGCTTCCCACAACATGGGAAGACCTCCAACGAACACGATCAATAAGATTGATCCAAATGACATCGCCTTGATTGGAGGGAGATCAAGGTCTCACACTCCCCCTTTCCTTCTCACTTATGAAATTTTCAATAAAAACGTGCACAATTGCTTGGTAGATTCTGGTGCTTCAACGAATATTTTACCCAGATCAATATGTGCCAAGTTAAATGTCCAACCACAAAAATCTGCAATGCGCATAGTTCAGCTTGATCGATCTCAAGTCGAAGTGATTGGTGAACTTAATCAAGTAACCATAAGATTTTCATCCAACCCAAAGGTATGTCAGGTTATTGACATTCTAGTGGCTGATATCCAAAAATTCTATGGCTTGATTCTTAGCAGGGATTGGTCCGAGAAACTCCATGGATACTTTTCAACCAACTAGTCACACATGTGGTTACCCTACAATGGTAAACCGAATCAAATAAAGGTTGAACGAGAATTACACAAGAAGTACATAGTAACGGAATTGGAGGGAGAAAATGAAGCAATAGCGTATAACAGCAGTATCATAGGCAATTACTCGGTAGATTCTTTTCTCGGCAATTTCAATGCTCATACATCACCTTAGAAAATTCAGTTTTGTCCCAAGTCGAAAATTTTTCCCAAACTGATAATTCAAAGTGTGTTAATTTTGTAGATAAACCTATAAATACATCTTTCTTTTGGAAATTATATTTTGATGGCTCTAAATCTAACGAAGGAGCAGGAGCAGGATGCGTTCTAATTAGTCCAGAAGGAAATAAGACCATGCTTACGTGCATACTCAAATTCGATTGCACAAACAATACAGCAGAATATGAAGCCTTGGTGCAAGGCCTATACAAAGCAATCGGGTTGAATGTCAAGTATCTTCAAGTCTTCGGAGACTCTGAGATCGTCGTCAAACAGGTACGTAATACTATTCATTGCCTATCAAGTCATTTAAAACACTATCAATCTTTAGTACAAGATCTGATTGAGCATTTCATAGCATTCAATATTTCGTCAATCCCGAGACTCCAAAACGCAAGTGCAGACCTTTTGGCTAACATAGCCTCTAGGCTTATTCCCTCCGAAGAGTTTAGTCCAGATAGATTCTCAATAGAATTAATCTTCAAACCATCAATCCCTGACAACATTACAAATCGGAGAGTATTCAACGACGATCCCGAAATTGTAAATTTTCTCACTTCCGAAGGATCCTACTCCAATCAGATAATTGACGAAGACCATCACGATCGACAAATACAACAAAATGGCATAGATAATGCTATACCTAAATCGGTGGTTAAGTTAGAAGACTTATACGATTTGAAAAATCGGTTCAAAAGGTCTGCCAATTCAAAGCTCTACAGTTCAACTCTGAACTACGAATTAGTAAACCTAGGAACCGATGATAAACCACAAAACATTAATCTAGGCATCGGCTTAGCCCCTGAAGAAAAACTAGCGTATATTCGTCTTTTGAGACAATATAAAAATGTCTTTTCCTGGAATTACGATGAGCTGAAGACGTACGACACTTCTATCATTCAGCACACTATTCCTATGATTGACAACGAAAAACCTGTCCAATAGAAACCGAGAAAGATCCACCCCAATTTAGAAAATCAAATAAAAACCGAGCTAAATAAGTTGTTAAAAGCCAGAATAATTTTCCCCGTTAGACATTCCAAATGGGTCTCCAATATGGTACCCGTTAGAAAGAAAAACAGAGATATTAGAATTTGCATTGATTTTCGGAATCTCAACAAAGCCTGTCAAAAAGACAATTTTCCTCTCCCACCTATGGAGCAGATATTACAGGCAGTAGCAGGCTCAGAACTGATGTCTTTCTTGGATGGATTTTTAGGATATAATCAAGTGCTGGTACATCCCGATGATCAGTTGAAAACCACATTCAGAACTAAATGGGGCACATACGCATATCGGAAGATGCCATTTGGTTTGATCAATGCCAGTGCTACATTTTAGAGAGCCATGGACATCGCATTCAAGGGTTTAGTCAATAAATCCGTAGTAATTTATTTGGATGATATAACAGTGTACTCCAAGAAGCGAAGCGACCATCTCAGAGACTTAAAATAGATCTTTCAACGATGTTTAGGGTATGGGATTTCACTTAACCCAAAGAAATCTTTTTTCGCACTAAGTGAAGGGAAACTTCTAGGATTCATAGTGTCAAAATCTGGTATTCACATCGAGCCTAACAGAATCAAAGAAATTTCTGAAATATCCCTACCTCATAATAAAAAAGCCATGCAATCTTTCCTTGGTCAAATCAATTTTGTAAAGAGATTTGTCCCAGATTTTTCACGAATTGTGTCTCCTTTGCAAACCATGATTAAAAAGAATTCAAATTTTAAATGGGGTCAAGATGAACATGATGCATTCAACCTGATCAAATAATCTATCATTAATGCTCCATCTTTAGCAACCCCGAATTTTTCAGAATCTTTTATCTTATACACATTTTCCTTAGAGAAATCATATGCTGCAATTCTAACTCAAGCAAATCAAGAAAAAGCGGAAGCTCCAATCACGTTTTTTAGCTCGAATTTACAAGGTCCTGAACTCAACTATTCAGACGTGGAGAAATAGGCATATGTTGTTTTCAAAGCAGTCAAATATTTCAGACCTTTCTTACTTAAAACCCATACTAAGATCATAGTACCGTTTCCAGCGGTAAGAAATCTTCTAGTACAGAAGGATGTGGGTGAGAAAAGAGCAAATTGGATCACTGCTTTACAGGAATACGACCTTGAGATCAAGCCAACAAACATTGTAAGAGGTCAAGGCTTCTGCAAAATGTTGGCCAGAGCTGAAAATTCATCTGAACAAGTACAACTGTATGAGGTAAGCCTAAATGATGCAGAATCATTATATGCTGACATCATTTATTATCTTAAGAATGGATATGCTCCATCACACCTAGATCACACTAAGAAAAGAGCTCTGAGATTGAAAGCTAAACAATATCAGCTCATAAATGATGTTCTTTTTAGAAAGAATTATGATTCTGTTCTTCTTAGATGTCTTTAGAAAACTGAAGCTGAAAAAGTTTTGCAGGAACTCCACAACGAACCAGTAGGCGGGCACTATGCTGGAGATGCTACTACACATAAGATCTTACGTGCAGGATATTACTGGCCTATGCTATTCAAAGACTCACACAGTTACGTTAGGAAATGTCAAGTCTACCAAACAACTGCTGGAAGACAAAAGAAGCCGTCCCTGCCACTACAGCCGGTAAACATCAAGCAACCATTTAGTCAGTGGGGCTTGGACATAATAGGTGAGATCGTTCCTCACTCTTCTAAACAGCATAGATACATCCTCATGGCAACAGTTTATTTTACTAAATGGGTCGAAGCAGTTCCTCTCAAGACAGCTAATTCTGAAAATATTATTGAATTCATAGATCAATTTATAATCACTAGGTTTGGATTGCCAACGGCTTTAATGTTTGATAATGCATCATACTTTTCTGGAAATGCAATGACTGAGTTTGCACTTAAAAAAGGGTTCAAACTGAAATATTCGGCCAACTACTATCTGCAAGGTAATGGGTTAGCTGAGTCAACAAATAAAAACCTAATCAGGGTTATTAAAAGAACAGTTGACTAGAACCAAAAGAATTGGCACAAAGCTTTGGTAAATGCTTTATGGGCAGATAGAATAACGAAGAAAGCTTCAATCGGCACTTCTCCTTTTAATTTAGTTTATGGGAAAGAAGTGGTTCTTCCAACTCACTTAGTCATCCCCTCTTTGTCTTTAGTACAATACATCGATGAAGTATCTACTTCCTCCATACAACTAAGACAAATGGAAATAATTAAATTAGAAGAACAACGAGAACAAGCTAAGAAAACCCATGCTCATCACCAAGCACTAATAAAATCCTCTTTCGATTGAAGCATATTGACCAGAAATTTTTTTCAGATGGGAGATTTAGTTTTGAAATGGGATAAGGCTCATGAAGAAAAGGGGAAACATACAAAATTTCAAAATATGTGACTTGGTCCTTTTTAGATTGTTGAAGTCATAGGTCCATCAACGTTTGTGTTGCAGGATTTAGCAGGTAGAAGGGATTCTTTACCTGTTAATGGACAAATCCTTAAAATATATTTTCCATAGAAGATTATTCTTCTATTTTGTAGAATAGTTTTTCTTTTCTTTTTCATAATAAAACCAGTTGTGAGTGGTTACTACAGGTATTCGCGGAAAAGACACCAATTCTCTTTCAAAATTTGAGCTTTCGCTTGTATAAGTAGCAAAATTTTTGAAAATCTGATTTTTATTATTGACAGATACAGTTAAAAACTTTAGCCTAGATATGATACTAGTTTCAACTTCAAAATTTGATGAAAGCAACCTTTAGCGAAGGAATTGTTTTATATCAGCACAATGAAAGGTATCAATAGCAAAATAAGGCTTCTCTGTAAGACTGCTGCTTTCAAACTCTATTATTGTCGTCCAGAGCTTTCTTAAGGAAAAAATGACTTCCTCCTCGCTAAACAAAATCGCAGCATTCAGAGGAACAATCCGAGAAACACTATATCTCAAAGAATAAAAGGTCTCATCACGAGTCGGCTTATCATGATCACAGATATTATAACTTGCTGACTTTGCCAATATTGTCCACCAAAATAGGGCAACGACTCAAGATTGTTGCAATAAAAAGACAAGGGGTCTCATCACAAGCCAGCTTGTTCAGTAAAAGTGTAAATCAAGTGAATGACTGTGTCATAATTTTGGCTACCAAACCAAGACATTGTTCTTTGAGAATAAAAAAGGGAAAAAGTGTCAAAATGGGTTTCTCTTTGAAAAGTTGTAGATAGCCTTAAGGAGGATAAAGGATCATTGCTGGCTAACAGGCAACCCTGTCGAGGCTATGGATGCCTGTTGGCAGCAGAGGCTCTACCTATGACAAATGAACATATTTTAAAGCCAACACACAGAGAAGACTTTATTTTATCTTTAAAAAGACCAAGTAGTGGCTGATATAAGTACAAGAACAAGCGTGAGGAAGCAAACAATTAAAATAGAAAAAGGTTGAAACAAAATATCATTGATAGGATAAGGCATAATGTACTCTATCTGTCCATAACAAAGCTTAGATTTATGAAAATTTTTCTGTTTTGAAAGTTTAGAAAAATTCAATAGAAAAGCAGAGATAACTGATTCTTCCCAGTGAATCGCCATTGTTGTGGCCACCAACAACCCCCCTCTTTGTTTAGTATTAGCAATAACACTAAGCAAATGGGGACCCTTAATAAAAAATTCAAAAAACATTTTATAAAACTTTTTGTATTCTACTCCTTGAAATTATGTCGCATCGTGTGGAGAAGATAAAACATCCCCTTATGTGCATAATAAAAAACTGCGAAGAAGCGACGCGAAATTCATCGCATCACACACATTAAGAAGCGCTCTTAAATGAAAATCTTAAGAAATCTCCGACGGCCGATGTGCGACGTCGCATATCACAATATCGCATAAGCAACACACAATGATTTAATGACTCATGCGATCCGCGATGCTGCGATCTTGTGATATCTGCGATCTGCAACAAACGCGATCTGCGATCTGCGATACTCCGATCTGAAAAAATTTGTGATGACATATCTAGGTAATGCGATGACGCAATGCTGCTATCGCCCATCGCAAATTTCCTCGCCTCAACATTTAAGAAAAGTTGTCCTAAACCAAAAATTAGGCGCGCGCCTTAAAAGAAATTAATGAACATATGCCGAAGTGTTAATGAAGGACGGTTTTGTGTTTTTCGAAGAGTCAGTTCACGATGGGTGTCATGATTTTATACATTCATAGAGGTTAGAGCTTTCGTATCAGTATTTATTATCATTACTCTTTTCCTTTGCGTGAACTACAGGAATGAAAAACAGGAAACAATATGAAGCAATGAGCAAGAAACATCTAAGGAAAAGGGGAAAGCGTCAATGCTCGGAGAATAGAGAAGAGATGCCTTCATAAACAGATGTCGCATGCAACAGAACCACAGATTCCAGACTATCACTCAACAGATGCTGAGGTTAATAGGAGATTCAACATTCAGGGTCAAAAAGCTCACAAAAGCAGCGTGTTTACCAAAAATCCTAAAACTTCTACCCGGTAAAGGAAAAAGGCGCTAAAGAAGGAAAACGCACCAAAAAAGCCCGGATCAAAGAACAGAGGCAGTTTTCGATGCGCGATTAGCGCCTAGCGCTAATCGCGCATCGCTAAGAAAATTGTTCAGAAAGCAAAGTCTCTAACTTGCTTAGTCATTCGCAAGTCCGGAAACTGAAATAGCAAAATTAGAAGCAGTTTGAGGGAAATTTGGGTTGTTGCCAAGTATATACGCAGTAAATTTGCCCAACCAGAAGATAATTCTAAAAAATATCTTCTAGTGTACTAAAAAGTGATACCAGCGCTTGCCATTTCTGTTTGCGTAACTCAAACAAAAACAGAATGCAACCAGCCGACTCTTCCCAGACGAATGTTGAATGCTCGCAACATTTAAGGAGCAAATGCAGAAATAGTTAGGAATTAGATTCAGTTTTTAGAAATAGTTTTGCTTTAGAAGAAGGGCGGTCATTTAAACCGTATCCTAAATTTATGTAATTAAGTTAATTAGTTAGCAGTATTAAAACCCTTCTCATGCATTTGGAGAAGGGTCCATAAATTTGTCAAAAACTTGTCCTCAGAACATGCACTTTTGCACCCTCAGAGGGGGTTTTGATGAATGGATGGATCAAGGTTTATTAATGTTTGCATTTGATATCTGGTACTGATGTTGCACTTCTGTACTCTTAGTAGATGTTAGAACAAGTAGAGATAAATCATTGTTGCTTGAAGCTTATGAGTAAGATCAGTCATAAATGGTACTTTTATCTCTTGGCCATTTCTGCTTATATTCTTAAAGTGATATACAGTTTTAGTTGTTTATATGTTATTGCATGAATGTGTGAGTTACCATTTGGCACTTTGGTATGGTGGAGCCATTTATTTATGTCTGATATATGAATAACTTATTATGCGATATGCTGTTCACAACTGTTTTGCCTAACTTTTTATGCAAAGTAGTTCATCTTAATTGATTTCTATTCTTATGATAGCTGAATGATCTTTATTACCAGTTATTGTCTGAAATCTTTTTAGATCGCATAATAGAAGAAATACACCTCGGGTTAGCATAGATTAGATGTGCTGTTTTTCATTAGATTACAATAGCATAGATTTAGTTTAAAAGTTTGAATCAGATTAGCTTTAAGTATTCTTAGATCAACAACATCTAACTCTGCACACACACACACACCCTTAGATTGGGAAACTGGTCCCATTATCCCCAGTCGGACCCGCTATACCAAATGGATAAGGAGCTGCCAACCAAGGTCCGGACCGGGTGGGTATCCCCCTTATTGTCGACCCGATTTTTGGGGCTTCAACATGTGGTCAAGAACGGAAATTAAGTATTGAAAGGCATTGGAGGTCACTAAGCAGGTCCAACTAGAGGAGCCCATCCCTGGTGGTAAGGATTTTGGCCCCATAGTGGAGGGTTTTAGCCATAGGGAATTTGATTCTGCCCAACTATAGGTTACCTTGGCCGTAGGGAGGATTTTTACCTAGAACACCTTGGAACTGTCCAGTCATAGGTTGCTGATAAGTGACATACGAGTTAAGAGGTTGTTGAGCCTATTGAACTTGGACATATGGATATTGCACCTATTTTTCTTGAACATACAGGTTTTGAACTTATTTCCCCTGAACAAGAGGATTCTGGACCTGCTGTCCTTGGACATAAGGATTGTGCACTTGCTACCCTTGGACATAGGGATTTTGGGCCTGTTGCTATAGGACTTGACCCTGGCCTTGTCCTTGCAAGGATTGACCCTATTGATATGTATATAAGGGTTACTGCTACTCGAGTTGGCTCTGCTGTTGCAAGGATTGAACTTGCAGCTACAAAGGATGTCCCTGCAACTATAGAGATTAGCCCTACGAAGACATAGGTTGGGAGGTTTGCGGAGCATACTGCATCTGTTGCTGCATGGTTTGTTACAACTGTTGTGTTAAAAAATTATATATTACGGAGCAATGGAACACATAAAATATTGCAAAAATATAAACACAGAAAATGCATAAAACAAGAGAGACACATATATACATGGTTCACCCAGTTTGGGCTACATCCACCCCGAACAACCAGTCCTTCCTTTTCTATTATCCAGCAAAATGAAGAGACACAACCTACAATAGATCTGCTGTAATATCCTCTATTTTCTCTCACAGTCTCACCTCTCTGCTTCTCACCGGAGAATACACATCTATTACATAGCCTCAAATACAATGCCCTCATACAAAGATAGGGGTTGCCTTTTAGGGCAAAAAACCCTAAACTAAACATAAGTTCTACCCTCAGATCATCCGCCTAATGAATGGCCCAGATTGACTAGAAATTACTACACTTTTACAAGGCAATTTTACATCTATTTTTAGCTTTGGGGGCGCTGCCCCCAAGCCCCCACCAGGGGACCGCTGGCCCCCGGACCCCCCAGTCGGGGGGATCAGCCCCCCCAGACCCCCGTGGGGGGGACAAGTCCCCCTCGCATGGATGGGTGTACAAACTTCCTGGGGTATACATCCGACTGAAACAAAGACCTCTAAAAAATCATGCTCCACACACAACATGTTGTGAGGGTTGCCCCTGCGATTGTTGTAGTTGTCCTTGCTACAGTATCATCTACCCCTGCTATTGCACAGATGACCCTTGCTGCAACAAAGGTTGCTCGTGTCGCTGCAGAGGATATCCTTGCTGTTGCAAGGGTACTTGAACAGTTCCCAGTAAATTTCTGAACTATATCTGGCCATAGCCGCCCTGAAAAGTGGAGGGGCCAGGCCGGACATACTGCCCAGACTGAAGGACATAAGGTGGATTGACCATTCCTTGAAAACCATATGGAACATAAGGAGTTTGGTATTGAACATAAACCTCATAAGGCTGCTGATACTAGAAATTTCTTCACCCAGACAGACCAACGGTATTTTGGACCTGTTGGTACTGGACATTGCTTGATCCAGCAAGACCAGCAGGGTTTTGGATAATGCTAGAAGAAGGATAGTTCATGGTGACCATGTGAGCCTACGAGCTACTCACATTGGTGGTTCCAGACACCATAGAAACTCTCATATTTCCTCCCCAGGCAGTGGCACAACTTGTCCACTCACTGGAGGGATCGAAGAACCAAATGGGTGACTGGGATGGACGAGACAAGAGGGTTCAGAATGGTGGGTTGCACCAGGACTAAGGTAACGGCCTGTTGGGAGGTCGGGTTCACAATGAACAGACCTGTAGTAGGCATGGCGCCAGATGCCCAAACAGGGTTGTGATAAAGTGATGAGGCACTAGGTGTACCTGAGACCAATTGTGCTAAAGTCACATAATTAAGTGGCAAATCTCGATACACACTGATGGGAATGCTCCCTGTATAGGGGAAACCTTCTGGAGGAAATTGATTTTCTTCCTCTTTGATAGTGTGTGGAGTAGAAACTTCCGATTGATCAGGAGATGTAACTGGAGCATCACCTTCGAGTTCCATAACTTGAAACAAACGATGACGAATGACCGAAGATGTACGAGGGGATAATTCCAAAGGAACACCCGGTTGATCATACAGACTATACGGACGCTGTGTTGATATCACAACAGGGTCGAACAAAGGATTCAGAAGATATATAACCAGTCCAATTTGACTGTCAGTAGTCAGCGAACTCTCAGGAGTCTGGATGGGATTGTCCAGAGATTCCGGGCCAATATCAGCAGGTGACTCAGTATCTAAAGTAGGCGGAGGACAAGATGACAAAGGTTGAATGCTCAGAATGATTCCAAGTTCAACACCTTGGTCCTCGAGTGACTCTGGTAATTTAGGAAAAGGCTCCTCAAACAATCTTTTAGACAGAGGAGAGGAAGAGGAACTAGGTGAACTAGATGGTTCAGCCACGATGACCTTGTCTTAGTTAACAGGAAAAGAGAGATAAATTTCAAGGCTTTAAAATGTACTTTAGGGAAAACTCACAATTTGGTCTAGAAAAGACTAACAGGATGTTATAAGATCATGGGCAATCATTTTTTAAGACGCATAAATAAACTGGTGCTCTTTCATGTTTTAAGAGTCGAGAAAGAAGCAAAGATGACTCTATCACTTTCGATTGGAAACGAGCTCGAAAGGACAAGCACTCGAATGATATTTTAAATTTAATGAGTCAAAAATATCAATGACTACTCCAGATGATCTAGGTAAAAAGGATTACCAGGAAGCTGTGAACTACAGAATACCTCCCAGCAAACCGAGAAGTACGGGCAAGAAATCTCCCCAAATTCTATGTTCCATGTATCACGTTTGCAAGGTGGCAGACTCGACTTCCTATGGATAAAGGATTGCAGCCTAGAGGGGTCTCCCATTATATACTCGATGGTACAGGGAGAAAAAATCCATACTAGCGCTGTCTAGTGCTGAACTAACGACAACTGCTAGGTTTAAAGACGCTGAAGCACATCTCTAGCCTAGACCTTCTAGATGTGATTGTTAGGTTTCAAATGCGCCTTAGGTTAATTGAGTTCATTTTAAAGTTTATCTTGAATTATGTCTCGGTTTTCAGGCCTTGGTGAGGTGACTCAAAAAAGCCCTAAATGCAGGTAAATGAGACAAGACCCTTTCAATTCGATGAATTGTCTACACTAGAGAGGGTATAAAACACAATCAAATGAAAACAACCAAGCAACTGAAAGAAAAATGATTTTTCACTACTTCACTTTTTCGAGAAAATAAACTAATGAAAAATACATTCCAATTCCTAATTTCCTAACAAGTACACTTGAACAGTCCCTTCAAAAGCAAAGAGAATTCTTTTTTCTTTTCAAATGCCAATCCAATCCTAGTCTTCAATGATGCTAACTATCGTAACATGTTGATGCAACAAACTAGAATTTTGTACTTTTCATGAAATGACAAAATGAATTTCTCATAAAACACTTCAATGAAAAAGTTTCGAGGTAATCGATTCTCAAGCAAATGAAAAACACGAAAAGAGAATCTCTTTCAAACTAATGACACAACGACTTTACCAAAAATAAGACAAGCAATGTGATCTATGCCGAAAAAGAGACGTTTAGACAAGCAAACGAAAACTTTTCAAACTTGTGTAATGGAGGTCAAAGCCATAGAAGGACCATAAATGAAATGAAAGGAGTAAATGCACCAACAACTTGACTCACTGAGTTCACAATCAGCTGAATGGATGACAATCTAGATGCCCTAGTTCCACTAACCATCCAATGACCCAAAAAATCAACTAAAAATATGGAAAACAAACAAGCAAATAAACCAAATGAAAAGAAACTTTCTAGTCAGGGAGAAGATGATCTAAACAGCTTACAAGGTAGAAATCATGAGAGAAAAACACACTGGCCAAGATCTGGGGTGAACCCTAATCTTCACTTACAAGCATCGGCGTGATTTCCTAACTGACAACAAGCACCAGAAGGGGTCAACGTGATTGTTTCTTAGCATATCGCACTGATTGGAGCAACTGTCAGCAAAATAAGCACGCTGAGCGAGAATGCAAAGAAAAAAATAAAATTTTCAAAAGTTGGGACCAAACTTGCTACTATAAATTTCAAACCCAAAGTAGTAATCAAAGCAAAGCAAACAGAACTAAAGGGAAATGGCGAAACTAGAAAAGTTCACACAAAACCATGAAATTCCAAGCAAACAAACAGAAGGATTGGCTACCCAGCGGAGTTGCCAATTTGTGGTGAAGTAAAATTCTAAGTGCGGACACAAACAATTCCTCTAGCCCGATAGCAAGTCTAGCCACAAACAAGACATTCTATGGAAGATTTCCTTAGGTTAGAACCAATTAAGAGGGCCTACCTCTTAGTATGCTTATCCCGTTTGGTGATGGCCTTGCTTGCTTACTCCAACTATCTCTTGTTTTCTTCTTCGAACACCTGAAACAAGTAAGTAACAACAACCAACAACCGTGATAATAGACAAATTGTAATTCAACCTACTTAAAAAGTCAAGAAGAATTAAGCCATAAACATGTGAGATGACACATTATGTAGGAAATCAATCGATAGTTGCATATATATTAAATCAAGAAGAGATTACAACCATTGTCTTGACGTTGTTGTTCTCCTCTGACAAATCCAGGTTCCCACACACTTCCGTTAGCATTCCATGATGGCCTCAACAATGATAGTTTTAAGTCTCTTCCCTTTAGTCTTCACACTAAACCAAATTCACACTTCTCCCTCACACACAACTAGAGAGCTACAACTATGAATAGCTTGTTGTTTACTCCAAACTTAATTAGCACTAGCACACCAACATTAACACTAGCTTGTGCTTGGGAAAAATGGAGGTTTATATAGCATGAATGGATGGGAGATGGTTCCTCTTCTCATGGGAGAAGGTATTATCTCTTGAGGTATTTCCATCCTTATAGGGGAAAGGATCCCAAACTGACATCCTCAACTCCATCCGGCTTAACCATTTACCAGACTTCCGTTACGAAGCTTCTAGAGTTGGAAGCTTTAGCTCCTTATTTAAAAAACTTTCCAAAAGAGGATCGCTGTGACTGAAAGAAAGCTAAGTCGCTTCGGTCAGCGCCAGGGACAGTGTTAATCCCTACAAATTGGCGCGAGGAGGACAAGGGTCATTAGCGTTGGTCTTGTAAACTGGGAAAAACAGAACATTTTGGGGAAATGATGCAAAAGGGAATTGTTCTTCTCATGAACAAGGACACAATGGGAGTTTCTTCATGAAGAGGAATCATGTGGGGTTCACTGTAGAGGTCCTCCAGGATCATGGGACGGGGAGTACAGGGACAATGACAAAATGTCATGTAACAATTAATAGTGTGCCAAGTTGATGATGACTTGGTTATTTTATGAGTAGCCTATATTTGAAGGCATTTTTTCTACAGGTAACTTGTTCAAAGCACATGAAAAGTGTTTGGTAGGATATCCCTCTCAAAGGGATTTCTAGTGATATATGACACTTAGTCTAACTCCCTAGGAATGAAGAAAAAACTAATTTTAAAGTGATGGAGTCCATGCATGGTTATTATGGGTCATGGTTTTGATGGGGGTTAATTAATATTTTACCATCCAGCCATTCGAGGGTCAAGAAACATTGAGATTTTGGTGGATGAATGCTTATATGGATTCATCTAGGGATGCATTGAGGCATCCAGTTATCCAAGATGCATTGGACTGTGGAACAAGTGAAACGAGTTGAATCCCATATTAGCTGAATGTATCCGAGCTTTCACAAAATTTAGTCTCTTCAAGGTCATCCAAGCCTCTGAGACAACAAAATGGAAATGCTTAAGAAAACTATTGGATAGTGAATTTCCTAGTGCCAAACTAGAGGTGGACCTCAAATGACATGGCAAGGTGACTTGGTAGAGATAGGTGTCAGATGATGACATGGAAACCTGTGGTTATGACACAAGGTAGGTGGATTTGGAATTTTTGGGTGACCAAGTGGACCTTTTCTGAGTGACACATGGCAATAATGTGGTGGTGACATGGCATCACATGTGGTAGAGAGATGATGTGGAAAGCCTAGGGATTCATGCTAGGAGGCCATCATGCAAGGGTTCACAGTGTTAATGAAATTTAATGGTTTTCATGGTTTTAGAGTCCAGATCCAATCCAACATCTGAAGGTCAAGCCAAGCAATTGGATGGTAGGTGAAGTCAAGATTGGATCACCAGATCCCTAGATCCATCCAAATGAAAAGGTATATAGGCCCAAACTAGATCTAGACATGTGCCAGGTAAAGTGTCATTCGACCATCTGTCTACTAAAGGTGAAAACTCGATTGCAAAAAGGAAGAAGGAATACATAATCGTATTAGTGGGAAAATACAACAGATTGCTTGGAAGCACCCAGGTAAAAAATTGGACCCCACCATTAAAGTTTGTATAGGTGGGCGTGCTCTAATGTGATGTCAACACCATTGATTTTGATAAAGTCATGGGATCATGGAGCATGCTTTAGAAAGGTTGGTGAATATTTATTTGAATATTTATTTGTACATACGATAATAATTGGATCCCCCCCTTTGATGAAGTTCAAATGGGGGGGGGAGAATGTGACCTCTCAGTTGTCTTCTTTGGTTGAACCATTGGATGTAATTTAAAACTTGGTGGATATTTAACGAATTTGGTGTTGTGGGCACTAAATATAGTTGAAGGTCATGCAAAATTAGTACATGCCATTTTTGGCAAGCATGTTGTTGGAATTGATGTCAACAGTTGAGTCAGTTGTGTGATAGGAATTAATGTCAACAACTATAGGGTGTGTTCATGATGGTATGATGAGTGTTTGATGTGTTATGGGGCTGCATAGGTGCTTGAAGATGGTTTGATGAAGGTGTGAGTAGATCTTGGTGGAGACAGTTTTACACATCCCCATATTAGGGAATAAACTTAGTCAAAATCACTTAAAACCTACACTTACAGCTCATATTTTCAATGGGCGCTTAGCATCTACAACCTCAATTACCAATGGGTAATTCACGTCTGCATCCTATAGCATGCGAAAATAAAACAATGAGCTATCCCATGGAGTTTTCCCATTGTATTTGAGTAATTGATCTAGTATGCACAACATTTTGATTTGGTCATGATTGCTAACTTGGCTTGGTCATCAAAGGTGGATTTGAATTGGTCATTAGAATGTGATTTGATCGATCCATTGATTTGTGTAAATCACTAGATCATTGGCTGAAGTGGAATGTATTCAATGTGTGTAACCATTGATAAGGTCCAAAAAATAAATGTGTGGCTTGAATAGCTTGGTGTTGGGTATTGTCTAAGTAATGTGGTTGAGCATTAGAGCATTGGAGAAATACTAGTGAAAAAATAAGAAAGTAAGGATCCGATCACGTGTGATTAATGGTTTTAAAACAATCGAGTATGAAAGAGTGAGCTGAGCATAGAAGTGTTGTGAGATGTCATTGTCAGAGTTATGTGATGCATCAAAATATGTAAAATGCTAGATCATTGGCTGATATAAGTAATTGTAAGAGAGATAATGTGAAGTGCGATTTGACATCCCACCTGATCCATATGTGTTGATACATTTTTAGTGAGTGAATGATCTAGTCCAAAGAGGCATTAGATTGAAATTTTGGGTGTGTGATCTAGTAGACCGCTAGAGCTAGAGTGGAGCAATGATTTAGATTGGATGTTGTGAATTTTTAGTGATGAGTATTGAACCATCTACCAAAACATGTGAACATAGTTTATGATTAATGGTAGCCTGAAGTATTATATAGTACACTCATAAGCAATGTAAAACAAAAGGAACCTGCTTATGGAGTGAAATAAAGCAAGTTGGATCAAGTGCAATTAGTTGTGTAAGGAGGGTGAATGAATACGTTGTGTGTGTGTGGTGAATTGAGAGTGATCTTGCCCTATGCAATGAGATTGATGACCAGAGACTGAATATATACACTATTTTTGTATGGTTACATGGAAATAGTAGTTTACTAAAGGTTTTAAAATGCTTGTCTAGTTCTCTGATGTTTAGAGTTGGTTATAATAGTAATAGAGAGTTATATGGTTATTATTCATTTATTTGATGCTAAGGTAGCTTTATGTTGAGTGAGTTGCTACTGCTAATAATAGAGTATGTGTACTTTATGCCAGAGTGATTTAATAGTTTCAACTGAAGAACAATGTATTTAGTATTGTTGTTGATGCCACGTATAGCTGAGAGGACAGAGCTTGTAATGTTGATGTTGCTATTAAATGACAGGGTCAACTTATTGAGCAAAGTTGGTTGTCGCCTAGAGTATGGTTTTATGAGCCTTTGTTGAGTCATAGTATGCTGATGGATGAAGTATTGGAGTGTATGATGTTGCTAGGGTTTTGTTAGTGAGATGTATTAAGTAGAGTTGTTTGATGGGCTAGGGTTTTTTAGTGAGAATGTGTTACTAATTTTGTTTGTATTGGAAAGAGGTTTTTGGGGTTTGTGTTGTTGCTAGAGAGACTTTATGGATCCAGTATGAAAATGTATGAAATCGAGTTCCATGAGAGTTGAAGGTTGGTGCTTTCAGGGCAAGTGGTGGCTTTGATATTAGGGAGTAGTGGCTTCTTTCAGGTGGGTGACTGAGAAACTATTTGTGGGTTGATGCCTCCAGACGATTGGTGTTTGCAAAGCCATTTTGGAGTGGGTGCTTCCACAAAGGTGGGTGCCCGCAACTTATTGGGGGTCAGTGCCTCCAATAGATGGATGTCTGCATATAGTTGTGGAAGTGGGTGCTTCCATAAGGTCTTGGCCTAATGCAAGTGGGTGTTTTCATATCTTGCAAGTCAATGCTTACATTTTGGTGGGTGCCAATATATGATGTAAAAGAAGATTGATTTAAAAGAAGAAGAAGACAAATGTTAAGTGGTTTTTCTCCCGAAAGGGTTTCAACCTAATATCTAGTGTCCTTGTGTGCTTTGATGTTTTATGTGTTTCTTAGGTGTAGTGCCGCTCTTATGCCTTGATTATGAATGTGCTATTTTGTATTGATATATTGTGTTGCTAGTAATTATTGATGATCAAATTATTTGTAAATAAAAGGTAGAATGTTTTTTAAGATGATCCATACTGTACAATACTGATTCACACCCCCTCTCAGTATTGTCAAGCTCCCAACATGCCAAAAGTAAAGGATGAGATCTCTATGTCTATAAAAGGAAATAAGACATTGTGAGATTTAGTTGTTCCCATGCAAAACAAAGAGCTATAGCTACTATTGACATGAAAAAGCACAAACAACTCAATTTGAATGAAGTGAAAAGAGGGAGTTGAGCAGTAGAGATAAGAGAAGAAAATCTTAGACAAGTTGAAGATTAAGTGCTAGTTAAAGGCTAATGTGAAGACTAGTAGAGACTTGGAGCGACTGTGAGGTTGAGATATGTAGATCTGAAGCATTGAAAATCAAATTGCAGAAAAATAATTTGTAATCCAAGAGCATATGAGAGAGGGAGAGGTTTTGATTGGGTGAGGAACCTTAATTGAATCAAATAATCAGAGAGGAGGGGTGTCCTATAGAAAATAGATGAAAGAAGACATTCAAATATGAAATTTAACAATTGTGTAAGTGATATTTCAATTAAAGAGGCTCATATTTAAGTATGAAAATATATGAAATATGGATTTTGATAGGTTGAGAAAGTAGGTGCTTGCAGATCAAGGATTGGGGTCTCCTCCAGGTTGGTGCATGTAAAGATCAGGGAGTTGAAAAAAGCTACAAAAATAATGAGAATTGTTCTCATTTTTTTAGAGGTCTCGATTTTCATGCCAATTTTGAAAAGCGATGATGCACCATCAACCTTTTTTTTTATGAGCTTATTTTAAACAATTTAAATTTTCTCATGTATTATGTATGGACAAGACATTTCTTCTAAATGTTGGTGATTTTTATGCCAACTTTGAAAAGTGTTAGTGCAACATCGATTTTTTTTTAGGGACACATTTTTGACACTTTCAATTTTCTTATGTATTAAGTATGAACATTTTTTTTAAATGTTGGTGATTTTCATGTTGATTTTGAAAAGCGTTGAAGCAACATCAACCTATTTTTTTGGAGTGGTGACATATTTTTGACACTTCAAATTTTCTTATGCCTTATGTGCATTTTTTCAAAACTATTTGTTAATTAACCATTTTTCAAGTTGTCAATTTTTTTCCCTTCCTAATGTGTTTGTTTTTAAAGTGATTTTCAAGGTTGTGTTCTTTGCAATGCTTTTTTTTAAATAAATTTTTAATTTTTTTTGCAAAGTTAAAAATATTATAAGATCGATATTTTGAAATTGGGATTTTTTATATATGTATGTATCGTTAATTAATACTTCAATACACATAAAATAATTGTTACTAAACAAATAATAATTTTAAAAATTTGACAAAAATGCACGTTTCAAGACCTTTTCACTAAAAATGACATCTAAAATATATGGTTTTTATGGAAAATTTTGAACATAAAAAGTTGACAGATTAGAAAATTTTATAATTTTATAATAAATTTTATGTACAAAGTGATATTTTGTTTCTCCAAAAATAATAATTCACATAAATTTTTAGTTGAAATAACCCAAAAAAAATGTTTAAAAAACCATTAAAAACAACTTCAACAAAACAAGAGTCAGAATAACACTAAAAATATATTGTAAAAAACAAAACATTTAAAACTGAAATCTGAAAAAAAAAAAAAAAAAAAAAACAAAAAAAGTTGGTGAAAAAAAAACATTATACAATTACACAAATAAAAAAAACAAAACAAGAAAAACAAAAGGTTAAAACTTAATTAAAACATTATTAAAAATTTTAAAAATAATAATTAAAAAAACCTATTGAAAAAACAAAATAATATAAAACATATTAAAAATAAAATAAATAACCAGTAAAGAAAATTTAAAAAAAAAAACAAAAACAAAAAAACTGTAAAATAAAAGATAAACTTAAAGACAAAACAATTAAAATAATAAAAATAAAAATCCAAAACATACCTAAAATATAAAAAAAAAGAAAATAAAAAAATAATTTAAAAATAAAATAAAATTTATTATCTCCTCTGAGTGGGTGGTAGGTCGATTCCGAGAATTGACCATGCCTGCACATAGCCTGTGTGGGAAAGGTTGATTCTCGTAATCGGTCTCTCGTGGGACCACAAATTAATATTTTATTTTTAAATATTTTGTATTTTTTTAATTATTATGATTTTTAGTTATGTTTTCTAAATTTATTTTATATATATAATTTGTTTTTGTTAATTATTTAATTTGTGGTTGATAACTTTTTTTAATTATGTTTGATTTTATTTCTTATTAAAATAGGTTTGTTTGTTTGGTTTTTTTTGCAAGGCAGAGTATATTGTAATCAATTTTGGCCAAAATGCTTTGAATATTAATTAATTTGCATTTTTTTAGAAATTATTTGTGAAGTTGATTAAATTTAAAAAATTGTGGAATAATCCGCAAAGGACCCTTTAAATCCTAAACTACAAAAAGGGGTTTACATAGTCCCTTGCTCATGTGGAAAACAATATATAGGCGAAAGCGACAGATTGTTAAACATTAGGCTTAAGGAGCATGTTGTTGACACATCTAGGAACAGAACATCAAAATCCGCTATTGCAAAATATGCTTTCTCCTCCTCACACTACATCTATATGGAAGAAGCTAAACTTGTAATCAAGAAGGAGCATTACTTAAAACAAAAAGTTAAAGAGGCCATAGAAATTGAAAAAAGAAAGAACAATATGAATTGTGATGAACGCCTTACCATTAGTAATACCTGGAAACCCTTAATAAATCATACCACTCATAACAACAAATAAAAAAAATTAACAGTAACTTATAATTTATAATCATATTAACTTAGATTAATTATTTCAGCTCATATTGATTTTACATTATTAATAAAGATTAAATAAAAAAGTTATAATAAAAAAAAATTGTGATAAAAAATAATAATTATGATATAAGTTATTATTATTAACAACATCACATATCATAATTAGTTATATATAAATGTTATGATCATAGAATTAATAAATAACTAATTAAAAATAAATATTATTTACATATCATATTAACATAAAATAATAATCACCTCATTAAATAAATTTATCTCTTAAATAACCCTAAAAAATTATATTAATGATCATAATTAAAATTTTGCCAACCGACTCCAAAACATTCCCCCACATCTATCATTATATATATCCTCACAATTTCCTTGCCCTAGTCCACACTAATATTCTCAAGAATATGGGCGTTCCCCTAAAGATGGAATCATATAAAAGTCTGAAATATTGGGTTTAATCAAAACTCTAAACAAGTTATTCCACAAATTTTTAAATTTAATTCACCTGTATAAATTCTCTCTTTAAAAGTTTTTAAAGTTTTGGTAAAATTAAATATTAAGTTTTTTTTTTTGGAAATTGAAAGTTATTTTTTGAATTTTTAAAACTTGAATTTCTAATTTTTGATTGGTGGATGACTAATTTTATGTGGTTTAAAATCAATTTTTAAAAATTATAAATTGTTAGAAAAAAAAAAAACTCTATTTGGTAAGCGTCCTCATAAATTAATTTTATATATATATATATATATATATATATATATATATATATATATATATATATAGATATGAATTTTTCCATAATTAATACTATGGATTTTTCAATAATTAATATCTTCTTTTTATGCACTATGATACTTATTTTTAACAATAAATATTTATTAACCTATAATCATTCCTTGCTTGCTTTCTATTAATTGTTGTATTCTTTCTCATAACAATGTTTTTTTCTAACTAATTAATTAATTATCCAAAAAAACTTAAATATACAGATTTTTCTTATTAATAGTTTCTTTCCATTCATTATCATACTTATTTTGAAGAGTAAATATTTATTAACTTATAGTCATTTATTGCTAGCTTTCTATTAATTGTTGTATTTTTTCTAATAATTTTCTTTTTTCACCTTTTTCCATTAATATATTTTATTAGTTATAATATTTTTTCGATAGTTTAATTGTTGTCAACCCCCTTTTTCATAAAACTATGTTATCATGTATCAATAGATTAATAACAATTTTATTCTCCCTCCACCAAGGTTGTGGTGCTTAAATCATGCACTTAACTAAGTTATATACTTAAATAAGGGTTCTCTACTTTTTGCATAAGACGCAGGTACTAAGCAACAACACTATGTATTACACTTTTTTTTTTTTTTTTTGTAATTGTTTATGGTTTTGGTTTTTTTTTTTCCTGCTTTTAAAAACAATTATGTTTGAATTTTTTCCTTTTATGTGTTATTTTTGGTTATTTAATTTTTTTTTTTTTTTGGGTTTTCCTTTGTTGTATTATAATTTTTGTATGTTTGCTTTTCTTTTTTCTTTATTTTTTTATTTTTTTGTCAATTTCTTTTTAATCTTTTAATTTGTTATTTTTTCTTTTTATTTTTTGTTGTTGCAATTGTAATTTTAATCTTTTAATTTTTGTTTTGGTTTGGTTTTTGGTTTTTTGTTTTTGTTTTTGTGATTTGACGATTTCTATTAATTGTTCAAATGTTTACATCATGGTTTGATCACAACCAAAATGTCTCTAGCCTCATTCTAACAGGACTTGTTGGCTTGGAGGTATTGACAAAAACATAGAGACAAAAGCAAAATGAAATTGCACGATCTCATGCATGTCGCCCACAATAGACATAATTGACCCAAAACATAAAAACAATTAACCATCATCCCAAAGCTTCAACATTCCCCAAATTTGTGGCACTTGGATCATTTTCTGGTGGTGAAGGTTGGTGAAGGCCTCGTGAACATGTGCTTCAATATGGTCTAGATGGTCCTCTAAGTCGTCCTATCTATCATGAATCTGCCTCTGCCCACACCTGAGAGAAATCAATCTATCTATAAGATGTAATTGGTTGTGTTGTAAATCATTCATTAAGGCAATTAATTGAATGCAGTCATCGTGCCTATCTTTTCCCGGTTGCTCAACCATCTGCATAATGTGCCTCAAGAGAATCAAACTGGGGGGGGAGTTCCACCCTAAGGAGAAACAACTGATTGCTCAAATTCCCCATTCGGGCCTCTCTTGTCATACTGCTGCATAGCGCCAATACCACATGGGTCGGAACCCCCTCGTGCTCGTTCCATTTGTCGATGCATCGACCCCCCAAGCCACCACCCAAATCGTATTCCATAAGGCCTCCACTCCACAGAATCGAACCAAATCTCACCACAGACCACGCAGGCTACGAGTGAACACTCTTGCACTACCAATGGACCCCTTCCCCACTTTGCTCTGGCCTTGCAAACTTCCCACCAGTTCCACGCTCTTGAGAGAAACCATCCAGTGCCATGTGAGGCCACGCCCACTCCCCAAGCCATCGGGCCTCCACCACATAGATCCCCACCTCCCTGACAAAAATCCACCCCCAATTGGGACCCTCCACAGGTTCAAAGCCCCCTTAAGGGTTTCCAACACCAGTTTTAACAACAAAAACACCCACCACCCTACACTCCTCACCTACAACTCCAACAAAGGAGTTCAAAGAGGCAACTACTAGACCCCAGCTGACATGAAACACGAAGACGAAATTACAAAACCATACCTACCCACAGGTTCTCTTAGCTAACAGTCACGGCGCACAACATAACATCTTGGCCTCCAATGTCACATGAATTACAGCATTCCACTCTCGTCTAAGGTCCCAAGCAACCTCCAGCAGAGCCTCCACCCAAAACAACGTCACACCCTACTCACGATGTTCAAAAACCAACATCATCGATTGAAACCTAAGAGCATGGTGTAGCTAAGGAAAATGGCTACCTTGCTCAATCGGGACATTATCTCCATCCACACCCCCCTCCATCATTTTCCGTAGCTCCCAAATGAGAATTTGAACTGAGCAGATATCCATTATAAACTAAATACCCTCTAGAATGTTCACAAAGATCACACCAAGTGACTTGGTTATATTAATTTCTTTCACCATCAATGATGCATGTATTAAGATTTAAACCCCTATCCAAACCTTCCCTCATGCCATTTAACACTCCCATTGGAGGTTGTTTTTCTAACTTTTATTTATTTATCGATTATTTTATTTTTACCTTTTTTTGGGTTGCAGGGTTTGTGTCAATGCTCGACTAGCAACTCAACCCCACTATGTGTCAATTTGATAGCTGGTTTTTAAGTTTTCGTTACAATTGATCAAGTCCACCCCCACTGTGTGTCAATTAAATAGTTCATTTTTAAGTTTTCATTGCAATTGGTCAAGTATGCCCGATTGTGTGTCAATTTGATGGTTGATTTATAAGTTTTCATTGCAATGTATCAAGTTGTCTTAGGCTAAGATTTTAAAAGAGTTATGCTTTTAGCATTTACAAGAAAAAAATTACTCTTGATATAATGACACTTTGTTTTATGAATTCATTTTTAAGGTTTTTTTAGTCATAATATTTGGTTTTGAAATATATTGAAATTTTAAGGTTTTTTATAGTCATGATATTTTGTTTTAATTCCATGAGAGAAAAATGTTGAAATTCTAATGTTTTTTGGAGCCGTGATATTTTATATTTAACATAATGATGATAAATGTCAAAATTTTAAGGTTTTTTGGAGTCATGTTGTTTATCTTTAATGCCATGTTGAAAATTGTTGAAATTTTTAGGTTTTTTGGAGTCGTATTATTTAATCTTTAATACTATCATTGAAAACTATTGGAATTTTAAACCTTTCAGAGTCAAGATATTTTATTTTTAATGTCATTGCTAAAAAAATTGAAATTTTAACCAAAAAAATGTTGATGTAATATCAACACTTTTATATTTCAGAGTGATTTTTCATGTTTATTGCACAAAAATTTAAGCTTTTAACACCATTGCTAAAAAATTTGGAATTTTAACACACAAAAAAAAAAGTGTTGATGCAACATCAATACTTTTTATTTCCAGGGTGTTTTTTCATGTTTATTGCAATCCTTCTTTTTTTCGCAAAAATAGGGATTTTATGGGTTATAGTTCTTGTTTTAAGTTACATTTCTCATTAAGTTGGTAATTTTTTTGTTGGTGCTTCCATCAAGTGGGTGCTTGCAAAGATAAGGGGGTTGGTGCCTACACAATTTGATGTAATTTGGATTTGATGCTTCCATTCACATTATAATAAAAAAGAATTTGTGGTATTCTCCCGTATGGGTTTCCATGTAAACATATTATGTTCACAATTTATGTTATTGGGGCATTGTTGCATTGTTGAATGTGTTTAATTGGCTAAATAACTGTTACAATTTTTAAAATTTTGATTCAACCTCCCACCCTTTCCCTCTTAGTATTTTCTTGGTTTCCAATAAGAGTGGGTTCTTTTAGCAACAATATAACAACTAGAATGTGGATATGAGACATGGCGAACTAGGATGGAAATCTCACTAACAAGGCTTCTATAATCACTAGAATGAATTATGCATTTTGGAAGGTAAGAATGAGAACTTACATAATGTCTCTTGGTGCAGATGTTGAATGTAGTGTTGAATGGATATAAAAATCCATATGTATTGGTTGACAAAGATGACAAGCTTGGTTTCACGTAAATGCTAAAGAAATGAATGCAATCCTAAGTGGTTTGCTTGAATCTGATTTGGTTAAAGTCATGCAATACAAAAAAGCCAAAAAATTATGGGATAACTGATGAGTTGTTATGAAGGTGATATCAAGGTAACGAAGGCCAAACTTCAAGTTTATAGTATGCAATTTGAATCATTGAAGGTGAATGAGGGTGAGGATATTACCAAAATTTTCCTTGAAATGGATGAAATAGTCAACACCATAAGAGGTCTTGATGAACTTGTGGATGAATCCTTTGTAGTTCAAAAGGTGTTGAGATCTCTTCCTGCCAAATTCAATGCCAAAGTATCAACCATGATTGAGGAGATGAAAAATGTCAACACATTAACATTGGATCATTTTCATGGAACACTAACTACCTATGAAATTAGAACCTCAAAAGGTAGATCCACATCAAAGGTAGCAACCTTCATAACTGATGAGAAGAGAAAATAATATCAATAAGACTCATGCTATGGATCTGATGAAGAAGAGGCCAAGTTTGTCAGAATATTGAAGAGAGGATCCAACAAATACAAAGGTAAGTTTCCTTTCAAATGTTTAAATTGTGAAAAAAGTAGGTCACTATGCATATAAATGTCCACATAAGAAAGGAAAGAATGAATATGACCATAAAGAGAAGGATGAATATAGGAAAGTAAAGAAGGCAAATAATTTCAAGAAGAAGAGTTTCTATACCCAAGAAGACAAAAATTCCTTAGAAGATGAAGATGAACAACTCTTTGATGAAGAAAGAATTAACAAATGCATGCTCATGTCTATAGAAAACCAAGATGATAGGCAAGATGTGTATGACTTAGATGAAGACAAAGTTATAATAGATCTGGAAGGAGAACTAGTCACTGCCTTAGAAGATACACAAAGGCTTGGGAAAAAAAATAAGAAGAAAAAAGAACTATTGATTAAACATTAAAAGAGAAAATCACAATTTTGAATATTCATCACTTCTTTTGAAATTTGAGTTGGAGGAAGTAAAAAATATTGAAGAAACTTTCTTACAACAACTGAAAGAGAAGGGAAAGGAGTGTGAAAAGATAGAGGAAGAGATAGTCTCACTTATAAAGAAATCAGAGAAAATCAAGGCTCAACTGAATTAAAATCTAAATTTTATTAAAGGATCTAACAATTTGGATGAAATTATGAGTGTTCAAATTTCCCCTCTCATTAAGACTAGCTTGGGCTATGAAGGAGAGATAAGCTCAAAGAAACTTGAAGACAAAGATCCAATTGGTTTCATTGAAGTACTAAAAGGATGTAACAACAATGGAATCCAAGGAAATGATAAAAAACAACAACAACAAAATGAAGAACATGAAAGCAATGTCATAAGAGACACTAATAAAAACCAGCAACACCAAAGGAATGTTGGAGAATGTAACTAGTTCCGGTCTTCATAATGTAATGTAAATGTATCATTGTTGAATTGTTTATATTTATTATTATATTTTATTATGGTCAAAGCATGTTCTTCGTGTTTATAGAGTAAAAAAGAGTCAATTATGAGTCAAAGAAAAATGTATTTGATTCATGTCCCATTTGGACATTTGCAAGAAAATGATTTTTATTTTTATTTATTTTTATGTTGAGTCATAAGTCCACAAAATGTCAAGCCAGCCCGCCTTGGAACAAGTTAGCTTGGCCTTCCTGAGCGGCACCCATTGGACCCTACTGGACATCTATATATAAGATACAATTTGACTCATTTGGGATATCATTCATTCACACAAAAAGAAGTACATCTAAACCATACAAAGGAGAACAAGGAGAAAAAGTAAAAGGAGAGAGAAAGTCAAGCTAAAAACAAGAAGAATATTAATTTTTTTTATCGAATTTATGATTAGGATAACTCACACGTGTGGGGATAGAATTCTGTGAACAGGAAAAAAAATTGTGCTACTCAGACCCGAAATTTCAGGGAGTTGACCAAAATGCTAGGTTTGACCTACTTTGACTTTGACTCGTAGAGGTGACTTGGAGGAGGGTTGGAATTGACATTTCGGTTGCAGTTTTGGTCTTGTTCTTGGTCTTGGTCTTGGTATTGGATATATCATTTTGATCTTATCCTATAAGAGAAGGATTGTCAGGTTTTCCCCTTATGGGGTTTTCCCCTGGCTAGTAAACTAATTTTGGTGTCTCTTGTCTCTTTATTTTCCCTAGAATATTGAAAATTTATATAATTTCTTGATGAATAAGACATAAGGAATAATAATAAGAATCTAACATTCACAAGTAATTATCAAGTAAGAGGAATCAAACCTAATCTACCCTATGTTTGGTTTCTTAACATGATTTCAGAGCTATAGTAAAGACAAGAGCACTATTGAAGAAGCCCTAATAGGAAGTCTGGTGTGCCAGAAGACCTAAGAAGCAAAGATCATTGCATCCATTACATGAAGGCATGTTCACTTTCCTCAAAAATAAATTCTATGACATACATACATTATCTATTCAAGAACATACAAGGAGCACAAGACAAAAAGAAGAAGAGATACTTGTTTGGGATATGAGGCATAAAAATTATGAAATATAAATGGAATTTTATGACAATCCCTCTTTATGCTTTAGGGTTGAAATACTTGGAGACATATCCACATACTTTGTGATATATTTCTTATATGTTGAGAGTCAAGGTCCCTAAGGCTTGTATTTTGTAACTAAAGGATGAAACCATGGTGACTTGTGCAACAAAGAGTGATTCAAACTTCAGGTTTGTGGTAACATATATGAGAGAGAGATATGAACTTTATATATATGGTAACATATAACAGTAATATATTCAAACTATAGTGATTGGTAGAGATTCGAATTTGTAAAGAGGTATATGGTGATTGGTGTGACAAAGATCACTGCAAGAAGCTAAGAACCTTTGTGACAACTCACTATTGCATTCAAACTTACTGTGGAAAACATTTCTCTGACGCATCCAAGCTTACTATGGTAACATCTTCCTATGAAATTTGAGCTTACTGTGACAACATACTTCTAAGATTCAAGGCATCTATAAACATTAATACATGTCCAAGATTTGAACTATACAAAGCATCCAAAAATTTTCAGATAAATACGAATGGTGAATTTTTCTATGGCATCTTATGCAAAGTATTATGGCTTTGTTTTATGTGTTTCTATGGAACAAGTATGTGAAGCATCCATGCTACTGATACTTTCTTCCTATACATTAAATTAAGGATGGATCACATCAATGAATTTGACCTATCTATGAAGTATGAAAGATATAATTAAAAGGGACTAAAGATTATGGAGAGAGTAAGCCTTCTCTATAGGCTATGTATGTGCAAAGAACATTGTAAGCAACCCAAAATAAATCTTTGTGGTTTCATATCCTATTCAAATGATTGAAGGTCTGAGATATCTCTAGTGGAGGAGTATGTTGAAGAGAAGGTAGTTTATCTCTGTTGCAAAACGACCAGACCCTATGATAGAAAGATTGTAAGGTTGGACATGTAAGGTTTAAAGAGGTACATATACTTTTTTTTCATTTGCAACTAATGACCTATGTCATATTGTATATGATTTTGAGTCTTCTAGGTCATGGTGAAATCACATTTATAAATTAAAATGAAAGTAAGCTAATGATCTTATGCTCCTTTGAAAGATAGTAACTTATAATAATGGAGTCCATATAGATATATTAGAGATCGTTATGATATCATTTAAAATATTTCCTTGCGTATAAAGGCTAGGTTTTTGTGATCAATGAATGAAATGAGCTCCATATCATAGAAGGATTTTCAATAACATCTCTAGGGTTTTGCAACTAACTCATTAGTATGCTTGTAGAATTTGCAATTCTTAAATGGTATATCTTGAATACTTTGAAGAATCTAGGGTTTGTAAACCCTAGAAAAGGTTTAAATTAGAAAACCTTACGAATAAAAGCCTAACTAATCATTTATATTGTAAGAAGAATATTATCTCTTGAAGATGACATAAATGACATCATGCTAATGTAAGAACAAGGTTGGTGAAAAAGGTCCAAGTTTAAGAGGGAGTTGAACTTCCTCAAAAAGATAAGTACTCTACATCTCCTTTCTTTGATTACTACTTTTTCTATTTTCTCTATGCAAATTTCTTTTTGTTCTTTCATGATAAAGTTTGCAGGTAAAAAAAATAACTATCTAATCTTTTTTAGCAGATGAAGGAATTGGAATGTATGTAGCAAAGAGACTTTCTAAGTCCAGAATGAAGGAGGAGCAGATAATATAAAGAATTTCTTATACAAATTCATTAATCAAGTGAAGAGATAAATATGATCTAGCCATAAACCTAAGGAACTAAGCTAGTGTGAAAAGGAGAACGAGGAGTATAATGCCTTAGAGAAGGCCGAGTCATGTTGTATCTATTTGGAAAGAACTGTGATGCCTATTTTGGAAAGCCAAGAGGTATAGACTACTGTTGGATCTAGGCCGCATACTCTAAGGAACCAACGTAGATATTTGTGGGAGGTTTGTACAATATTTGAGGAGTATGGGCCAAATATTAGGGTAGCCATGTGTATGTTATAGGTAGCCCTAAATAGATCTGAAAACCTCAGGGTATATTATGCACAAAAGAAAGTAGTTGAAGGTAAAAGTATAGTCCTATAAATTTATATAGTTGTCTTTCCAAGTTGATGAATGTAAGGGATGGTAGGGTTTTTCTAACAATGTTGTAAAGAGTAGTTGAGAAGCCCAAGTTATATACAAATTGGGGAAGAAAATTGTAGAAGTGTGTGTTGCTTGTGAAGCCCTAGACTATTCAAAATTTGGAGTGTGTGTGGACAATTTTGGATGCCCTAAGGAGAGTGACAAAGGAGTTGACATGTCACAATATTAGGGCATATTTTTTCAGTTGCAGATATAAAAATTCAAGAGGGTACCTTGGTGAGCCCTAAGCCTGGTCTTATTTGGAGCAGCAGATATGCAAAAGATTTAGCAGTTTATGCAATTAGATGTGAAGCAGTTTTTTGGCTCCATATGGACTATGGTAGGCCCTTATACTACTAGTGTAACCCCTTATTGTTATTAGTGCAACCCCCTTATTATATTGTTATGCCCATGTAGTACCCATATTTTTATTATTGTGCCCCATAGAAGCCCACTATTTTTATTGTTGTGACCTTACATTATTATTGTTATGTCAGCTCTGATTATATTATGACCCCTTAGACTCCTATATATAGAAAGGAGGTCTTGTCATTTGTATCATCCAAGAATTGTTCATTTGTGTAATGTAAAGTGATGAGTCTCATCATTGGGTAATTATATGGGCCTTAATTCATCTCCTAGCTTAGTCAAACCAACTATTCTCACAACTTATTGCATACTTTTGATTATATTTTGCTTATGAGATGAGTTAGAGTTGGATATTTTTCTTTGTGGTCTAATGTCCATGTAATGCAGGATTAAAGGGTAAAAGCAAGGCATTTTGGCAAAGATCTTGGTCAAAACTGGAATGGGACAAGGGAGAGGAATTATAGAATGGAAATCCTCCTCATTTACTACCTCTCCATTTGAATATTCCTCCATCAACGGAGTGCAACCAGCCAAATCATGAGGACTAGAAGGCAGTCGAGCAAGTGGAAGTCAAAGCACCAATTTATCTCTAGTTTGGGAGCCAAGCCTCCCTAATTTTAAGGAAGTCATTGGAGACTTCAGAAGTATAAGTAGAGAGGCCTAGGACCTCAGTAGGATTTGATTTTTATTCAGACTTTTTTATTGTAAAACTCTATTTTTATTTTCAAGTTGCAAGACTTGTGACAGTTTTTGATGTAATCCATTGTTTTTTGATAATAAGAATGAGTTTTGTTTTGAGCCAGCACTGAGTTAACTCAGAGGGTTGAAGCTCTTGGGTTAGGGCCCAACCCTAGCAGTGAAGGCTCCTCTTTACTGTACATGTATGCTAGCATAGATCCATGGTTTAATCGGTCATTTGCTTAAATCGCTGCATTTCCATTACAGCATTATAGCGCATAGATTCATAGTTTAATCATTCATTTGCTTAAGTAGCTGAATTTTCATTACGGTAGTGTATATTAGATTGGGTTTGTTTCAAATTTCTAGTTATCACATGATCTTTGGAGTTTGTTGTCTTGATTCAGTACTTGGTTCATTTCATTGTTATCGTCTTCAATCACTCTCTTTTCTGTAATAGATCTCACTCACATTCTCATTTCCTTCAGCATGAAATACTTAAGCACGAGCCAATAAAACATGTCTTAAGTGGATTATACCTGTAGATCTCCTTACCGCCCGATCCACAACAAACCTGACAAATCACCATCTGATTCATTTCAACACTTGACTTTATGCACTCTAGATCTCCACCGTCGATCTGTCTAGCTTGATCCAATGGCTATCGTGAATTCTTCCACTTACTTTATGCGCTCCAATCTCCACCGTTGATCTATCATGCCCTCGATCCAATGGTTATCACGTCACTTGATCACCAACTAGCTTGGCTGATCTCCATCGTTGATCAACCTCGCCCGATCCAATAGTTATCGATCAATCTCGCACAAATTATTGCATAGCCGATATCCACCCGAGAGGACGCGAGAAAAGTGGTTTTCTCATGCTACATGTCACCCAGTTAGGCTAATTGTGCAAAATTTTGGAATTATGCTTATAGCCTTGAGGGTGCGTGAGAAACTGCTTACCGCTTATGAAAACCCACTCCATCATTCCACACGTTTTTTTATCTTTCTATCACCACGTGACTTGATGTGATCCATCCATCTCCTCACCTCATCTCCATGATAAGATCTCAGCCATTCATCTCCCATTTAACCCTGTTCGTCCATCCATTCACTTAACCTACGTGATAAGATCTCTGCTGCTCATCTTCCGTTAGTCCTATTCGCTCATCTATGCATTAAATCGCCTACGATAAGATCTCTGCCGCTCATCTTTTGTTAACCCTGGTCATTCATCTATTCATTAAATCACCTATGATAAGATCTCCACCATTCATCTTTCGGTTAGTCTTATTCGTCCATTTTTTACTTAACCTCCCACGATAAGATCTCTGTAATTCATCTTTCGATTAGTCTTATTCGCCCATCTATTCACGTAATCTTCTACGATAAGATCTTTGCCACTCATCTCCCATTAATACTATTCCCGATCGATTCAATGGCTCTGATGCAATTCTGCTTCGTTACGTCCTCCTTTCACTGATTTCAATCTTCGCTTTCTCTTCTACTTAACTCCTTGCATGCTTGATTTTACCAAAAAAAACCAAAAACATGAAAATAGATTTAGTTTAGTTTCTTTGCTTATTCATTAGTTTAGTTTGATGCTCTTTACTTCTGTAACTTAGATATCAACATTAGGTTAGTGTTGATTTAGCAATTCTTCTTAGTTTAGATGTTTAAATGGTTAATTAGGATATGGTGTGATTTAGGATTACATGTTTTTTTCTTCATTACTGCGGTAGAGTAGCTCTCTTAGAATAGATTTGCTCTTCTTCCATCAAAGAATCAAGCTTCTTCTGACTCTATAGAAGTCTAGCTTGGAACCCCTGGGGTCTCTTGCCATATGAACAAGTGACAACATGCAGGACCTTCACTTCTACTTGTGCATATAGCACTGTCACCTCCAATTTTGTACGAACCCCAGGTTGATAAGTAAAGATGGTAGCCCAGGAGTTCTAACATCCTTGCTGCAATATTGGCGCTCATCACTTTTTTTTGCACCATTGTCGAGGATGTGTTAGAGTAGAATGTGATTACTGCTTTCTTTTCTTCTATTTCTAGTCTTCAACTTTCTTCCATTAGTTTATTAATGCAGAAGTAATCTAGTAGCTTCCTTTCTTTCAGTTATCATTATCTGCTTTCCTTTCCATTCTGCAAGTAGAATTTCAATTCAACAAGTAGTTTCTTTCTGTTAGTAGTCTTCATTCAATTAGCAATTTCATTTCTGCAAAGTACTTTCTTGCTTAAAAACCTTCCGAAAACCAGCCCAAAAACATTTCCTTTCATGCCTCGTAGGAGTAGGGACAATTTAGGAAAATTCTTCCCAAATACCCCCACTGCATCCAACAACCAACCTTCTCTCTTCTTTAGTGGTTGTGAACTGGAGGAACCCTTAGGTGAGCAACCTGACATATTTGAAGAACTTATGGGGGAAGAAGAAGAAGAGGAACCCATTCCTACTGAATGAGAACCAAAATGACAGAGGGAATAAAGAGAGAGTTGAGGGTGACTTCCCCATCAAGGAAACCAATGGGGACACTAAGATGAAGAATATAAGCCCCTATGCCCTACCTCATTTCCATGGCCTGACCATAGAGGACCCTGACACTTTCCTATTTGAGTTTTCTGTTATATGTTGAACCTATGACTATACAACTGATGAGAAAAAGTTAAAACTATTTCCATCTACCCTCAAGGATGCAGCATTGTGTTGGTTCATGGGTTTACCTGGAGATAACATCACAACTTGGGCTCAGATGCAATAGGATTTTAACAACAAATATAGGGACTACTGTAGGTCAAAGGATATTAAAGAAGATATTTTCAGGATGACCATGGGCCAGGATGAATCCTTAGAAGACTATGAAGAAAGATTCCAGCTTAGTTACAAAAGGACTAGGTGCACACTTGACCTTGAGTCACTAAAACTGGTCCTGCTTAGAGGAGTAAGGGAAGAACTTTTGGATACATTACACTTGCTAGCAGGAGGGGATATCTACCAATTACCCTATGAGGATATCAATACTATCTTTAGAAACCATTCTAGGGCATCCAAGAAGAAGGGTAGGGGTAGTCAACCTATGGCCAGTACATCATCTTCCAACTCATCCATCAAGGGTGAAATTGGAAATATTCTGGAAGATTTCAAAAGTGAGATGCTACAAACCCTTGCCTTGCAATTGGATACCATGAACATCAAAAGGAAACAAGAGGAAACAAAGAGATCCTTGGCCATATTTTGTCCTAGATGCACCAGGAGGCATCTTAGGAACGAATGTCCATTGAACTGTATTGAGATTTGCTCGGTCTGTGAAGAAAACTATTTCACAGACAAGTGCCCTTCTTTACCCGGACTCAAAGCTATATATCAAGGAGCTAAAGGGGTCACTGAGCAGCTTTGCTACATCAACCAAAGGAGACCTCTTGGGCCTAGATCATACTAGCAGGGTATGCAAGGGTCATCCCATGCATATTACAACCCCAACCAAACCACAACTATACCTTCTTGGGGACCCCCTGCTCATCCTTCCTAGTCTACACCCCCTCCTTGGCCTATGCGTCTAAGTACCATTCCTAGCCAGCCAGCAAGTCATTTCAACCTTACATGCCACCACAACCTCAGTGGAATACCCCAAACCAGGGGTGGAGGCCCTAATACAATAATGCCCCAGCTTTATTGCCTCCACCACCTACCTAACCACAACTCCTACACTCTACTCCACCCAAGAAACCCCAGATGCCTACCCAGCCCAATCTAAACCCAAACAATACGCAGGCTCAACAAGTATACAGTGGAGAGACATCATACCCTACATATGTTGTATAAATCCAGGAGATAAACCTAAGATCTGGGAGAATTCTCCCAGATAACCAACCTCCCTCTCCACATAGGGAGGTTGAGGAAGAAAGAGAGGAAAGCAACCTTAAAGTAAATCCACCCTTTCCTGAGAGATTAGCACAACCACTCCAGCCTACCGCAGAAGAACTTGAACTTCTGTGAGAATTGAAAAATCTATGTGTAAAGATCCTCCTTCTCCAAGCAATAAAAGATGTTCCCATTTACAATAAGTTGATTAAGGAGAAGTGCTTCAAGCATCCAGGAAGAAGAAAAAGGGATTCCCCTTGTTTCTGGGAAAGCTACTGTCTTTTTGATCTACTAGTCCCACTAGGATTGGCAGCTATCCTAGAAACAAACAATCAAAGTAATTTGTGATTTCCTCTATGTATGATAGATAAGAGAGAAGCAAAGGGACCAACCTGGATCTTCTGCTTGACTCCTTGCTTGATTTCTCTCCCCCTTGATATAGCTTGCAACTCCTCTCCTACTTATCCCGCTTAGAGAATACCTGTAGAAGCAAAGTAACAAAACACTATCAAAGCATCTTGACCTATTATATCATAAACAATGGAGAATCAGAAAGACATTGAATATACAATAGCATTCACAAATAACAAGATTCACAAATACATGATTGTATGGAGGAAAACTCAAAGAACTTTATTAAAATAGAAGGGAGAATTACAACCCAGCTGTCTGATCCAACATCATCCTTCCAGCATCAAAGCCCTCTTCACCTCATGAAAAGCAAAATCACCTAACAATGCAATGCTCTTTCTCAAAGACAAACTATCATCACCTCCTTACAAATTACAAAATTCCAGCCTCTAGATCTCTCAAATGAGGGATCCATTTATAGATGTCTGCAAGGGTGTGAGTCATCTGTGGGTTTTTGATTAGTGTCATTCCACTTGTTGTTCTTGGTTCCACTTGGAGATTTCTTATATCTCTTACTCATCACTGGGTGAATTCAGAGAGGCAAGTGTCATAGGAGAAGTTTCTAGAAGATTCCATGAGCATCCACTTAGTAAACTGTCTCGAACATTTGTCCTTCCTCACTCATCGCACCCCACAGAAGGCCTCTTTAGTATGCATCACACCTGGCTAGTGTAGAAGTCAGTATGCATCGCACCCTGGTAGTGGAGCAGTCAGTATGGTCCAGTTTTGGCCAGTTCTAAGTGGTTTTTCAGGTGTAACTTTTGGGGAATGATGTAATCAGTTGACGATGATTCTTTAGGGTATGAAACAACACTTTTAGGGGTTAAATATCCCTTGGTTTATCGACATATAAGATTGGGTTGTAGTGCCCAAATATGTCCATAACAGTTGCCCCCTAAAGCATGAAGTCATAAATCTTTGATGTTGGGTGAAATGCTTTATCATGAGGATCCGAGGTATTCGAAATGGAAGGTGACCTATATAAAATACAATACAATACATCATCATCATATTATTTTCATGATCTAGCTGAGGCGGGCATTCTCATGCTCAGCTTTATAAATTCATTTTCATGTACATGGGATAGATAATCGTCTGCAGTTGCAGACTGGTGATTCTTCATATGAAGGGTCATCCTCCCTAGCTTAGATGAACATCTATGTAGCTTCTGTGTACATTTGATGTCTTTATATTCCTGAATATATCACAGCTCGGATGGATGAAACTAGATCTGAGGTCTTCAAACTCATTCAATCTTCGCCCGATGTACAAGTCGATCCATGTGAAAAGATTTCCTGAAGTCGAACATGGAAAGACATCGCCTGATTACCAGCCAATAATGTAAGTTGTCAATAGGCGTGAGAGGAATCACCGATAATGATAATGACCTTCAAGGTACTACAGCAAAATTCACGTGGTTTGAATATATGATCTGATGTCGAACACCATGCAAAATCTTTCGGTCAAAGGCCATTGATGTAAACCTATCGCCGGAAGTGAGAAACTTGCCATTGAGGCATGCAAGCTTCAAAGTACTAAAAGGGTTGTTTCTAAGTCAACTACTTAGATAATGAGCTAATGTCGAAAAGAAGTGACCCATTGTAGGAGGGCCTCAATGTATCCCACATCTACAATACGAAACGAAGCAAATGATTTTCTGGAGGTGAAAATGATCTGATGATACAAGGTTTAGGAATGGCGGTCATGAAAAATTGAGGGTGAAGGTATTGCAGTGGATGAGGCATTAAGTGGATGGTGAATTCTCTGAATGACTTCTTTTGAACATATCGGCGACACTGATATGGATTGTAGCATTAACCCCAAAAGATGGATGGTATGGAGGACCAATGGTGTTATGACCAGTGAACGGAATAACCCAACCCGACTCAATCATAGCAATGGATTGAAAGTGTCATGTTCAAGAGCGACCTGCTACCAATAAAATTCTTCAAGTTTTCTTCCCTCTTTCCCCAGTCATTGCTGACCAGTACCTCTTTATTTTTGTCAAGCTTGAGTAGGATAACATATGCTTGTTCTATAATTTTCCCTTTGGGCAAACCTGTCGCTATGTTCTAGCGAGTCTAACGACAATGAAACTCATTGTTGTCTGGGTGGACAAGTTTGTCACTATTATTTTAGCGAGTTTAACGACAAATATAACTCGGTCCTTTTCATGTTTAGAGAGTTTGAAAAGGGACGAAAAGGAAACTCCAACAGTTCTTTTTCGTAGCATAATCCCTTAAGTCCAAAAAAGATTAAAATAATACAAAAGGGATGACTTTTCCGATCACTTTAGTGAGCCGAAAAAGACAAGCGCTCGAACTTTTTCATGAGATAATCCCTCAGGTCCGAAAAGTTTAAAATATACAGGAGGGATGGCACTTCCAATCACTTTAGCGAGCTGGAAAGGCCAATAGCTCAACAATATTTTCATATTTAGCAAGCCTGAAAAGAGTTTAAAGGAGACTCATTTTTTTAGGAACGAGTGGCGTTTAGGGTAGCAAATTGTTCCGGGTAATCTTGGAACTTCTCAAAAACATGGTGATATGAAGAGGGTGGCTAATAGGACCACTCATCGCAGCTATTCCTCAAAATGGTAAACAATAAAGTGGAAGCGTATGATCGGCCAAATGGACGGAGATGATGGAAGGAACACAGCCAAGGTTCAAAAGGCTGATATAATGGCAATCACAAAGGTTATTTACCGAAGGTGGGTTCATCTTTTAACGAGCTCGAACTCTGGGGGAACATATGCTCAGTTGGCAGATTCATTTTTTAACGAGCTTGAACTTTGCAGAAACATTTCTCATTTGGCAGGTTTATTTTTTAACGAGCTTGAACCTTGCAGAAACATTGCTCATTGCTTTTTTATGTAGGCTAGAAACAACCAAACTACAAAGCTAAAAAACACTAAAAATCTAAGGAACTACTGAGGTTAGGTAGGATGGCTTCATCAGCAGTTTAGACAGAACCCTTCCTTTGCTCTGTCTGCAGCACAGACATTGTCGGACCAATCACCTAACCTAAGAAGTTGAAAATATAAAAAGCTAAAAAAAACTAAAAAATGAAATTTGTCATTTTTCGCTTGCATAAAAAGGTTTGCATGCCCCCAGGCATCAAGAAAAGGAAAGTCTCCAGCTAACCATATGGAAGTCACTACGGTTAAGTAGGATTGTTTTGTCAACGGAGCCGACGAAACACTCCCTTGGCTTTGTCCATCGAATAGACAAAGGTGAATGGTGTGAGATAACACCTCCAATCACATAACCTATAGGGAAACCTATCTTTTCAGTTGGGTTCATCTCAAAATAGACAAGGGTGCATGCCCCCTAAGCTTCATTACATTCATCGGACTACTCGCGGTAATTAGGTGGATGGAATGAAGGTAGAAGAGACACTCTTGATGCAAAAGGACCATTTAGAGATGATGTTTGACTTGAAGCTATGTTTGAAATGGGAAATGAAAGCTGGTCAATAGTGACAATTTTTCCTTCATGTGGGAAACACATCACTTGAAAGAGTGTTGAGACAATAGCTTCCATGTTGTAAACATAGTCGCGTCCAAGGAGTAGATTGTCATCTAATGGTCCTTGGACTACCATCACATTCAGGTGAACGGTTTTCCTTCTCAAAGTTATCGATAACTTAGGAAGGATCCCTAACGGTCGAGTGGTTCCTTTGTTAAAGCCTGAAAAATTCTGTGTAACAGGCATAAGCGATGGCGAACCAAGCGCTTTCCAAGTAGTTGAGGAAATGATACTCACTAAAGCCCCTTCATCTACGATAGTTCCAAAGACGATCATTTTGTAAACTTGTACTATGATTCGGAATGGTACATTAGAAGGAAGGCGGGATCTCACTAGTCGATTCCAGTCAAAGGAAGTAACTAGACTGCTTGGAGGGGGTACCGAATAAACAGTTGAATTAACCCCTTGAGTAGCGGGAACTGGGGGATTCTCTTCTTGTTGTGAAGGAACGGGCAGATTGCCCCCAAGTTCATCAGACTCTGAAGTGACAAAAAGAATTTGAACAGTATCGTTCTCACTCTCTTTGGGAATGATATCATCTAAAGGTGGACCTTCTAGAGGCAAGACTAGGTCGACTGCCATCTCAGCCTGCTAACTTTGGTCCGGTATGGACTTAGAAGATTCACTTTCTACGATAGGTGTTTCGACCAATGATTGAGTCATGTCAGTCGGATTTTCAACTAGTAAAGGACTTGGGGAGAGTTTCTTGTATCCAGATGGAAGTCGCTGTGGTGAAGCAGGACAGTTACGCAAGACTCTTTTGGCCTCATCCAAAAAGGGACAACGGGGAAGGTGATGGTCCCCTTCACATAATCCACATGGAATTTTGACCTTTCCTTTCTGTCCATGAACTTCATTTTCACTAGTTGATGGTGTGTTGTCAACATGATCACCAGAGGTTGATGACACTGGATGGTGCGAACGGGGAGACCATTCTTTCAAGATCCGCGAAATGCAAGGACAATCTCGATGAAAATGGTTTCCTCTGAAAATTACACAAGGATATCTAGGAGATTTAGTGTGCGGATTTTCACCAGATGATTCATGGTTGCCCCCTTGCTTAACTGACTTCTTCTTCTTCTTCTCCTTCCCTTTCTTCTTCTTCTCAACTACTTGGTTACTAGTATCACTATTTTCACCAAGCGAAGAGGAAGAAGGGGAGGGAGAAACAAACGAAGAAGGAGGCGAAGGTCCAACTTCAGTATCAACTGGTTGTTGATTCAATTGCTGAGGAATCACGTTATTTTGAACCACAAAAGTTGAGAAAAGCCACACTGGCAAGCCAATAGTCAGACCTGGCAGAGAAAATGTGGCCATATGAGGAGCACCAATATTTCCACAAGAAGAAAATGGACTAGGATTCCCCTCAAGAGGGATTCCATGATTGGTGGACTCCATTATCTCAACCTAAGATCAACGTAGGAACAGGGATGTTATTCTAAACTTAATAAATTTTAATGACGCTTTGACACAACTTTGCTTTTTCAATTTTTAAGAGTCGATAAAAAGCTAAAGATGACTCTAGTCCCCTTCGATTTTTAATGAGCCTAAAGTGACAAGTGCTCAAATGGACCTTTTCTTTTAAGGAGTCGAAAAGGAACGAAAGTGACTACTCTAGAAATGTAGACAGAGGGATTACCAAACCTGCAAAACTGCAAAATACACCTTCGTGATAAATTAAAGAGAAATTACCAAGGACTTATGTATGGCAGTCAATCTTCCCGAATGATATGTTCAGTGCATTGCGATCAATAGGGCGGCAAACATAGCTTCCTATGGATAAAGGATATAAGCCTATTGTGGTCTCCTAATATATACTCGACGGTATGGGGAGCACAAGTCCGTACTAGCACTTGTCGTATCAAAGAGGAGGAATCACCCAACCTTCGATGAAAATGACAGTTACTAGATTTTACGACGCCGGAACACGTCTCTAGCCTAGACCTCTAGATGTGTTGCGTTAGGTTCCAAAGCATTGTTAAGTTCATTGAAATTTATTTTAGAGTTGATCTTGTTTAGAAGTTTGCCTTTCAATGGTTCACTGCGTGATGTAGATATAAAATTCCTAAAAATGCAATCTACAATGATAAACAATCGTTGTTTATTTTTAGCAATGAAAATCCTAGCTACTAAGGAAAGAAGATTATGATTCTTTCAAACAAAGAGCAAAGAGCACACACTAAATGCATTTTTCCTAAATAATTTTCTGCACACAGTCTAAATGCAAATGCAAATGCATGTATTTGTTTTTCGTTCCCTTAATGTGAGAAATGCAAAAAAGGAAAACTAAGTATAGATCTAAAATATTTTCTTGAAAGCGACGTTTCGACAATTTCTTTTTCAAAATGAAAGGAAGACTTAAATGACGCTTTTCAATTTCGAATAGAAGATGCTTTCAACACTTCAAATATCGACAAATCAAATCAAATACATGACAAAAAGTTCAATCAACTATCTAGAGAAGGAAGACTTCATGACGCTCCTCTTTTTGACACAAAACGACAGTTACGACACTTTCTGCAGCAAAACGACAGATCGATTTAAACAACTTTTCGATAAAGGATTGTAAATGATGGACAAATACATAAAACATTTACTAATCCTAATCAATGGAGGCTGAACTATATAAAGCAAGAAGGCTTCAGCAATGAGATATTGTTCATAAGCAGCAAAACAACTAAACAGAGCTGAAAACAAGGACAAAAAACCCAAATTTCAAGGAGAGAAATAGGATTACTCAGTCATCGCACCTGTGCTTCACAGAAACAGGGATGCATCTCACCTGCTACACTTGGGAAGTGTGATGCATACTGGCTTCCAGTGACAGACAGTGTGATGGGCCAGGGAGCACAACTGAGATGGGTTTTGGCTCAAATTTGCAGCTGATTTCAGTGAGTTAAGCTGAGCTATTATGGACAGTAAAGAACAAAGTATAGGGGTATGATCTTGAGAGGTTACTGAGCTACCAACAGGGCATCTAGAATTCTTGTAAGTCAAATGTTCAAATCATAAACTAAACTGGAGATTGACTGAAGCAGCATTCATCTACTTTGCAATTGCAGAGCAAGAGCAGTTCAAAGGCTATCTGGCTAACTTCAGGCTCCGTCTATAATTTATAAAACAAACAATCAACAACAAACAAACAAACTATTCACTCCCCAGCGGAGTCTCCATTTTGTTTCCGGGAAAACTAGTGTCTTTTCGATCTGCTAGTCCCACTAGGATTGGCAACTATCCTAGAAACAAACAATCAAAACAATTTGTGATTTCCTTTATGTATGATAGATAAGAGAGAAGCAAAGGGGCCAACCTAGATCTTTCACTTGAATCCTTGCTTGATTTCTTTCCCCCTTGATAGAGCTTGCAACTCCTCTCCTACTTGTCCCACTTAGAGAATACATGTAGAAACAAAGTAACAAAACACTATCAAAGAATCTTGATCTATTATATCATAAACAATGCAGAATAAGAAATACATTGAACATACAATAGCATTCACAAATAACAAGATTCACAAATACACGATTATATGGATGAAAACTCAAAGAACTTTATTAAAATAGAAGGGAGAATTACAACCTAGCTATCTGATCCAGCATCATCCTCCCAGCATCAAAGCCCTCTTCACCTCATGAAAAGCAAAATCACCCAACAATGCAATGCTCTTTCTCAAAGACAAACTATCAGCACCTCCTTACAAATTACAAAATTCCAGCCTCTAGATCTCTCAGATGAGGGATCTGTTGGGTGTGGAGCCTAATTATCTTCTATATTCAAAGGTATCACCACATAGGACCCCAGTTCGAAATAGGGGTGGCAACACTGCCCGTAAAATATTCACTACAGGGGGGGTCCAGGGGGGGGCGGCTGCGACCTTTGGGAGCCCCCCCCTGGCGGGGGGTTTCGGGGGCAGTGCCCACGAAGCTAAAAACAACTGTAAAATTGCCTTGTAAAAGTATAGTAATTTCTAGTCAATCTGGGCTGTTCATTAGGCGGATGATCTGACGGTGGAACTTATGTTTAGTTTAGGGTTTTTTGCCCTAGAAGGCAACCCCTCTCTTTGTATGAGGGCATTTTATTTGAGGCTGTGAGATAGATGTGTATTCTGTGAGCGAGAAATAGAGAGGTGAGACTATGAGAGAAAACAGAGGATATTACAACGGATTTGCTGTAGCTTGTGTCTCTTCATTTTGCTGGATAATAGAAAGGAAGGACTGGTTGTTCAGGGTGGATGTAGCCCAAACTGGGTGAACCACGTATATCTGTGTCTCTCTTGTTTTGTGCGTTTTCTGTGTTTATATTTCTGTAATATTTTATGTGTTCCATTGCTCCGTAATATATAATTTTCTAACGGGATCCATTTATAGATGTCTGCAAGGGTGTAAGTCATCTCTAGATTTTTGATTAGTGTCATTCCACTTGTTGTTCTTGGTTCCACTTGGAGATTTCTTGGATCTCTTACTCATCACTGGGCAAATTCAGAGAGGCAAGTGTCATAGGAGAAGTTTCTGGAAGATTCCATGAGCATCCACTTAGCAAACTATCTTGGACATTTGTCCATCCTCACTCATCGCACCCCACATAAGGCCTCTTCAATATTCATCGCACCGGGCTAGTGTAGAAGTCAGTATGCATCGCACCCTTACAGTGGAGCAGTCATTATGGTCTAGTTTTGGCCAGTTCTGAGTGGTTTTTCAGGTGGAACTTTTGGGGAATGATGTAATCAATTGACCATGATTCTTTAGGGTATGAAACAACACTTTTAGGGGTTAAAGAGCACTTGGTTTATCGACATATAAGATTTGGGTTGTAGTGCCCAAATATGTATATAACACCCCTACCATTAATGTCATTGGGAAGCTGTCTGACTTAATGTTGGGGCAGGTAATATGTCAAAAATATTTGGACCCTGGAAGCCCTGTAGTAGATGTGCACATCAATGGCACCATTTTCCCACACACTCTGATTGATCTTGGGGATGCCATTAATGTGATGACCGAGTACATCATGCTCAATCTCAACCTCCAAGGGTCATTGAGGAAGACCACAATAGTTCTGCAGCTTGCAAACCATTCCACAGTCACCCCTGAGGGAATTGTGAAGGATGTGATGGTCTCCATTGAATCCTGGGAGTACCCTATAGATTTCCTAGTCCTCCAGCCTGAGGCTAAGCTTACTAGTTACCCTCTCATCCTTGGGAGGCCATGGTTGGCCACAATTGATACTTACATTAGCTGCAGAGCTAGGAATATGACCATCAAGAATGGGCATATGTCCAAATAGTTAGTCCTATACCCTCTTGCTCAACCTTCTCTAGAGCAAAATTTACCTTTATGGTTGGAGGAAGAGGAAGAAGATGAGGCTTATTCAGCCCAACTTTATGCTTTGGAAGCAACCATAGGAGGAAGACATCAAGATGAGGATGACTTAATTGAACACCTGCTCCAAAGTCCAACTCCTAGTTCGTTACCATTAGAAGAAGAAGTAAGCGAAACCTAGAACAATCATCCAATTGACTTATGCTTGGTCAATTCCAGCCCACTTTGTGTCAAAACCATAGAATTTGGCCCAGCGAAAACTTTGAAAATTAATCCATCTCTTTCTACTCTTGAAGAGGAAAAGCTATGCAACATATTGAGAGAAAACCTAGAAGCCTTCACTTGGAGTTACAAGGAAATGAAGGTTGTACACCCCTCAGTGTGTACTCACCACATATACATCAAGGAAGGTTGTAAGCCAGTCCAACAACCACAAAGGAGGATGAATCCAACTCTTAAAGATATAGTCAAAGAAGAACTACAAAAACTGCTAGGTGCAGGATTTATTTACCCTATCTCTGACAATGAGTGGGTCTCTCCTTTAGTGTTAGTTCCCAAGAAAAAAGGTAAGTGGAGGATTTTTGCAGATTACAGGGAGTTGAACAAAGCCACAAAGAAGGATCATTTTCCCCTACCATTCATTGACCAAGTGCTAGATGGCCTGGAAGGGAAGAAGTTTTTCTCTTTCCTAGATGGATTCAGTGGGTACAAGCAAATCCAAATCTGCCAAAAGACCAGGATAAGACCACATTCACCTATCCTTGGGGTAATTTTTCCTATAGGGTCCTTCCTTTTGGCCTATGAAATTCTCCTACCACTTTCCAGAGAGCATACTTGAGTATTTTGTTGAATTAGTACATGATGCAGTGGAAATTTATATGGATGATTTTACACCTTATGGCTGTGATTTTCAATCAGCCTTGACTAACCTAGGCAAAGTATTTCACAAATGCATTGAAATGAACCTATCTCTCAGTCTAGAAAAATGTGAATTCTTAATGACTGAAGGGACTGTGCTAGGTCATTCAATATCCCAGCAAGGACTGCAGGTGGACCTAAACAAAATAGCAATCATCCAAAGGGTCCCACCTCCTTAAAAGCAAAGGGATGTTAGGAGTTTCTTGGGGTTAGCGGGATACTACTGAAGGTTCATAAAGGACTTCAACAAGTTGGCCTCTCCTTTATTTGGGTTGTTGGCCAAAGATTTTGAGTTTATATGGTCAAAAGGTTGTCAAGAGGCCTTAGACATTTTAAAGGGTAAGTTGACCACTGCACCAATTCTTCGAGGCCCAAACTGGGCCCTCCCTTTTCATATTCATGATGATGCCTCAAACAAAGCCATAGGAGCAACCTTACGTCAGGTAGAGGAGAAATTTTCCTATGCCATCTATTTTATCAGTAAGAACCTGCCAAAGGCTGAGCTAAATTATATTGTGACCGAAAAGGAACTCCTAGTTGTTGTGCATTCATTAAACAAATTTAGGCATTATATTACAGGCTATCAAACATTTCTGCATACTGACCATGCTACAATCAAATATTTAATGAACAAACCAGATGTGAATGCTAGAATTATAAGATGGATACTTTTATTACAATAATTTGATCTAACTATTGTTGATAAGCCTGGTAAAGAAAATGTTGTTGCATACTTTCTATCTAGGATGAATCTACCTACAGGTGAAGAAGGAATGGTGGATTGACCAGTTACTAGATGAAAATTTGTTTTCTATTTCAGTTCTCTCCCCAAGGTTTGCTGATATAACAAACTATTTGGTATCAGCACAATTCCACCAAACTTGCCCTCCAAAGAAAAGAGCAAGATAACTAGGAAAAGTGCCCCCTTCACCTAGATTGGGGGCAATCTTTTCAAAGTGGCCCAGATCAAATCTTGAGAAGATGTGTAAGGGAAGAGGAAGTTTTTGACATCCTTCTGACCTATCATGATGGGCCTTATGGAGGCCACTTTGCAGCAAAGAGGTCATCATTCAAAGTGTTACAAGAAGGCTATTATTGGCCCACTCTTCATCAGGATGTGAAAAATTATATTAGTCAGTGTGATCAGTGCCAGAGGATGGGAAAGCCTACTCCAAGAGATGAAATGCACCTACAACCTCAAGTGACTTTTGAGCCATTTGACAAGTAGGGAATGGACTTCATTGGACCTATCAACCCTCCTTCAAATAAAAAACAGTACATTATTGTGTGCTCTGATTATTTGACTAAGTGGGCTAAAACCAAGGCGATTAAGGCAGAAACAGAAGAGAATGTGGTTGATTTCCTAAGGGAGAATGTATTCTACAAATTTGGGTACCCTAGAGAGCTAGTCACAGACCAAGGCAGCCAGTTTACCTCCAACATGATTGAATAACTACTAAGCCATCACAAAATCAAGCATAGGACCTCCACTCCTTATCATCCACAAGCTAATTGGCAAGTGGAGGTGACCAACAGGGCACTGGAAAGAATCTTAACCAAGGTAGTGAGCAACAACAGAAAGGATTGGGCAGAGAGACTAGTTGAGGCCACCTGGGCCTACAATAATACAACATGGAATACCACCACTATATTTACACCCTATGAGCTGGTCTATGGGAAAAAGGCTTTGTTGTCCATTGAGTTTGAATATAACACATTGAGGATGGAAACCAAACTATATTTGGATCTCAGTCATGCACAAAAAGAAAGATTGCTCCATTTGAATGGCTTGGATGAATTCAGAATGCACGCACTCCTACACACAGAGATAGTTCAGCTTCAGAGGAAGATCTGGCATGATAAACATATTAAGGAGAAGCAATTTCAAGAGGGCAATTGGGCATTGTTATATGATTCTAGGTATAAAGACTTCAAGGGAAATCTAAGGACAAGATGGCTCAGACCTTATGTGGTTGAAAGATTCCATGATAATGGTTCAGTGCAAATCAGAACTATAAATGAAGAAGCCATTCCATTGCTTGTTAATGGACACCGATTGAAAATGTACAAGAGACCTTTATCAAAGCAAGAGTTCATTGACAATATCAAGAAAATAGTGATGATGGTGGAGCAAGTTCCAGCTCCTCCCTCATCAGGTCACTAAAAAAAGAAAAAAAAGAATAAGGATTCAGGTGAAAACCTCCATGAGGCGCCTAAGTCCCATCTTTGGGTTGAAAACCTCGTGAGGCGGCCCAATGATGAAGAAAAAAATGAAAAAAAGAATAAGAAGATCCCTGGGTGAAAACCTTCCTTGAGGCACCCAGGGCAAACATCTAGGGTGAAAACCTCTCTGAGGCAGCCTAGGTGTTTTTCAAAAAGAAGAAAAAAAGAAAAAAAAGAAAAGAGAGATAAAAAGATGTAATTTTTATTTGCAAGTGGACGAGAAAGATAATCAAGGAGCAAAAACAGGATCTAAAGGGCACCCTACCTCACACATATCCATCTCCTCCACTCCTTACCATGCATATGTTATCACAAAATCAAGCACTGAAGGCTGCTAATCAGTCAGACTCTGTGTAACTATTTCAAATCAGACTTTTGACTAAGGCTTAGCCTCCTTAGCCTGAGAGGGCTCTCTCAAAGGGTTATTGATCTTAAATATTGATGAGATGGCTAACTCTTGCAAAGTAAATTTAACATACAAATTGGCTGGACAGACCTCACAAAGATTTCCATTGGGCTCATGGAGTTAATCATCATTTCAGCAAACTATAAAACCACTCATTCATAGAAGTCAGGGCATGTAATGTTTAAGCACTCAAGACACCTCTCAAATAAACCTCAACTTACAAATACACACAGGAAATCAGAGCAGCAGAGTGAATTCTGAGTGATTGTGTATCTATAAAGCTGTAAAACATAAAGGATAAAACAAAACCACATATATCTTGAGCATCTGAAACAATGTATGAATCCTGAGAAGAAAAAGCAGTCATTTGTATTACTGAAAACAAGTTCTTACATAAGCCAAAATAAACTCTGTTTCTCAAAAACATCCAACCCTCATTACATCAAAGTTTGATCTATATATAGAGATACACCCTTAACTAATTTGAGCTTCCTCCTCCAGCATGAGGGGAGCTCGATGACTGCTACTAATTACCCCTATCTACCATTTAACTAACTCATTAAATACATTAAGTGCTGAGTTGTAATTACAAAGAGTCCTAATTAAACTAAAACTCTGATTCTATTCTCCTCGTAGCATGATTCTTTCTTGATCCTTGACACCTGTCTCCTTTTAGTTTGGCCGAGATAGCTGAGAGAAGGATGCAATGAACAAGCTAGCTTTGGATACTGAATGCGCTAGTGGTTCATTAATCATAAGGATAAAACCCCTGTTTTTCCGGTCCTTGTCTCCCACCATTCTTCAAAAATTAAGCAGCATGTTCCCAGCTCTTTAATACCCCAAAAATAACGAGCATCACCATATTCCCAAATGTGCTGGAAGTTTCTTTGATGGACAGGTGTGCCAACCAACTTCTCGTATGCAGCTCCCTCAAAACCCTAATCACCGAGAATAAAGTGGCTTTATAACCAAAAATCTTAAACTTAGGTTAAAAGATTTCACCTTTTGTTAAAGGTACACCTGGCATATGTTGAATGGCTGTAGCAGCTTCCTTTGATCCCTTTCATGTCACTGAGGTGTTCCCTTTGCAAATTTCTGATTCTTCTTTTAAACTGTTTGCCTGCGTTTTAAAAACAACACCTACAGCAGTTTCGCAATTTCGTAGCGCGCTACGAAACTGCGAAACTGTTTTAAACAATTTTCATTTCCCTTGAGATTTCTACTGCTCTGCCACCTGATTCTACGAAATTGCGAAACTGTTTTAAACAATTTTCATTTCCCTTGAGATTTCTACTGCTCTGCCACCTGATTGCAAAACTCCTTTTTACCTTGGATATGTATAGCAGGGTCTACATGCCTTCAAAATAAGGAACTAAGCAAAATTTTACAAAACTTAGAACACACCTTTCTCACCATCAATAAGCAGCCAGTTAACCTAGCTGTGCTTTTAAATCTGCAACCTCTCTCCTTAAAGCTTTGTTTTCAGCTCTTAAACGCATGTTCATTTTTCTGATGAGTTTAGCTTGTTTGAGAGCTGGAACTGTCCATGTATATACATCAGCCACTGAATCCACTTGACTCACTAGGTTTTTACTACCTTTTAACACAGCTCTTCGATAGTTGGCATACCTGACTGCAAGCTCCCTAGTGACATTCTTTGCTTTGGCAATTTCATCTTTTGCTGTCTCCATCTGGCCCTTTATGGCTATGATATTTCCCCCTTGGGAAATAATGACTGTTCTGTTCTTGCCTTTTTGCTTGATTTGTTTTGCCTCCTCTGTTCTAGACAGCTCTTCAACTACCTCTGTTCTGGGCATTTTCAAAACTTTCTCTCCTTTATGCAGCTTCTCAGCTTCCCTTACTTGTTTCCTTGTAACCGGCCTTCGTGGTTTGAAAATAAATTCCTCACCAGGTTCATCAAACCTTAGTCTCTTTGAAGCTTTGGACTTTTTAGTGTTCTCCGGTGATGATTGAGTCAAATCAATGTGCATTGGTTCAACCTGCTCAAACTCAATTGCCTCAAGCAAATCACTCAAACTGGCCTTAGATATTGGACTTTCCTCAACAACTACTGATTTGCCCTTCTCTTTGCTTAATTGACTCCTTGTCTTAACTCTTGATACTTTTTCAGACCCACTTGATCCAGGTACATCTTTCTTGTGCTTGACCTCCTCTTTTGATGATGGCTGAGGTGGCTCTTTAATAACCAAGGGCTTCACTGATTTTTTCAATTTAGACTTGGTCTTCTTTTTATCCTTTACCTCCTTTCTAAGCTCAGCTATTGTGGGTTCCTCAATTGATTCTTCTCTTTCTCTAACCGGCTGTGGAGTAAGGCCTGTTTTACTCTGGAAACCAGCCATAAAGATAAAAGAGTTCCAATCCCTACCAATTTTCTGAAGACCATCTAGCACTAACAGTTTCACTAAACCATGGTGAAATAATGATGTCTCACAATCATCCTTTCTTAATTGCACTTTATCACACATTTTGCTGAGACTACGAAACAGGTAAAATGGAATATCTATAGAAGCCTTACCCGTAAAATGCAACAACAACTTAAAGTGATAAGAGTAAACCTTGTTATATCTACCCTCACAGGTTAAATACTTTTGAATACATGTAAGGAGAAGAGCATAGTGCTCCTTAACATAGCTTCTAGGCACTGCCTTTGTTAAATCCTCATTCACATATGCCTCTTTAAGAAATTCTTTGCAGGGGTTCAAATCAAATTTAAAGTTCTTAAACCACTCCTGCCCCCCTCTTGGAATCTCAGTTACATTAGCAATTGCCTCTGGAGATACTTGAAATTCTAACATAGATACTTTAGAATTTAAACCTGTAAAGTTCAAGGCAAACTCCTTTGTTACCTGAGCATGGCCACCCTGCAGCTTCTCACAGAAATTCCAACAGCCAGCATCCTTGAAAGCTTTCCTGACACCTTCGTCTCTCAATGCAAGGTCCAATCCTTCAGGCTCTGTTCTCTGACATCTCCCAGACCTATGCTCCTTCCTCTCCATCTCGCTTTCGAAATTTTTGCACAGAGAATGACCCCCAGCCTCAGCTCAAATGGCGAATTCAATTTTTTAGAACGCAGGCTCACTTGAAAAAGAAACTCGGGCAATATCTTATCACACAAGCTGGCCACTTTATGCATCATTTACAAACATCATAAAACATCCATGCATGATAAAACCGTTAGAATGATTTTTATGTGCATGCCTATGAATCTATTGGTGGAGTGATGGCTCATAAGTGTTTGGGAGGTACGCCAACTGACAATAACCGGACGGAGACAATGACTCATCCCCAGACGTGACCCTTTAGGAATCTGCGCTGCAAAATGCCCGAAACTGCGATTTCGTAGCGCAGATAGTTATAAATTAGCAAAATGCGCTGCAAAATGGCTGAATGCTGACGCGCTGCGAAAAGGCTAAAACATAATTGCGCTGCAAAATCAACCAATAAGACTGCGCTGCGAAAATACGGAAAGAACCAGTGACATGTACAAGATAAGACATGGCTTATGCAATCATGATGGAGGATGACCAATAGTATTAGATAATGATTCACATCAAGACCCTTTAGAAACATGACCCCTAAGTAAGAAACATAGGACAAAACCCATTTGACACCAATTTTTGACAGTGAACTTTGGACAAAAATTATATGCATGTGACTGTAGTTCTAGGTGATAACACATCACTCCATCAATTCTATCGTTTTAAACTCCATTGCTTCTATTTAGGCGAAGACTGTGTTTTCTACAAGATCCCATGTATCCCTGTAGCCGCCTATCCCACAACATATCAATCATCAGCTACAGGTCTTCACTAGGATGATCCAGGAGCTCCAGACAACAGATAGTAGAGGAGGAAGAAGAATGACCATGCAACAAATAAACAACGCAGCACCTCTGATCCTTGACAACTGCAACATGGCATCGAGACCACAGGTAAATATCCCACTCACTCGCTCATATGCATAATTTGATCAAAAGTTGTAAAGGTTACGAGCTAGTTGGTTTATAAATGAAAAGGTGACCAGTTAACTTGGCCACTTTCGTTCAATCATCACATAAAAAATCGGGTGTCCTCTCACACGTGGCCACAGTCAACTCAAATACAGAGGATGAGTAGGACAAGAAGTGGTTAACTACGGATCTACGAGGTGGGAGATGATTACGAGGAACCTCACCCCGAAAAGCCATAAAGGGAAACAAAATGTCGTTTGCATGCATTCATGCATTCCACCTCCTCGAAACTCCCTCATGCAAGTCACTCTCATAACTCTGGCCACAAGAGCATGCACAAGAATTCCTACAGGAATAGTCTATAGGAGCATTATATAGGATACATAGAGGCAGTCTACAAGATAGGCAGAGAGGGGTTCAAGAGGGAATATCACGAGAATTTTCCACTACCACCATTCTAAAGAGGTAGGATCTGAAAATCCATCCCCATTTACAAGAAAATGAACTAGAAATGCTCTAAAAGCTAGTGAATATAACAACTGTGAGAGGTGAATTACATACACAGGAAACTCTGTTTTCTCCTGAATTTAAAAATTCTTGTTTCAAACCTCTCATTTCCTCCTCAAGCCTCACAAGCAAGATGACAGGAGGGTTTAATAGGAGAGAACTGACAAACACTTTGAGGATACAACAACACCCCCAAGTGTGTGAAATCTTTATAAGACACCAATGGATGGGGTTTTTCAAAAAATTCATAGGGCATGATGATGAGGTGGCTCAAGAATTTGCTCATTCCCTCACTCCACACAGCAGAATCCATGCCATTGTTATAGTTAGAAGACTCACTAGAGATCTCACCCCAGAGCTCATCAGTGGGGTCACCACACTCCCCCTAGGAATTCCATGGAGAAAAGAAGACAAAGTAGATAGTCAGGTAGCAAAAAGGAAATTCTTTTTAGAAGGTGAAGAACCCACAGAGGATAAAAATGGAGTAAGGAGAGACAATCTGCCATACCCATGGAGTGAGGTAGTTACCAACTCCTAAAATATATCTCATGTGAGGGTATATACAGTTTTGTTTATGCCTACCATTTTAGGATGCTTGAAGAATTAATATTTGGGGTAGAAACACCAGTTCACTGAAGACTCAGCATACCCTATTTCTTGATGCAATCACTCATAGATTCCAGCAACAAAGTAAAGGAAGGGAATTCCATGGTCTTCTCCTTAAGAATAGGCTTGAATTCCATGGTCTTCTCCTTAAGTAAAGGGGGCACCGTTGCTGGGGATCGAACCCACGGCGCCAAAATGTTAGGCGAAATATATGTCATAATAATAGCATTGTAGTACAGTTGCCCAACTATTTACTTGTCAATCTGGGGTACGTAAGTTGATGAAACACGTGCACTATATATGCAGGACTGAAGTAGAACTAATCTAGTCTAATCTACATTGCTGAAATCAACTTAATCTATGAATGGAGATTTGCGTGAAAGAAAATCATTACAACATGTGAAGAGTTAACAACAAATGACATATGTGAGCTCACATCCATAAATCAATATTACAATAATCAAATGACAAACATGAAAGCATAACAATGAAAGAATCTAAGACTAATCAATCTTCTTACAATTTCCAACTGTCCTCCCCTCCCTATGGAGAGGGAGCACTCTCCTTTATACATGAGAGTATTTGAAGATAAGATAAGAATGCATTAATTACATACCCACTATTCTCTCAACTACTCTTAACCACTTTCCCATTATTACAAAATATAGTTCCTTCAAATCCTCCACACATCTTTCACATATCTTAAATAAGATATGCCAACCAAATATTCCATGGTCTTCTCCTTAAGAATAGGCTTGAATAACTATCTCCCTGAAATGGTGGAGGAGATATTCGAGAAGTCTCTTTGAATTAATCATTCTCATATTCCTACATATTACAAAGCTCACCCATATTTGAGATATATATGAAAACATGTATATTTTCTAATATTAATCATAAATTCACTCTTAATACTAAAATGAATAAATGGAAAATAATAATATGAAACCCAAATGAATTTATGAAAATGATATGATGAAGGGTTTAATAGGACAATGGAATGTAAGGAATAGTGAAGGGAAAGGTGGATGAAAAAGTGACATTTCTGAGTCCTAACAGTACCCATAATTTTGTTCATTGTAAGATAGCCAAGGAATTGAATTGCTTCCTATATTCAGCACCAGAGTGTTAAGTGATGGTTGCATGTGGAGGAACCATAAATTGCTATGGAAAGTGCCATAATATCAAGCTATCCATGGGAGAATATGTATTGAATAATCCAATGCTTTCCATTCCAATGGGTGGTGCCGACATTGTATTAGGAGTCCAATGGCTACAATCCTTGGGTACAGTAGCTTTTAATTTTCAAGAACTTTTCATGAAATTTTCTTTGGAAGGAAAGGAATTTGAATTAAGGGGTATCACAGGGAAATAAAAAAAGATAATCAGCTCTAACGGAATGACAAAGCTTCTAAAGAAATAACAACACGGCCTAATTGCACAATTATGTTCGATAGAGGTTCCCACATTGAAATCATATATTTCTCCATATCTCCAAAAGGTCTTGGACCAAGGAAAATTTTATGGGCTAATATTTGTAGGTGGGCTAATTTTCCATGGTTTTTCCAAATAAAAGATTCGCCAATTTCCATTTTTTTCTAAAAGTGATTCGCCCAAATTTTATAGTATAAAATTATGTTATCCTAGAACTCACCAAAATTTTATAGAGATTAAATAAAGTCATTAGAAATTTGGATATCTTTAAAAAATTATCACCAAACTTTTTACAATCTACATATTAGGAACTCATAAGATTCACCAAGGTTTCTAAACTTTAAAATAAATTTCCATCCTTAACATTTTCCCTATCTTGGACAATCATTCCAAGGTATTTGAGACTCCCAAATGCCTCCCACTTATTCATGATCATGATCATGCTATTCATTTGATTCCAGGAAGTGTTCCTCCAAAAATCAGGCCTTACAGATATCCATATGCCCAAAGGAGTGAAATTGAACGTATGGTTGCAGAAATGCTAAGGGTTGGTATAATTATCCAACCAAATTATATAAATGAAGTTGGTTAGGATATATTCGTTGTAGTCTAGCTAGTTAGGATACTCGGCTCTCACCTGAGAGACCCAGGTTTTGGTCCCAGCAACAGAACCATTTGTTGGCTTATAGGGGTCTGACCCAGGTTCGGAAGAATTATTTAGCCAAACAAATCCCACAGCTACCGGCCCTTTCGCCAACAGCCCACGAAGCGCGAACTGAGGTCTCACCTGAGGTAGCAGGGGAGGGTGTTGGAACTAGGTTTCCGCACCCTTGGGATATCTAGATGTGGTATCGAGGCTTCGTGCATTGTTCTGTAGCTTCACACTGCTCTCTATTCACACAAATCCAGAATAACGCTTGCCTTCTATTAGCGAGTTGTTTACTAGTCTATTCTATTGGATGAAGTAGTGTAAATCAAATCTATTGAACAGGGTCTTTAAGCAAACATTTAACAAAGATAACCAGTTCACGTACTTCGATTAAACCCAGATTCATGTGTATTCAAAAATGTAATTATGTGCACATAGATTTAATAACCATACAATAAGCCCAATTTGCGATAATCCAAACTTAACACAGAATCACAAAAAAAAGTTATCTTCGATTACTTTCTTCACCATTACATCCAGATATGCCCTGCGTACTCAGCTGCAGGGGTCCGCACACACAGCAGTGGACTCTTTCAGGCCTCTAAGCACACAGCTGCAGAGCCTCTATCCTCTACCCAAACCCTTGACTCGGACTCACAGACTCTTTTAGACTATCCTCCTCAAAAGCCCATTACATTCTAGATCCAAAATCATACCACCAAACTTAGCTCCCTCTACCCATAGAGCCTCGCTCTATTTATACATTCCCTGGCCTGCGATCCATGGGCGGGCCGACTCAACTTACATTTCTCTACACTATTTTGGGCAGACTACACTCTAACTCATCCTATTATAATTTGTGTTTCGCGCATCCCGTGGAGTCTTTGCCCTAACTTTACCCCAACTTTCGTGCTTTGTGCCCCATGACCATTACGCGGGGTTTTTGCTACCCAAAAAAGGGATGGATGGAAGAAAGGCGAAGAATGGTGGGAACTCATTCAAAAGTTGCAGAAGATCCTAGTTCAAACAATATTTCCAGAACTTGACCAGGAAGGAAAAATCATATTGGAACCTGAAGCAGTCACAGAACCGAGAAATCGACAGCTACGAAATCGATCAATTTCAGAGTATCTCATCAAGTGGAAGAACTTACCTGCTGAAGATTCCACATGGAAGGATGATAATTTTATACAGAAACATCCAGAACTACTCAAGCATTGAGGACAACACTTTTTGAAGGAAAGGGGCATGTTAAGCCCCTACACTACTAGTGTAACCCCTTATTGTTATTAGTGCAACCCCCTTATTATATTGTTGTGCCCATGTAGTACCCATATTGTTATTATTGTGCCCCATGGAAGCCCACTATTGTTATTGTTGTTCCCTTACATTATTATTTTTATGTTGGCTCTGATTATATTATGACCCCTTAGACTCCTATATATATAAAGGAGATCTTGTCATTTGTATCATCCAAGAATTGTTCATTTGTGTAATGTAAAGGAGGTTTCCCCCTCGAAGAGGCTTATTTCTAAGTCATTGATCTATCTTTTCTATCTTTTTGTGAGCTGGTTTCATAACAAACTATTTGATGACATACTCGATTCAACCATGATACTTTGTAATGATCAAAGATATTATCATGATCCCAGTTTTCATGGAAGATTCGATAACATGGTGTTGATAGGAGTCGAGAAGATACAACAGATCTCCATGGAAGAACAAGTAGCTGATGTAAGGGAGAATAAGTACTTCTACCACAAGCTTGGTCTTGTAGATATATCCTCTTGTTTGAGAGGGAGTGGGGATGGATTTCTCCTCCTCAATTGAGAGGGAGTGAGGTTGGACACATGGTTCTCCTTGTGTCATGTATTGTGACCAAGAATAACAACCATAAGTCAAGTACATGGACATGGATAAGGAAAATGGTGGATTGGATAAACATCTTGGACAAACATTCTTGACTCATGTATTGTGAAAGATTAGGATTAACACCATAATTAAAGTACATGGACTTGGATAAAGAATGGTCTGGTGGACTAACATTTCCTTGAGGAAAATGGTCTTATCGAGGACATACTCTAGTGATCCTAGGTGGAGTATGTGCCTCAGAGAAGCAATATCGTGTCCTATTGAATGCCTCCCAACATTGCACTTTGATCTAGTGGAGAGATAAAGTGTAATTGTCAAGGCCATGGTAATGCGACAATGCTAGTTATGATGATGTTATCATCATCGATTCTTATCAATTTGGATCCTTTCTTAGATGAATATTTCAACTTGAGATTATCTGGTTGAGCCATCATGAATTGTTACGGGATAAAAAACCCTTAGGTTTGGGTTGAAAACCCCAACAGATTGAATGGAATAAACCAAGAAGAAGAAAGAAAACAATAATTCCTAATGCTTAAACTACTAAAGTGGGATGGAGAGAGAGTACCCGTAGGTCATACATTTGAAGATGTTCTCATAGGGTTCAAACCCTCTGCTTTCTTCAATGTTTCAAAACTTGCAACTCATTCCAGAAAATCATATATACTAGAAATAGTTCAAAGCATGTTCAAGATATAAATGTTAGATCATATACGCATATGGATATAAAACATGAAATCATACATAAGTAGATCATAACATGAATTAAGGCACAAATATCATAACATCAGGAACATGACAGAGATTTTGTATTGATATTTACAAAGAAATCTAGAAGAATAGAACCTGATTCGACAATGACTCCAAGCGAAACCTTCCTCCATATCCGTCCAGCCCAAGCCTCAGAAATCCTCTTTCAAATGCATACACAGAGATTTCATATAAAGGAGATGAACATCTCTTTGGGGAAAAAAGGTTTTCCTATACCTAGGAGTGTAGGAGGCACAGGGATAAATCATACTTGATCATGGACCAATTGGATATAATATTAATATCCTATCCTTCTCTCCCTTTAGGCCTTCCCATGAGGTGTATTTATATCACCCCAAAACAGTTGTTTCATTTGTGATACAGTTAGGCCATGGGCTCTTGTAGGTGGACTTCTGGTGTAATCTGTAAACCCCACCCAAAAAATGGGGGATTCTATATTTTTTAATATTTCAAATTATATACACGGGTTGGGTATAGGTGAACCCATGTGTGTACATGGGTTGGGTATAGATGAACCCACGTGTGGAATTTAAAATAATGTTTTTTAGTAAAAGGACCAAGTGTGAAGGGAAAGGGTTGCCCAAGGCCATGACTCAGAGCATCAAATCTACTAGGGTGGTAAATGGTGCTATAACATATGCCCCTAATATATGAGGTCAGAAGGGGTACATGATGGCAAAAATGTATTAAGTGTATCAAAAGAATCATGCGAGGACTTGGGAGGAGATCACCAGATTACAACCTGCCAAACAAGTGGAAGAGATAATAAAGAAAGATCATGTCTGAGGCGGGCATACCCATGCTCAGAGATAGTAAAGCATGTCTGCATATCAAGTGTAGAGCAGATCCAATATGTATACAAGTACAAAGGAAACTGAGAAATATAAGGCCATGTCACAATATCACATATAAAAGAACTAATCAATGATGCTAAAGGATATATTTGATCATTGATGTCACATAATTGATCCTTAAAGTACCAAGTCAAAAAGTGGAATAATGGTATTGCATGCAACTCGGGTGCTAACATATAAAATGTTGTTGTCATAAACTACAACATATAAGGTGGATGGTGTCATTGGCAAAAAACTAGAGGTACTGACAAGTGAACCAAAAAATGATGATGCAACCTGAGGTCTTAACCAACCGCCATGGTACATTTCTACACTATGGGAATAAATGAGTTGCAGTCGACCATGTGAGAAATCATTTGATTACCGGTCATTGATGTATACCGTTAACAAACGCGAGACAACTCATCGATAATGATGATGAGAGTCAAGATACCCCAGTACAATCTAACAAGTGTGAATAAATGAGTTGAAGTTGAACACTCAAGAGAATCTACCAATCAGGATACATTGATGTATTCTCACTGTCGATAGTGAAGGAGTGTCCACCCATTTATTTCGCATTCTTCCAAATTTTAAAGGTTAAGACAAAAAACATAAGCCAACTCTAATGAGTACATAGGCCATGCCATAAAGTAACATAAGCCAATTCCAATGTGTATAAACTGTAAAATGATTGTATCTATTTTTCATAATCAATTTTTAACTAAAACTTTACACATGAGTAATAGGTTGTTCACTGGACAATCATTATTTTCTGTTTAAATCCCAGGTTTCAATCGACTAGAATGACAATGGCTTCCTTGTCTAGAACATGAATCAACTTTATAGTCATATTCAAAAGTTCCATCCTCTAATGATTTGTTACAAGTTGGTGCATTTTTCTTAGGTATGCATGTCTTTGTTTTACATTTAGAACTGGTATCTCCAAATTTGAAAACGTTAAAAGTCCAATAATGTATTTGGGCTCATTATTAAAACTTCACCTCTCCTCTCCCATGATTATGTGAATTCGATTGCAATTTGGGTACTACACTAGGAATTAATGGCTTGAATATAAGCCCTCTCTCTTCAATATCACCCACACACTATTTGAACTAGCAACATGTTTTAAATGTTTGGATATACATGTTATTATTTCTTAAAGAGATGCAAGGTGAAATAGTTGTGGACATGGACCATCTTGTGTTGAAGAATATATGACATGTACTATAGCAACCTCATCGACATATACTGATTAGATTGTTGTATTTTCATAAACATCTTTGGCATAGATTGTTATATATTTTATTTCTAAGTTAGACCATGGCAATCCTCCGGGACATGAAAAACTTGAATCCATCCTGACAATTGTTGTGATAATCCTTAAACCTGGTGGTGGAACACCTCGCTAAGTCATATGTGAACAACTTTATGAGTTTGAGCCTCTTTTTCTGGAAATAATGTTTGAGCCTTTTGATGGAAGAAATGAAAAAACAATGGCATGGACAATTGCAAAATTTCATTTAAAATTTTATATAAATATTTATTGATTTATCTGCCAGTGAGAAGTGGCCCTCTAAACTTGTATTTACGAATTTAGAACTTGCCAAAGTCTTCATTGAAATTTTCAATATTTATTTATCATCATTTTCCACTAATCTTTGTAGTGTAATAATCTAGAGTAACTTTGATGCCTTTCCAAATTTGCTCCTCCTTGTGAGTGCAATCATAGCAAATATTTCTCACGTGTTATTTTTTGTATTCCACCTAAAACACGTTCTTTGAAACACTATTTTTAGCTCTATTATATCCCCAACCAATAACAATTTTATTAATTTTGAAAGAGGCTTTACAAGAGAAGCATGTAGAACAAAGGAAATTTAGCAAGGGTGTAGCCACCTTTCTACTAAGTTGTTGGGTCCCTATAATACTAGTGATTACCCCATTACTATTGTAGTTATACCCCTTATTAATATTGTTGTGCCCCTATTGCCCCCATATTGTTATTACTGTGCCCCATAGAATCCCTCTATTGTTATTTTTGTGGCTTTATATTATTATTGTTAGGTCGGCTGGATTATATTGTGACTCCTTAGACTCCTATATATAAAAAGGAGGTTTTGTCATTTGAATCATCCAAGAATTGTTCATTTATGTAATGTAAAGGAGGTTTCCCCCTCGAAGAGGCTGAATTCTAAGGCGTTGATCTATCTTTTCTATCTTTTCTTGAGCTGGTTTCATAACATTTGGTATCAGAGCTTTGGATTCTAGGGTTTCGCTGCTCCAAACAGGTCATCGTGGAATTTTCGCTATAACTTTTTTTCTATGACGTTTCAGAAGTTGCAAAAAAAACCCATTTGAGAAGAAATCATGCTGAACCTTGGGTCCAAATTTCAGAGCTTTTTGCGCTATATTTGTGGAGATATGATCTGAGGAAGTTGGTCTTTTTGCAGACTCCTGAATTACATTCAAAACAGGTGACCTGGGGAAAATCGTCATAACTTTCTCTCTGGGGATCGGATTGAAATTTCATAAGAAGGTACAGAAAGAGGATGGACTTTAGTTTCTTTTATGCATTTTTCAGATCCAAAGGTCAAAATAATGACTCGTGGCACGTCGTACAAGTTCGCTCTACTGAACTAGTCTATAATCAAGTCACTGTGGGAGATTTCACATAACTCTTCCTTGGAGAATCCAATTTGGGTCAGACTTGTGGCATTGGAAAGAGGACACAGAGGGCTACTACAGGTCACAAATTCAGAACTAGATGATTAGAAAGTACAGAGATACATCAGAGGCAATATCAAGCTCCTACAAAGTGAAAAAAGGTGTGTAGATTTTCTTAAATTTTTGCTTAAGCTTGGTTTGAAAAATTATTTTGAAGGAATTCAAAGGGCATAGTAGAGAATTATTATCGGTAACTGATGCCCTGAGGAAAGAAAATGCAAACACCTAGTAAGGAACCTGAAAGCTCTAGCATGACTCATGAAGAAGAGGAAGAAATGCAACATGATATATCAAAATTACAAGACCAAGTGCAACAACTGTCCCCTACACAAAAAGGAACAGAATCTAAGATGGATGGTTTAAAGAAAGATGTAGAAGCTAAGATGGATGGTTTAAAGAAAGGTGTAGAAGCTAAGATGGATTGTTTAAAGAAAGGCGTAGAAGCTAAGATGATTGACGTGGAAGCTAAGATGGATGATTTGAAGATAGATTTGAAGACAGACATGGACGAATTGAAGACAAATATGAATAAGTTGCTACAAGAAATGGGCACTAAGGGTGAAAGGGTACTAAAGGAAACTCATGATGAGAACAAAAGAAATGTTAATCATGATTCCATAGACGCTAATGTTGGATCGAAGACTCACCATATTCCAAAAATCGATATGAGGAAGTTTGATGGCAAGGATCCCCACATGGATATTACAGATGGAGCAATTCTTCGATCTCAATAATGTGCAAAACACACAAAAGGTACGTATGGAAACTTTATATTTGGAACCAAATCAGTTTGTATGGTATCAATGGCTTTTCTCTCGTAAACAATTTATCACTTGGGCAATTTTTACGGAAGAATTGATAGCACATTATGAGGATACAAAAAGCAACACTTTTTTTAGCCAATTGATAAGTCTCAAACAAAAGGGTTCAATAATGGAGCACATTGAGGAGTTCCAAAAATTGAACATAAGGGTAAAAGATATTCCAGAGGAGCATAGGATTGATGTGTTCATAGGGTCTTTAAAGGATAATATCCAACATGATGTTCGCCTTTGGGAACCTGATTCATTAGAGAAGGCATTCAGGTTAGCAAGAAAAATGGAAAGCAAAATTATGGCAACCAGGAAGCATACCACTCACAACTATAAAGACGGAAGTGTTGTTGCCCCTAGTCTTCCACAACCTATAAGGTTGACACCACAAAAAATTGGAAGAAAAAAGAGCAAAAGGGCTTTGTTACAGTTGTGATAGCAAATACACTAAAGGTCATAAGTGTGCTGAGAAGAAATTATTCTACATAGATTGTGAAGAGGAAGAAGAAAAGGAGCAAGAAAGGTCAAAAGAAGAGGATATACTCCAGGAACAAAGCCTAGATGAAGAACAAATAAATCCGACCATATCTTGTAATGCATTGGCGGGAATTACCACTCCTCAAACCATCAAGATAGAAGGACAAATCAAGAAGAAAAAGGTAATAGTGTTGATTGATTCAGGAAGCACCCACAATTTTATTCATTGTAAGGTAGCAAAAGAATTGAATTGCTTCCTATATCCAGCACCAGAGTGTCAAGTGATGATTGCAAATGGAGGAACAATAAATTGCTCTGGAAAGTGCCATAATATCAAGCTATCCATGGGAGAATATGTATTGACTAGCCCAATGCTTTCCATTCCAATGGGAGGTGTTGATGTTGTACTAGGAGTCCAATGGCTACAATCCTTGGGTACAATAGCTTTTAATTTTCAAGAACTTTTCATGAAATTTTCTACGGAAGGAAAGGAAGTTGAATTAAGGGGTATTGCAGGGAAACCAAGAAAGATAATCAGCTCTAATGGTATGACAAAGCTTCTAAAAAAGGAGCAAAGAGGTGTAATTGCACAATTATGTTCGCTAGATGTTTCCACATTGGAATCATCTATTTCTCCAGATCTCCAAAAAGTCCTGGACAATCATTCCAAGGTATTTGAGACTCCCAAAGGTCTCCCACCTATGCGTGATCATGATCATGCTATTCATCTGATTCCAGGAAGTGTTCCTCCAAACATCAGGCCGTACAGATATCCCTATGTCCAAAAGAGTGAAATTGAACGTATGGTTGCAGAAATGCTAGAGGCTGGTATAATTCAACCGAGTCAAAGTTCTTTCTCTGCTCCAGTAGTATTGGTGCACAAGAAGGATGGATCATGGCGCATGTGTCCAGATTATAGGGAGCTCAACAAGCTCACTATTAAAGATAAGTTCCCCATTCCTGTCATTGATGAATTACTGGATGAATTGCATGGATCAATTTACTTCACCAAGTTGGATCTTCGTTCAGGATATCATCAAATCAGAATGAAGATTGAAGACATTCCGAAAACAGCATTTAGAACTCATGAGGGTCATTATGAATTTTTGGTCATGCCTTTTGGCCTTACCAATGCACCTTCAACATTTCAAGGTTTGATGAATTCAATTTTCAAACCATTCCTTAGAAAATTTGTGTTAGTATTTTTTGATGATATACTAATCTACAGCAAGTCTTGGAAGGATCATGTTGAACATGTTGACAGGGTGCTACAACTATTGGAGGAGAAACAATTATATGCAAAAAGATCCAAATGTTTCTTTGGAGTCCAGGAGGTGGAATATTTGGGTCATATTGTATCTCATGAAGGAGTTAAGGTAGACCCTAGCAAAATTAAAGCCATTAAGGAATGGAAAATCCCCACATCCATAAAGCATCTGCGAGGATTTCTTGGGTTGACAGGGTATTATCGCAAGTTTGTTAAGAATTATGGGAGAATAGCAGCACCTCTAACAACATTATTGAAGAAAGATGCATTTTCATGGACTCCGGAAGCAACAAAGGCCTTTGAACATCTTAAAGAGGCAATGTGCCAAGCACCGGTCTTAGCTACACCGGACTTCACAAAAACCTTTATTGTGGAATGTGATGCTTCAGGAAATGGAATTGGTGCTGTTCTAATGCAAGATGAAAGACCCATTGCTTTTGAAAGTCGTCCAATCAAGGGAAAGTTTTTAAGCAAAGCTATTTATGAGAAGGAAATGTTGGCAATACTCCATGCACTTAAGAAATGGCGACCCTACCTAATGGGAAGACACTTCAAGGTAAAAACGGATCATGATAGCCTTAAATACTTTTTAGAACAAAGATTATCCTCTGAAGAGCAACAAAAGTGGGTCACAAAGATGTTGGGTTATGACTTTGAAATCATCTACAAAAAAGGGAAGCAAAATGTGGTGGCAGATGCACTCTCAAGAAAGGATGAGGATGTGGAAGCATTGTTGTGCGCCATTTCTATTATCCAACCAGATTGGATAAACGAAGCAAGGGAGGAATGGAAGAATGACGAAGAAGTGTGGGCACTTATTCGAAAGTTACAACAAGATTCCAGTACTTCTGATACATTTAGCTGGCAAAATGATTCGTTATGGTACAAAGATCGCTTATACCTCTGTAAGAATTCCCAGCTAAAACAAAAGATTCTTATGGAATTGCACACTTCTCCCTTAGGAGGGCACTCAGGATTTTTAAAAACTTACCACAGGGTTAAGAAGGAATTTTTTTGGGATGGCCTTAAATCAGATATTCAAAAGTTTGTGGCGGAATGTTTGGTTTGCCAACAAAATAAAGTTGAAACAATTAAGACACCGGGTCTATTACAACCTTTATCCATTCCAAGCCAACGTTGGGAGGAGGTTTCAATGGATTTTATCACAGGTTTACCCAAGTCTGAGGGAAAGAGTGTCATCATGGTGGTAGTTGACAGACTTACCAAGTATGCACACTTTTGTGCATTATCACATCCATTTAAAGCCAGTACAGTTTCTACTGCATTTATGGAAACAATTCAAAAGCTACATGGAAACCCAAAGATTATTGTAAGTGACAGAGATCCCATTTTCACTGGAAATTTTTGGACAGAATTATTTTCTTGTCTTGGTACTCAGTTAGCTCATAGCTCATCTTATCATCCTCAATCTGATGGGCAAACTGAGATAGTAAACAAATGTTTGGAAGGATATCTTCGTTGCTTTGTATCTGATAAACAGACACAATGGGTCAAATGGTTGCCTCTGGCTGAATGGTGGTATAACACTTCCTTCCATACAGCAACAAAAATGACCCCATTTATGGCACTTTATGGGTATCAACCACCATCCATCACATCATATTTAAGAGAAAATTCTAAGGTTCAGGCAGTGGAACATCACATCGAACATCAACAACAAGTCCTCCAACTCTTAAAGGATAACCTCGTGTTGGCACAAAATAGAATGAAACAACAGGCAGATCAACATCGCAGTGAAAGAAGTTTTGATGTAGGTGATTGGGTATTCCTACGGCTACAACCATATAAGCAAATGTCCCTCAAGCAAGCTAAGAAGGATAATAAATTATCACCAAAGTATTATGGTCCGTACAAGGTGTTGCAAAAGATTGGTACTATGGCATACAAATTGGAGCTTCCTGCAGCTTCTCGATTGCACCCAGTTTTCCATGTTTCATGTTTAAAGAAGGTTATAGGTGACAAGCTCCCAGTTCAAACAATATTGCCAGAACTTGACGAGGAAGGAAAAATTATATTGGAACCGGAAGCAGTCACAGAAACAAGAACTCGACAGCTACGAAATCGATCAATTTCAGAGTATCTTATCAAGTGGAAGAACTTATCCGCTGAAGATTCCACATGGGAGGATGAGAATTTTATGCAGAAGTATCCAGAACTACTCAAGCGTTGAGGACAACACTTTTTTGAAGGAGAGGGGCATGTTGGGTCCCTATAATACTAGTGATTACCCCATTACTATTGTAGTTATACCCCTTATTAATATTGTTGTGCCCCTATTGCCCCCATATTGTTATTACTGTGCCCCATAGAATCCCTCTATTGTTATTTTTGTGGCTTTATATTATTATTGTTAGGTCGGCTGGATTATATTGTGACTCCTTAGACTCCTATATATAGAAAGGAGGTTTTGTCATTTGAATCATCCAAGAATTGTTCATTTATGTAATGTAAAGGAGGTTTCCCCCTCGAAGAGGCTGAATTCTAAGGCGTTGATCTATCTTTTCTATCTTTTCTTGAGCTGGTTTCATAACATAAGCCTAGCACATAAGATTTGCTCAAACATCGAGATAAAATGTGATGCAGATGTAAGGGAGTGATTTTGAAATAAATTCCCCTGTAAAAGTGAACTATTGATCTCTAAACTTTCTCCCTATAACTATAACCACTCTCAACCATTTTACATTTATCCACATTCCTCGAAATTTTTGATGGGCAGTCATACCTTACAAGCGTATGATTACAACAACACTATATTGGAATAACTTTCATATACATATTGTATATAGAAAATAGAAAATAACATGAGTTGCATAACTGTATAAAGTGCTCAAAACTCATGGGAATTCCATTTAAAAACATCTATTTTTGTTGGAACAAACAATGGTACATGCTACTACATACTCTTTATTCATGAATTCAAATCTACCTAGGTATAAATGCAAGAAATGGTTGCAAGCTGCCACAAGATTGCTTTACTAATTCCCTTGGATTCAACAACTAATACTACTGATTTTACTTGTTATTTTATAGGTCAATTGAGGATGAGTAAAATGCAAGGATTTTTAATGACTTTATATCTTGTTCATAGTGTCTTGAGCATGAATGGAACAACATATAGGGAATTCATCGGGAAAACTTTGACATCAATGATGACATAACCAACAAACCCTTATAAATGTGTCAAATCATGATATAAAGTGTATTCTCCAAGTTCCTAAGTAAAATATAGGTGATGCGATGAATAATTATGGAAATGAGAATGGGAATCATTTCATTTAGTGACCCTCGAAGTCAAATGATATGATGTATAGGTCTTATAGCTTTAATCAACTAGGTTTCAAGAGATAGGAATTTGTGTATAGAAGTCTTTAAGAGGGAGATTTTCATTTAGTTTCCTTTCCTCAACTTTGTCTCTTATTGCCCCTTTTACCTTTTTCTTTAAGTATTCATTTCATTAAACAAATTCCTTTCTCTTTAGATATCATAGACAAGCATATGAATATGGGTATTGGCCACATAGAAATTTGGCATAGTTAAAGCTTTATATTTTGGCTTTTAATTTTGTTAGCTCTTCACCTCTAGATTTTTTTAGTTTCATTGAATTAGGATTTCCCATTTAACCCCTTTTGGTGATCTTTGAAAAGTCAAACATGAGTGAAAATGGGAAATGGATAGCATTAAACATGGTCAGAATGTCGAGGATGCTTCCTCAATAAATTTCCTAGTATTATAAACTAACCCAAAAGATGAAGACACTTCTAAATGAAAATTATATCCCCGATAGTACAATGAGGAAGATAGTGAAAATATAATGTTACGAAGTGTTATCGACTTTCATTTAGTGTTTACCACTTTCATGGTTAACTCAAAAGCTATAATACCACATCCAAGTATTAAATCAATGCATAGAACATCAAATAACTCATATCAAACCAAACTATACTATCCATATGTGAATTTGTTAATTTAAGAGGTGAGGGTGGAGCATTTGACATACCATAGCTGAGCTAGCACAATCACATATTTGAAGGAGAAACAAAGAGAACTACTTGAGTGTAGAAATTTTGAGAAAGAAATATCATGCAATCAACAACTATACACCCTTGTGAGGGTGTCTCTAAACTAGTTACTCCTTGGGGAGGAACACACTAAAGTTTTTTCTGTGACTAGTACAAGCAAGTACGACACAAACACATACAAGCAAGCATGATAACTCAAAATCTAAAATGGGTAAAGGAGAAATATTTTGGCAAAGATCAACCAAGAAATTATACAACCATAATATTGTTTATATGATTTGGATTGTTGAAATATTTATCATCACAAGTGAATTGTTCCAAAAGGAAAATTGATCAAATCAGTTCAATTAAAATTAAATTGAAAATGAGAAAGATATTATACCAACGTAAATTGAGAACATGGTTCATACATCTTGCGACACAAATGGCCTAATGCAAATGATTAATGCTACTTGTGATACAAATGAAATAATACAAATAGGTGATACAAACAAAAGATACAATTGATTATTCCTTAAATCATTAAGAGATGGAATTATCCATTAACAATGAATTGATGAAAACATTTTTTGTTGAAGATAAGTCAATGGTAGAAGATGTTAAAGCACCAAATGATACCAAAAGAAATATAAATGAATGCAAACTTGATTTTTCTTTTAAAGTCACAAAAGAAATCATTCATGGATGTTTGGAAGAATATCAACAAGTGCACAATAATTTTTCAAAGTTCAATGATAGACCTTGGGAAGAATTGCAATTGAATAAAAATCAGCATGGCTTAGGATATGAAAAAGACATCAATTCTCATATTCCTAAATATTCCAACACAATTAAATTTGTGATTGTTAAACTTTTTTGCGATAAAATTGAATGAAGAAGATTTAAATTTTCAAAAATTTAATGCAAAAGTTCATAATCATTGGTGAGATAGTTGATGATAAATGAATTGAGGAAATTCTTGAGTGTTTGCAGTGCCATTAAGTTGGCCATATGGAGATAGAGTGTTTTGATCTCCATCCTTTCATTCATTGTGGAAGACAAAAAATCATTCAAAAAAATATATTCAAAAACATGTCAAAATAATAGTGAAGTTAAACAACAAATAGTCCATCATTGTTGGATCAAATCTTGGTGATGACATTTAGGATCCAATATTTTGCATAAGTGTTACCATCAATTTTAGACACATGTAAAACCATATTTGCAGGAAAATTTATAAAAGTAAATGGATTTCCATCAATTGTTACAAATTATAACTTTTGGGATCACTGAAACCCAATTCTGGAAAATGGAAATTTAAGTCCATGACTCCAAAATGGTACTCCCTTGCACCTTAAGAGAGGGAAATACACAAATGAAATGATACATGTACTCTTTTACACCTCAAGGGTGGGAATACCTTGATTAATTAAAAAATGGTTGCAACCAGAACCACCACATACAACGATGAAAGAGCTATTGAAGAAGACTCTAAAACTCAATTTTGGATCCTTTCGACATACTTCTTACCTTACAACTGACAAAGGGGGTGATATTAATGATGATTATCAAACTTGAAGTTTTGACGAAGACAATAACAACCACAAAGTTACAAAAACTTCATCGAGTGCGACAAATATATGGTTGGAAGTTTCTAACTTTTTTTTGTAAGCTTAGTACTATCTTTCATTCATTCATATATAAATAGGTAGGTTACAATTATATGAGTCATTCGATGGCCACCGAGTCGCATTATAAGCCATCCAGAACATGAATAGTTTGAGTCTTTTTAGCCAAGTGTTATAAGGCTAATAGTCTGGAAACCAACTAGTAAACATCATACTGAAAACATAAATTCTACCTTACATATACAACAAAATTAAGCCAAAATTAATACTCATAGCTTCGACCCACTAATCATCTGAAAATTCCACAGGAGCAAGATCTTTAACACTTGATCCCGACAATTCAGATTGCAACAAACATGGAATATGTTGCTCGATGCAGCCCAGATAGGCATTCTAATTCTGCAACTAACATTGTATAAGATGGAGCTCATTTTGATTGACTCGTAGGCTCGGCTCGGCCACACTGTGTGTTGTTGTGTTAGTGTTCGCAGCCATTGCTTTGGCCACTATGCACTTCATTAACCAGTAGAGATGGATGGACTGTCTGAACAAGGTGAGACGATGGCACGTGTTCCCGGGGTCCGTGATTAGTTCCTCCCAGTCTTTGGATAGCGGTTCAAGCTTAGGTTGTGAATTCAACTCTGCCTCCCATTTTGCAATCAATTTTTTTACCTACATCGGGGTCCCTTCACAGTAAGCCTGAACTATGGCCTGCAACTTCTCACAGATTGTTTTTCGACCCATCTGTCACATAGTCCCCTACCGCGCAATCCCTTGTCATGTTGTTCCCTGCCACACAGTCCCCTATCATGTAGTCCCCGTCTACGTCGTCCCCTGCTGTGCAATCTCTCGTCGCTCAGTCCTATGCCGCTCAATTCGACTGGAAGATTTTCCAACATCTTGACCTTTTTCTTCCTGGTGTCTTCTGCTTGTTCCACCTCGGCCCAAGGCACCACTGCGAGGCTAAGACTTCATGATATCTACCGAGGTCAAGCCTCATTTCTTCACCCTTCTCCCACCTATCCACGCTCGTGACCCAACCCACTATACAGAGGCCAAAATTGAAGACAGTGGAGGCAGATCTGGAATATAACTTGTATAAAGAACCACTTGAAAGACATGCATTAATGTAATGAATGGATGGTAAAACAAATAAAATGGCAAAAAACACTACTTCCCTTCATAATTCCACCACCCGAGCTAGCAAGAATATACAATTAATAACCCTCTGGAGGTGGGAGGTATCACTAGAATAAGAACGGTGTCCCCCATGCCCCCCAGAGCCTTGAGTCCGTAGACTTGGCCCTGATCATTTTCCAAAACTCTTGCTCTCCACAGGGCTTGCCCCAACAATTCAAAGTTAAATCGGGTAACCCAATTATCATCATGTATAAAAAACATCATGAGAAGGACCTGAAAACTAGTAAACATGCCCATGCGAGAAAGGATATTGCCAAAAATATAGAAATCAACATTATATAATTGAGAAGGTCTATATTTCCAGACATAGAAACTACTAATTTAACCAATGTTTCTTTTCCCCTCCAGGCACAAATTTTATTCCATGTAGCCGCCCCCCATCCAAGATACAAAGATAACATTATAACATACCAGAATTTATACACCACCTTCGAGCAGAGACTTGTAGTAGCTGTGTATACCTCTCACATTCTCGGTGCCATGAACCTGTAACCAACAAAATTAGGCTCCTTAAGAAGCTGAGGAGTTGAGTTTATACTCAAGATATATGGTCTTAAGTCCACCTTCGCTCCCACTGTTAACACCCAGGTTGTTCCCTATGACTCCCAAGGGAATACGGCCGGGGTAACCACTAACCAATCTTTGGATCACTGTTTCTAGCCAAACTGTGATCAGAGAGGGCTCTCTCTTTATGATTTGTAACTGTTTATGATAGGGTTTTAGGCTAGCTATTATACACTGGTTTTGTTTATGTTTTGGTTGATGAAACTCCTTTTAGATTCTAGTGATGTAGTTTTCAGAGAGGTTGAGTACCATTGGGCAATGGAGTCTGTGGCTATATGTGTTTGAAACTTTGAGATGAGAGATGGAACTTACAGGGCCATTTGAGTGCTTAATAGAACAGATTTCTTGATTAAAAGACTGGAAACAGGTAATACAAACAGTGAAAGCATTTAAGAATTTTCACTTATTGTCTATACATTCCCAACAGACAGCTTTAAGAGGAGAAAACAGAGGTCTCAGGGGCAAAAATTGAATCCCTGAGAATGCCTGTCACAGTAAAAGACACAGTTTTGAAATGCAGCAATTAAGAATTACAATTCTGTCACTGTATCTGAGGAAAACATGTATAACAGCTCAGTTTGAGTCCAGGGTAAACATGGTTAAATCCTGGGACTATCCTTTCACCTTGCTATCAAGTGTAATGCATTTGAACAACAAAAGAGAACAAAAGACTCGAAAACATATAACAAAGAGATGTGAGAATACTTGCTGTTTTATGCAACACCCTGGAATCCTGTAACATTCATCTTTCACCACAATACATCAAAGAACACCAAGCCTTGGAAATTCCATTCTTCCTTTGTATTACTTCTCTGAAAATATTACAACGAGCAAGAGCTCTTCAAAAGAAAATTGCAACAACCCCTTCAACTGCTGTGAAGGGTCAATATATACTTGCGGTGATTTACAAAATATCTGAGTTCTGAGTTATCTCAGATTTTACATTCTTACCAACTACTTAAGATATTATGACCAAAATTTAATACAGCATTGATTACAGAGTACAGGCATTTCAATGCTCTATCAGAAGATATTTTAGCCTTTGGGAACAGCTAAGTCGGTCGAGATATTCTGAATAAATGCTGGAAGATCTGTCTTTAAGGCTTTGTACGCTGTATCCTGGACTGGTCACCTGTGATTGTGACTGTTGCTTGTGGTGAGTCAATGGTCCTGCTGAGTTGGCTCAGCTTCTGCCTCTTCCCTGTAGATCTCTTTCTTCAAAATTGTGCCTGCGCATGTATGCTTATTTGCCTGTAGAAATGGCGTTACTGATTCTGGCCTGACAAAACTGTCTGTGTCAAATTTCTCCAGGCATCCTGTGTGGGCAGTTGGTGTGCTAAGATTGCCCCTAGAGTTTCATCTGCTTCTGTGAATTTGAAGAAGTTAGGTGGTGTATCAAACAGATGGTCAACTTCATTCATGAGGAAAAACAGGTTCTCCACCCTGTCATACATACTCTGCCCGGTGGCTGGCCCTGGTTCTGCTGAAGTGCTGGGCGGTTGTGCAATCTCTGCTACTGCCTGGGCATCAATTCTCTTATTGTAATTCTCTAGGGTGAGCAGTCTTCCTACACTGCTTAAAATGCTGGGGAGGCCTCTGTTTTGTAGTGCCACGAATTTTTCCAGGAATTTGTTGATTTCAGTTTGCATATCCTGTGTCCTCCTCTCCAGTGTTCCAACCAAGTTCCTCAATGTAATGACTCTCTTTGCTACAGCAATCGTTTCTGTCCTGTTAGTGATTCCCATGACAGCTAATTGAGAGCTAGTCTTATAATTCAGAGTATTGATTATCCTAGTAGCAGCTTCTGGCATGTGTCCAAGGCTTGCCCTGGCCCTCTGTATTTCTCTGTTTGCTTTAGTGATGAGCACCATTTGCTCATCCATGGTCTCAATATATTGCCACTGGTTGGCGATGGACCGCCCAATGTTGCTCCATAGCACTGCTTTCATTTCAGCTGTCACCTTTTCTAGTGCAAGCTCTTTCTCTAGTTCAGCAATTCTCCTCTTAAGAGCTTTTACCTCTCTCTCCTTGGCTGCCTCATTCTGTTTGCTCTTGTCAAACTTTTCATTTACCTTGGTCAAGGTTTTCTTAAGTTCATCCAGCTTTTTCATTTGAGATTCCATGGCTTTGATCTCAGCTTGCAGCTTTTGCATGTCTAAACTAGTAGCCTGTTCCGATGTTGTAGTTGTTGTTGCTGTGGATGGCGCTGTAGTTGGTGCTGTAGCTTCTGTTTGCTGAGGAGGAGGAGTAGTCTTTGGAGGGGTTTCCTCAAGATTTATTATGACAGGAGGAGGCTGGGAGGGTTGGCCCTCTTCTCTTTGCTTCAGGGTTTCTTGCAGTGCTGCCTTTGCAGCTTCAGTTTGTCCTAGCTGGTCCTGAGTCCTAACCAGCTCTTTGTATAAGGACACCAGCAGATCTGTAGCATCCTTTTCTTGCCTTTGCTGGGCAACTTCATCTGTTTGTGGATGGATGGTGGCCGGGAGTTTGATCTTCTTTCTTAGGGCTGCCATGTCTGCATCCCTTATCTTCAGGAGTTCTTGGATGCCTTTGACATCTTTAGGATCATGCCCTATCTCTATAATTACCTCTTCCAAGGACTTGATCCTATTGTCCTTGGCTTGTGATGATGCTCTTTCTAACTCTAGCTGAGAAGCTGTGTTATCCAGGCTGCTCTTTAGTTTATAGTTTTCCAATGTCTCATCTGCCAGGGAGGCATACACCATTTCACCAGTTTGCTTATGTAATTCAATCTTGTCCATGGGGTGTATGTCTTTGGCAAGAACCTCCATGTTGGTTCTTAGATAGTCCGAGGTGGACTGAGGCTGCAAAGTTGTGGGCATGAAGTGGCTCATTACCATTTTTCCTTCGCTCACATCGAAAGCAGACATGAGTCTCTGCTGGTTGCTAGGAGCTAGGTTCAACAAGTGATCGTACAGCTGCACTTTTATTGGATCACTCCTCCTCTTGATGTCAATGAATTGCTGTTTTATACTTGACTGCCCTTTTCTGTGTTGACCGGAGGAGCTGACCTCTCCTCCCATAGTCATGTCATGTCCACGCTGAGATGAGCTGGCCGAAAGTTCTCCACTGGGTGGGCCCATGCCCATGGCTTGTCTTACTGCTATGTCCTCCTCTTGGGAGTCATTCAGTCTTTGTCTCTTCTCTCCTCTGATGAAGGATGAGGTGTGGGGGGTCTCTCTCTCCCTTTTCCTTGTCACATCCTCCTTCTGCGGTGTTTGCAGGACTGAGGTGTCTAGATTGATATCTGTCCTGGGAGGCACCTCTGTTTGGGGCTGCTGCTCAGTGTAACTAGGTAGATCTGTCCCCTTTTCCTGCTGCAAGGGCTGCTGTTCACTGGACTGTGCTTCTTCTTGTTGCTGCCCCAGTTCTTGCTGTTCCATTTCTTCTTGCTGCTGTAGCAAGGTGTCAACTTGTTCCTCTGTCAATTCAGGTGGCTGTTCCACCTGTTTACCTTTGTCTTTGCCTGCTACCTGGGATGTCTTCTCAGTGGTTTGCTGCTGTGCTGCTGAAGATCTAGCAGCTGTTCCAATTTGCTTTCTGTAGGAGAGGGGCACCTGTCCACAAGTTTCCAAGTCAGTTTCTTTTTGCACATTCCTAGCTTCTTTCTCAAGTAGTTCTACCTCAGTGAGTTGTTCTACTAGTGTACCCTCTTCCCAATCTAGTGCATTGGCATACTGTTCAATTTCAGGTTGTCTTTTATGTGCATAGTTGCCCAATTTGTATCTAATTCTCCTGAGGGAGATAGAATGATTGGGGTCATAAGGAATCCACTCAAAACTGGTCTGCAATCTGAGGCCTTCCAGGATGCTGTGTGCCTCTTTCCACCCTTCCTCTTTCTTGTTATACAGGAAGGAACCTAGCTGGCTTCTTACCTTCAATTGTGACTTCTTGTTTCTACTCTGAAAGTGAAGGTAATCTGAGTTCCCAAACTGCCTGAAATACTCTAAGGCAAAAAGCCTCATGGGGACATACCTTGGCAATCTAAATGGGTTCAATTCACAGCCATATATCCTAATGACTGTGTGGTTCTGGTAGAAGTACCAGTTGCCAATATTGTAAGATTTGTTCAAATGTAGAATCCTCTTCATTTCATCGGTTAATCTAGGAGGAGGAGTACCTTGCAGCGCTGTTAGGGCTGGATGAACAAATAAATCAATAAACTCACAGTATGTATAGGGTGATACTGAGGTAGAATGAAAAACAGAGGTCCAGAAAACAACTGATCTTGGGATTCCTTGGGCATTGAGTGGCCTCAAAGGAACAGAGAAGGTAGCTGGCCGATAGAAAAGGAATAAATGATATATATAGGAGCTGTACCTGAACAGTCTCTCCCTTTTCAGATTCATGAACTGCTCATGGATTTTCTCTGCTATGTAAGTTGCATAATCATATTGCACAGCTGGAGGCTTACCAGGGGCAAACATAGACAGCATTGCCATTATGCTTTCATCTACATCTTCCAGCCCCCTGAATCCTAGGACATAGCCAATTAGATCCACCAACATTCTGCCCAACTCATTCAGACAATGGTACCCAATAGGAGGGGTTCTGACTGCTTCAGAGCCTGGTGTGACAAACAGTTGGTTGATTTTGACAATCTGGTCACTGGACAGCTTGATCCCTGTGTTAATCAGATTCTGCATGGACAGAGGGGTCAATTTCTTGGTTGTATTGAAGCACAGCATCTGGTTTATGCTCTCTGGGGTGATCTGGAACAGGACTAGGCCTGTGGGGCTCATGACTGCTCTTTGGCTGGGGTCATAGCATTCCTGGCAGCTATAAATAAGCTCTGGCATTGGATTGACTTGGGGAAGGTTGTATATGGGCAAATTTGACTCCCAAATCCCCAAGATATCTGCCCCACTGAGGTGCTGGGCTCTTAATTCATTCAACATTAGCACATTGTACTTGGTTCCCATGGGGAACCAATCCAGCATTTGGTAGTCCATGTCCCCCAGGGCTTTCCATGCTAGTTCCTGGTGAGGGGCATTGATGGGCTTAATATTTAGTGCAATAGGGGTCTCCATAGCTCTTCAAGTTGCAAGAATTGTAGGTAGACAGGTGGAATGGCAAAAACACAGTCTGGAGGCAGTCCTCTGTAGAAACAGATGAGGTTTTGAGTGTTCAAGGGGAATTCTCTCAATAGCAATTGAAATACTACTGGAGTCTAGTGACAGAACCTCTCTGTGGTCTAACTGAACTCTCCAACCGGGTGAATTATGTCTATTAGGAATTCTGCTGGGAAAACGCAGAATTACAGAGGTTATATGCGAATTGCAGGTTTCTAAAGCTTTGCCGGTGTTTCTTGGCCCTCACAATGACAATGGTGGATGAATGGAGGGAAATGAACGGTGTAAATATCGTTTTTATGGTTCTATTATCCCTCTGAGCAAATCTGAGCTTAATGAAGGTCGTATGGAGGGCGAAATGGTCTAAATACCTGTAATTCGACGAGCATAGGTTGAAACACAGGTGCACAGTTGCTTTTTGAGGAGGTCGCCCGGGCTAATCGACTGGTTGGCGAAAATTTGAGTTCAAACGGTCATGCAGAGCGTTCAGCAGAAATCACAGTAAAATGGTAAAAACACGGGTAAAATTGGTAAATATGGGTTATTTTACCAATTTGGCGTTTTTTCCTGCTGACGTCAGCATGACGTCATTGGTGGGTCATGGTGAGGTGACGTCAGCTGACGTCATCGGGCGACGTGGCAGTGGGTGATTGGTCAAGGGGGCGGCGAGGTGGCAGCCCAGTCAGCAGTGAGGTGGGCCAATAGAAGAGGCAGGTACGAGCAGGCAAGGACGTGGCGGCGAGTCAGCGGCGGGTAGGTGGCGGTTAAAGTGCAGCGGTCACGGTTAAAGCCTTAACCGCCGCGGTTTCTCGGGGCGGTTTAGGTACGGCGCAGGGGCTGTCAGAGCGGGCTCCGAGATGGTTCATTGCTCGACGCGTGGAGGAGGCGTGACAAGGCGCAACGTCACTTTCCCGGAAGTTAACGTGCAGCCACGGGAAGCGCTCCGATATTGCTGTGGGCCGTCGGATCTGATGGGCTTGATCCGACGGCTGGCGGAGGGGAAACATGCGCCTTTAATACTGCGGGCGGAAAAATCAAACTTTATGGGTTTTATGTGGGTTTTTGCAAATGTTTTGGCTCAACCACAATGCGGTAGGATTGGGAAACGTGCCAGAGGCGGGCATTAACCTTTGCAAAGGTTTTATGGGCAAAATGGGTTTGGAAAGGGGGTTTTAGCAATGCAGAGGTGATTTGAGGGCAAATTAACTTGCAGCAAAGGGGAAAAAGGGTGGAATAGGTTCACCAAAGTGGCCAGATGCCATTTGGTCCCTTTTGAGAAATACACGGCTATTATGCCTAGGGGAGGGAATATACATAAGATTTGGGGTTTTATACACCTTAGTGTTAATACTATTAGGGGTGGGGTAAGATAAGGGAGGTTATATAGTAGAATTAGGAGTTAATATGAATGAAGGAGGGGAATTAGAAAGGGGGTGTTAGTGATGGACTAGAGAGGGAAAAGAAAAGAAGTTAGTGATCCTCTTTGCTGTAACTTCATGGAATTCACCACTTTGTTTGCTGATAGCTTTGTTGCCTTGGCAAGAGACCTATTGATGCCTGTGTAATGGTGATCATATTCTTTCTGCAACCACAACTGCCTACCCAACTATTTTCCTAGCATTTTTTGTTTCTTCTTGGAGGGGCACTTGGACTTGCAACCCTCAATTGCCTTTTCTTTTCTTTGGCTTTTTCCTTTTCTCTCTATCTACTTCTACCCTTATGTCTTCCAAGGTCCCAGATTAAACTTTTGGGAACCTTTGCTTCTCTACCTGAACTACTTGTCTGCCAAGATTAAGCTGTTTGGACAGACCTCTTTCTCTATTCTACAACACAAAATTGAAACATGGCATGATCCAGATTAAACTGTTGAATCATCCACAAAATTTGAAATAAGGTCCTCAATACTTGAAACACTTTACCCAGCTCTTGCTTTCTAGGAAATATGGGATCTTTGGATACCAGAGCAGAGCATATTTGGCTTTTCTCTTGCCAATCATGAAATATGAAACCTATTACTATAGGTATCCAACAGTGGCTCCACATGGGGATGGTTTTTCTTTTGAAAGACCAAGAACAGCAGGTCAGATTGCCTTATTCCTTGACTGCCCATCTTTGACTTTGAAATCTGCTGCATGAATGTGTCAAAATAGTGTGTTTCCTTCTTGGAGAACCTCTGATTCTATCTGCCTGTTGCTGCTAGGTGCAGCATTTGGGAAAACCTCTTTATACAATTTAAATCAAAAAGGAATATGTACAACTGCATATATACAATGAACCTCTGAATTTCTATCATAGTGAACAGTCAAAATAGTGCTTCAGCATCCTGCCATTGACAGGACCTTCATCCAGTTCAGTTACAGTCAAACTTTTTAGGAAGTAGGTGTTATTACCTTGTACTGCTTGGATAGAAAATGGTCCTTTCCATAAAGAATCAAACTTCCCATGTTTTCCTTTCTCTTCTCTTCTTGCATCCCACTTTAGAACTTTGTCCCCCACATTGAAATCTTCCGCTTTGGTTCGTCTATCAAAGGCCTTTTTCAGTTTCTCTTGTAGTATCTGCACTCTGCTGAAAACTTGTTCTCTGGTCTGTTGTAGACAAATTATCTGGTTAATCCTTCTTTGCATGTCATTTGGCTCTGCTTGGCTTTCTTGTAGGAGTTTCATAACCGGCACTCCTAGTGATGAAGGAAACCTGGCCTCTAATCCATAGACTAACTCATATGGGCTGGTCCCAATTGATCTTTTTGTGGTTAATCTGTCTGCCCATAAAGCATTTACTAGTTTCTTATGCCAGTTCTTTTTGTTCTCTTCCAGCACTTTCTTTATGATGTTTATCAGGCTTTTGTTTGATGATTCAGCAAGGCCATTTCCTTGAGGATAGTAAGCTGTAGAATGGCCCAAAGTAATGTGAAATTTATGGCAGAAGTTCACCATCTTCTTGGATCTGAAGGCAGCAGCATTGTCTGTTATTATCTTGTCTGGGCAGCCAAATCTAGCCAGTATATTGTTTTCCAAAAATTGAATGATTACTGAATCATTTGCTTGTCTGCATGGGACAGCTTCAATCCACTTGGTGAAGTAGTCTGTTGCTGTCAAAATCCATCTGTGTTGTCCTGAAGATGAGGGATGAATTTCTCCAATGAAATCCAAGCCCCATTGTTGAAAAGGTCTCTCTGTTGCAATGGGCCTCAAAGGAAGTGGCAGCAACTGTCTTTTGCCTTCAAACAGTTGGCACTTGTGGCATGATGTTGTGAATTTCTTCATATCAGAGAACATAGTGGGCCAGTAATAACCAGCCCTTAATATTTTATCCACAGTGGACTTCCAGTACAAATGTCCACCACAGTCTCCAGCATGAAATTCTTGCATGATATTGTCAGTTTCACTCTCAAGAAGACAGTGCAGCAAAATACCTTCATGGTTTTTCCAGAGTAGATTCTCATCTATCACACAAAATTTAGATGTTTTCATTTTTAGGAACCTAGACTTAGTTCTGGACAGTCCTGGGGGAGCACACAGGTTTTGTAACACATAACAGATATCAGAGTACCATGGAGATTGTTCAAAGGCTACATTGATCTTTGGAGTCGCCAGCTCTGTTTCACTGTCCAGTTGGTTGATATCTAAGGCTTGGAAATTTGCTTCTGTCATTAACTTGGCCAAACCTTGCCCTTTTATCAGCTTTGTAGGCTTTATTTCAATGTCAAATTCAAGTATGTTTGCAATCCATTTTCCTCTTCTTCCCTCTAAGTTTTCTTGTGTGAGGATGTCTTTGACAATAGGACTTGGTACATAAGCTACAACATGGGAGTAAAGGATGTAAATCCTAAAGTCTTTGATGGCTTTGATTAAGGCATAGGCTTGTTTCTCCATTATTTGGTACTTTAGGGGGGCATCTCTAAGAGCTCTGCTGAAAAAAGCAATGGGCTTTTCATTCCCTTGGTCATCTTTCTGTAATAAAACAGCAGCAATAGTGTGTTGGGAGGCAAAGGAGAAAATGATGAAGTCTCTGTCAAACTGAGGGTTAGTTAACACTGGGGTTTGAGTCAAGGCCAATTTTATACTTTCAAAAGCTTGTTTTGCTTCAACAGTCCACTTGACCTTTGAATCTTTCTTTAGCATATTGTTTAGTAATCTGATTAACTCTGCTAAATTTGGGATAAACCTTCTCAAAAAGTTGATTTTTCCTAAGAATCCTTGCAGCTCCTTGACATTCCTTGGGTGAGGCATTTGTAGGATAGCTTGTATCCTATCTGGATCAATTCTTATGCCATTTTTCGAAATGATATGCCCTAGAAGTTTCCCTTCTTCCAAACCAAATAATGACTTCTTGGGGTTTAAGGAAATACCATATTTTCTGCATGTTATGAAGATTTGTCTTAAATGTTTCAAGTGTTCTTGGTCGGATTTTGAAAAGGGTGTAAGATCATCTAAGTAAATGACCAAGAAATCATGAATTTCCTTTGCAAAAGCAATGTCCATTGCTCTTTGAAATGTTGCCCCTGCATTTTTCAATCCAAAGGGCATCTTCACATACTTGAAAGTGCCCCATGGGGTAGTAAATGCAGTTTTGTCTTGATCATCAGGGTGTACCAGGATTTGATTGAAACCTGAGAAACCATCCAACAATGATATTCTTGAGGCTCCTACTACTCTTTGAAGGATGTGGTCCATTTTGGGTAAGGGGTAGTTGTCTTTGAGTGACACTAGGTTCAAATTCCTTAAGTCTACACAAAGTCTAATCTCACCAGTTTTCTTTCTTGTAGGGACCAAATTTGAAATCCACTCAGAAAACCTGATTGGTGCTATGATACCAGCTTTGAACATTTTTTGTAATTCCTTTTCAATGGAAGGAAGAAGCACAGGATTGATTCTTCTCAATTTCTGTTTGAATGGTTTTTGATTAGGCTTGAGGGGAATGGTGTGCTGGATAACAGAGGTATCATAAGACTTCAAGTCTTCATAACCCCAGGCAAAGACATCTTGGAACTCTTTAAAGAGATCAACATATTTGGGTTTTTGGTCAGGGGGCAAAGCAGCAGATAGCTTTATTATTTTAGGCTTGTCAGTGGTACCAATGTTACATTCTTCAATTGTTGCATCTAATGGCTGCATCTTTGGTTTCCTGGGGACATCATTTGAGTCAAAAATATCCTCTAGTGGGGTAAGGCCTGCTGGAAGAAGATTGTCTTTGAGTTGTATGATTTCATCTTCAGCGTTGCTCAGCTCTTCACAGTCAATTTGGTGAATTTGCTGAATGTTTTCTTTGTTGAAAATGGTTGGACTGAGTAGTTGTTTGGCTGTTCTAGGTGACATTGGGTGGGCAGACTGTTGAAACTGTAATTGTGATTGACTTGCTCCATCAACTATTTGAGATTGACTTGCTGTCTCAAGGTCAATATTTAATCCTGTAAACTCTTGTTGCAAGGTTAAAAAGTTGTTTATTTGCCTGTCATTCTCAAATACTTGCCACTCTTTGACATTGTTTGGAATAGAAGGCCTATATTTGACCTCTGCTGTGAAACAATTGTTGGGTTGTAGTGGGAATTTGAAGGTGCTGGCAAATGTTGCCAAGCTATGTGCATGGAGATTGTGGCCCCTTGGAATCTTTGTGATAACAAACTCGGAGAAAGTCTCTAGTATTTCAATTACAGCAGACCTATAGGACCTCAATCTTTTGTCATTGGTGACAAACTCCCCTTTTACTTGTTGAATTACTAGATCAGAGTCCCCCATGATTGAGAGGCTATGTGCTTGTAATGATTTTGCAATCTTGAGGCCTAGTAGCAGAGCCTCATATTCTGCCATGTTGTTAGTGCATTTAAAGTTCAATCTATAAGCCCGGCCTTGTGCACAGGCTTTCTCTTTGTTATGTATCCATACTCCAGCTCCTGCCCCTAACTTGTTAACTGAGCCATCAAACTCTAGGACCCACAGACTATCTTGCTGGTCAGGAGATTTTAAATTCTTTTCATGGGATGGCAGTGTGAGCATGAGTTGAGGTTTCTTTTCCCATTTGTCTCCTAGGATAATTTCATCATTTATTTGACAATTTTTGATAACTAAAGGAGGGTTAATGGGCATTGTTGGGCTAATTGAAATTTGGCAGGAGCCACTTGTTTGATCAATGTTTTGTTCTTGTATGGGTGTTTCGGTCTTAATGTCATTGTTTGAGGAGCTTGTGCTGTCATTGAAGAGGATGAAGGAGTCTATGTCTGAATGGACAGCATATATTGGGAAATTTTGAGGCTTTTCTTCACTGCTGACCATATATTTCATGAGTGTTTCCCTATAAAGTCTTTTTGGTTGCCCAAATACAGAAATGGTTGCATATGACATGTCCAATTGCAGGGAGCCTTGGAGCTTGGCTCCCCATGATCTTGATAAGAGCATCCCATATTTTGGTGGGATATCAGCAACAACGACATCCATTAAAATGGTTTTGTTGGGAAATTGAACCAAGGACACACATAAATCCTTAATTAGGCCCAAGCATTTGACTTGACTAGAATCAAAAGAAAACAGGTCTTTGTATGGTCTTGTGATGTCTAAGTTTAACCTTTCCATGACCGCTTTTGGCATAAGGTTGTGAGAGGCACCTGAGTCAAACATTGCATTGTGCAGTATTTTGTCATGTATATGCAAGCTGACATAAAAAGGTAAAACCCCTGTGACTACTGTTTTTCCATCTACCTCTGGGCCAAACAGTAATTCTGGAGTGTCATCTAGCACATTTACATCATCTTTGTTGTTGGTGAGCTGAAGGGATTTTTTGATCTGTTGCTTATATATGTCATGCTTGGCTAGCTCTGAAAGGGGAATTGCTATCTTTAACTTGCCAATCTCTGTTCCTAGGTCAAAGGGTTTATCCACCTGAATTTTAGAGTCACGGATAGCAGTCCTTTCTCTGTTCATTGAATCTTCTTGTTGGATTTCATCTTGATTTTGGAACCTGCCCCTCATGCCCATGTCTTGAGGGGTAATGTTCGGATTTGGGTGGGAGGATGAGGTTGCCATGGGTTGTTGTGGTGTGGACAGTAATTCAGTGACCTCCTCAACCACTACTTCTTTTGTAGGTAAGTTTGTTTTGTCATTAGGTTCAGTGACTAAGGTTTCTTTAGATTGCTGTTTCTCCTTTACCTTCTCAGGCTGATTTGCATTTACAGTCCGACTTCTTAGTTTGTATTGTTTATGGACTTCATAGACAGCAGTATCATACCCTTGTTTAAAGTCAAAAGATTCTCCTGATTGTGTTTGGAATGTTTTGCTTTCATCCTCCTCATGGTCTTCTTGTGTTAAGAAAACATGGCTTTTACCATCCAGACCTATTAAGTTGATCTCAGGATCTTCATTGAGCTGATTAGCTGAGGAAGTTTCTGCATAATTTTCTTGAAAAGGGGGTCTGATATCTTGGTCAGCACCTGTTTTTCCTATATTGGGGTTCTGTGTTCTCCTAAAATTTGGGTTTCTAGGAGGATTGTTTTGTGGTGCCTCCCATGATGACTTTCTTTCAACTGATTCCACTCTTTCACCTAGTCTTTTCATGCTGTTTAGTATTGCATCCAACTTTTGATCAAAACCTGAGGGCTCTTCTTTGAAACCAACCTTCTTTTCCAGCTTTGCCCTGTTTCTTTTGGCAATTAGGTTGGCCTCTACAGTGACTGCAACTCTTTGGGCTTCTGCAAGGGTTGGAGGGTCTCTTTCTCTCAACTGATAGGCCATATCAGAATCAAAACCATCAGGGAAGTTATAAAGGGCCAAATCAGGAGGGGGCCTTAAGTTCTGGGGGATAGCATTGTATATGTTGTTAAACCTAGCACAATACTCCAAAACCGTTTCTTGGGGACCTCTTTTAATAGTGTTATATTCACCAAGTATATGGTGCGGATCTCTCTTTTTCTCCCATCTATTGGTAAATTCCTGGTATAGAACTTCAGGGGTTGCAATGGAATTTGCATTTAAGGATCTAAACCAAGTTCTGACATCCCCGGTTAAGCTTTGGACAAAAATTCTCATCCTGACACTGTCATCATCTATTTCATAGGTCTCAAAGTGGTCTTGCATCTTTTTAGCATGCTGGATGGCTGTCAAAGGGCCATGGGAGTCAAAAAATGAGAGTCTAGTTTGGTAGTCTTGGGGTAGAGCTGGAGCATTGGCTGGTATCTGCAGAGGTGCATATCTGTTAGCCATGTTTATGGGGTTTATAGGGTTAATAGGAACAAATGGGACAACAGGGATTACAGGTGTAACCGGGTTAAGAGGATGGGTAATAAGTGGGGAACTGGTTGAGGGAGTGTGTACAGATGGTGAAGATGGAAGGAGAGGACTTTGAGAGGTTGATGGTGAACTGGGGGAATTGGGTGTGGAACGGAAAAGAACTTTGCAAGGAGTTGGAATGAGGATAGGTTGGTCTAAACTTATATCTGAATCAGCAAGCTTTTCCTGCTTTAGCTGTCTCCTTATGTTCTTTGGTATGATATTTGGATTATCAACAATGATGGGTTGATCAGGGTCAGGGTTTGCCCTAGTGTGCCTTGGGTTTCTTTTGGGAGCCAGCTTCTAAGTATTCTTTAGAACTTTATACAGAAAGTTTTGTATGTACAAGGACTAGGTAAGAATTCTGGAATGACTATATATTTCTCAAAGCTAAGATGAAGATTCCCTAGTTAGCTCTTCCCTAAAGCTGTCCCTGTGTTTACAGAAACAGTCCTAAGGCCTCTTGGCTAGTTTCAGGCTTGATGGTAGCTCTTGGAAATAGATAGTAATTGAAAAAATCTTAAGTCCCCAGTGGAGTCGCCATTTATGTTAACACCCAGGTTGTTCCCTATGACTCCCAAGGGAATACGGCCGGGGTAACCACTAACCAATCTTTGGATCACTGTTTCTAGCCAAACTGTGATCAGAGAGGGCTCTCTCTTTATGATTTGTAACTGTTTATGATAGGGTTTTAGGCTAGCTATTATACACTGGTTTTGTTTATGTTTTGGTTGATGAAACTCCTTTTAGATTCTAGTGATGTAGTTTTCAGAGAGGTTGAGTACCATTGGGCAATGGAGTCTGTGGCTATATGTGTTTGAAACTTTGAGATGAAAGATGGAACTTACAGGGCCATTTGAGTGCTTAATAGAACAGATTTTTTGATTAAAAGACTGGAAACAGGTAATACAAACAGTGAAAGCATTTAAGAATTTTCACTTATTGTCTATATATTCCCAACAGACAGCTTTAAGAGGAGAAAACAGAGGTCTCAGGGGCAAAAATTGAATCCCTGAGAATGCCTGTCACAGTAAAAGACACAGTTTTGAAATGCAGCAATTAAGAATTACAATTCTGTCACTGTATCTGAGGAAAACATGTATAATAGCTCAGTTTGAGTCCAGGGTAAACATGGTTAAATCCTGGGACTATCCTTTCACCTTGCTATCAAGTGTAATGCATTTGAACAACAAAAGAGAACAAAAGACTCGAAAACATATAACAAAGAGATTTGAGAATACTTGCTGTTTTATGCAACACCCTGGAATCCTGTAACATTCATCTTTCACCACAATACATCAAAGAACACCAAGCCTTGGAAATTCCATTCTTCCTTTGTATTACTTCTCTGAAAATATTACAACGAGCAAGAGCTCTTCAAAAGAAAATTGCAACAACCCCTTCAACTGCTGTGAAGGGTCAATATATACTTGCGGTGATTTACAAAATATCTGAGTTCTGAGTTATCTCAGATTTTACATTCTTACCAACTACTTAAGATATTATGACCAAAATTTAATACAGCATTGATTACAGAGTACAGGCATTTTAATGCTCTGTCAGAAGATATTTTAGCCTTTGGGAACAGCTAAGTCGGTCGAGATATTCTGAATAAATGCTGGAAGATCTGTCTTTAAGGCTTTGTACGCTGTATCCTGGACTTGTCACCTGTGATTGTGACTGTTGCTTGTGGTGAGTCAATGGTCCTGCTGAGTTGGCTCAGCTTCTGCCTCTTCCCTGTAGATCTCTTTCTTCAAAATTGTGCCTGCGCATGTATGCTTATTTGCCTGTAGAAATGGCGTTACTGATTCTGGCCTGACAAAACTGTCTGTGTCAAATTTCTCCAGGCATCCTGTGTGGGCAGTTGGTGTGCTAAGATTGCCCCTAGAGTTTCATCTGCTTCTGTGAATTTGAAGAAGTTAGGTGGTGTATCAAACAGATGGTCAACTTCATTCATGAGGAAAAACAGGTTCTCCACCCTGTCATACATACTCTGCCCGGTGGCTGGCCCTGGTTCTGCTGAAGTGCTGGGCGGTTGTGCAATCTCTGCTACTGCCTGGGCATCAATTCTCTTATTGTAATTCTCTAGGGTGAGCAGTCTTCCTACACTGCTTAAAATGCTGGGGAGGCCTCTGTTTTGTAGTGCCACGAATTTTTCCAGGAATCTGTTGATTTCAGTTTGCATATCCTGTGTCCTCCTCTCCAGTGTTCCAACCAAGTTCCTCAATGTAATGACTCTCTTTGCTACAGCAATTGTTTCTGTCCTGTTGGTGATTCCCATGACAGCTAATTGAGAGCTAGTCTTATAGTTCAGAGTATTGATTATCCTAGTAGCAGCTTCTGGCATGTGTCCAAGGCTTGCCCTGGCCCTCTGTATTTCTCTGTTTGCTTTAGTGATGAGCACCATTTGCTCATCCATGGTCTCAATATATTGCCACTGGTTGGCGATGGACCGCCCAATGTTGCTCCATAGCACTGCTTTCATTTCAGCTGTCACCTTTTCTAGTGCAAGCTCTTTCTCTAGTTCAGCAATTCTCCTCTTAAGAGCTTTTACCTCTCTCTCCTTGGCTGCCTCATTCTGTTTGCTCTTGTCAAACTTTTCATTTACCTTGGTCAAGGTTTTCTTAAGTTCATCCAGCTCTTTCATTTGAGATTCCATGGCTTGGATCTCAGCTTGCAGCTTTTGCATGTCTAAACTAGTAGCCTGTTCCGATGTTGTAGTTGTTGTTGCTGTGGATGGCGCTGTAGTTGGTGCTGTAGCTTCTGTTTGCTGAGGAGGAGGAGTAGTCTTTGGAGGGGTTTCCTCAAGATTTATTATGACAGGAGGAGGCTGGGAGGGTTTGCCCTCTTCTCTTTGCTTCAGGGTTTCTTGCAGTGCTGCCTTTGCAGCTTCAGTTTGTCCTAGCTGGTCCTGAGTCCTAACCAGCTCTTTGTATAAGGATACCAGCAGATCTGTAGCATCCTTTTCTTGCCTTTGCTGGGCAACTTCATCTGTTTGTGGATGGATGGTGGCCGGGAGTTTGATTTTCTTTCTTAGGGCTGCCATGTCTGCATCCCTTATCTTCAGGAGTTCTTGGATGCCTTTGACATCTTTAGGATCATGCCCTATCTCTATAATTACCTCTTCCAAGGACTTGATCCTATTGTCCTTGGCTTGTGATGATGCTCTTTCTAACTCCAGCTGAGAAGCTGTGTTATCCAGGCTGCTCTTTAGTTTATAGTTTTCCAATGTCTCATCTGCCAGGGAGGCATACACCATTTCACCAGTTTGCTTATGTAATTCAATCTTGTCCATGGGGTGTATGTCTTTGGCAAGAACCTCCATGTTGGTTCTTAGATAGTCCGAGGTGGACTGAGGCTGCAAAGTTGTGGGCATGAAGTGGCTCATTACCATTTTGCCTTCGCTCACATCGAAAGCAGACATGAGTCTCTGCTGGTTGCTAGGAGCTAGGTTCAACAAGTGATCATACAGCTGCACTTTTATTGGATCACTCCTCCTCTTGATGTCAATGAATTGTTGTTTTATACTTGACTGCCCTTTTCTGTGTTGACCGGAGGAGCTGACCTCTCCTCCCATAGTCATGTCATGTCCACGCTGAGATGAGCTGGCCGAAAGTTCTCCACTGGGTGGGCCCATGCCCATGGCTTGTCTTACTGCTATGTCCTCCTCTTGGGAGTCATTCAGTCTTTGTCTCTTCTCTCCTCTGATGAAGGATGAGGTGTGGGGGGTCTCTCTCTCCCTTTTCCTTGTCACATCCTCCTTCTGTGGTGTTTGGAGGACTGAGGTGTCTACATTGGTGTCTGTCCTGGGAGGCACCTCTGTTTGGGGCTGCTGCTCAGTGTAACTAGGTAGATCTGTCCCCTTTTCCTGCTGCAAGGGCTGCTGTTCACTGGACTGTGCTTCTTCTTGTTGCTGCCCCAGTTCTTGCTGTTCCATTTCTTCTTGCTGCTGTAGCAAGGTGTCAACTTGTTCCTCTGTCAATTCAGGTGGCTGTTCCACCTGTTTACCTTTGTCTTTGCCTGCTGCCTGGGATGTCTTCTCAGTGGTTTGCTGCTGTGCTGCTGAAGATCTAGCAGCTGTTCCAATTTGCTTTCTGTAGGAGAGGGGCACCTGTCCACAAGTTTCCAAGTCAGTTTCTTTTTGCACATTCCTAGCTTCTTTCTCAAGTAGTTCTACCTCAGTGAGTTGTTCTACTAGTGTACCCTCTTCCCAATCTAGTGCATTGGCATACTGTTCAATTTCAGGTTGTCTTTTATGTGCATAGTTGCCCAATTTGTATCTAATTCTCCTGAGGGAGATAGAATGATTGGGGTCATAAGGAATCCACTCAAAACTGGTCTGCAATCTGAGGCCTTCCAGGATGCTGTGTGCCTCTTTCCACCCTTCCTCTTTCTTGTTATACAGGAAGGAACCTAGCTGGCTTCTTACCTTCAATTGTGACTTCTTGTTTCTACTCTGAAAGTGAAGGTAATCTGAGTTCCCAAACTGCCTGAAATACTCTAAGGCAAAAAGCCTCATGGGGACATACCTTGGCAATCTAAATGGGTTCAATTCACAGCCATATATCCTAATGACTGTGTGGTTCTGGTAGAAGTACCAGTTGCCAATATTGTAAGATTTGTTCAAATGTAGAATCCTCTTCATTTCATCGGTTAATCTAGGAGGAGGAGTACCTTGCAGCGCTGTTAGGGCTGGATGAACAAATAAATCAATAAACTCACAGTATGTATAGGGTGATACTGAGGTAGAATGAAAAACAGAGGTCCAGAAAACAACTGATCTTGGGATTCCTTGGGCATTGAGTGGCCTCAAAGGAACAGAGAAGGTAGCTGGCTGATAGAAAAGGAATAAATGATATATATAGGAGCTGTACCTGAACAGTCTCTCCCTTTTCAAATTCATGAACTGCTCATGGATTTTCTCTGCTATGTAAGTTGCATAATCATATTGCACAGCTGGAGGCTTACCAGGGGCAAATATAGACAGCATTGCCATTATGCTTTCATCTACATCTTCCAGCCCCCTGAATCCTAGGACATAGCCAATTAGATCCACCAACATTCTGCCCAACTCATTCAGACAATGGTACCCAATAGGAGGGGTTCTGACTGTTTCAGAGCCTGGTGTGACAAACAGTTGGTTGATTTTGACAATCTGGTCACTGGACAGCTTGATCCCTGTGTTAATCAGATTCTGCATGGACAGAGGGGTCAATTTCTTGGCTGTATTGAAGCACAGCATCTGGTTTATGCTCTCTGGGGTGATCTGGAACAGGACTAGGCCTGTGGGGCTCATGACTGCTCTTTGGCTGGGGTCATAGCATTCCTGGCAGCTATAAATAAGCTCTGGCATTGGATTGACTTGGGGAAGGTTGTATATGGGCAAATTTGACTCCCAAATCCCCAAGATATCTGCCCCACTGAGGTGCTGGGCTCTTAATTCATTCAACATTAGCACATTGTACTTGGTTCCCATGGGGAACCAATCCAGCATTTGGTAGTCCATGTCCCCCAGGGCTTTCCATGCTAGTTCCTGGTGAGGGGCATTGATGGGCTTAATATTTAGTGCAATAGGGGTCTCCATAGCTCTTCAAGTTGCAAGAATTGTAGGTAGACAGGTGGAATGGCAAAAACACAGTCTGGAGGCAGTCCTCTGTAGAAACAGATGAGGTTTTGAGTGTTCAAGGGGAATTCTCTCAATAGCAATTGAAATACTACTGGAGTCTAGTGACAGAACCTCTCTGTGGTCTAACTGAACTCTCCAACCGGGTGAATTATGTCTATTAGGAATTCTGCTGGGAAAACGCAGAATTACAGAGGTTATATGCGAATTGCAGGTTTCTAAAGCTCTGCCGGTGTTTCTTGGCCCTCACAATGACAATGGTGGATGAATGGAGGGAAATGAACGGTGTAAATATCGTTTTTATGGTTCTATTATCCCTCTGAGCAAATCTGAGCTTAATGAAGGTCGTATGGAGGGCGAAATGGTCTAAATACCTGTAATTCGACGAGCAGAGGTTGAAACACAGGTGCACAGTTGCTTTTTGAGGAGGTCGCCCGGGCTAATCGACTGGTTGGCGAAAATTTGAGTTCAAACGGTCATGCAGAGCGTTCAGCAGAAATCACAGTAAAATGGTAAAAACACGGGTAAAATTGGTAAATATGGGTTATTTTACCAATTTGGCGCTTTTTTCTGCTGACGTCAGCATGACGTCATTGGTGGGTCATGGTGAGGTGACGTCAGCTGACGTCATCGGGCGACGTGGCAGTGGGTGATTGGTCAAGGGGGCGGCGAGGTGGCAGCCCAGTCAGTAGTGAGGTGGGCCAATAGAAGAGGCAGGTACGAGCAGGCAAGGACGTGGCGGCGAGTCAGCGGCGGGTAGGTGGCGGTTAAAGTGCAGCGGTCACGGTTAAAGCCTTAACCGCCGCGGTTTCTCGGGGCGGTTTAGGTACGGCGCAGGGGCTGTCAGAGCGGGCTCCGAGATGGTTCATTGCTCGACGCGTGGAGGAGGCGTGACAAGGCGCAACGTCACTTTCCCGGAAGTTAACGTGCAGCCACGGGAAGCGCTCCGATATTGCTGTGGGCCGTCGGATCTGATGGGCTTGATCCGACGGCTGGCGGAGGGGAAACATGCGCCTTTAATACTGCGGGCGGAAAAATCAAACTTTATGGGTTTTATGTGGGTTTTTTGCAAATGTTTTGGCTCAACCACAATGCGGTAGGATTGGGAAACGTGCCAGAGGCGGGCATTAACCTTTGCAAAGGTTTTATGGGCAAAATGGGTTTGGAAAGGGGGTTTTAGCAATGCAGAGGTGATTTGAGGGCAAATTAACTTGCAGCAAAGGGGAAAAAGGGTGGAATAGGTTCACCAAAGTGGCCAGATGCCATTTTGTCCCTTTTGAGAAATACACGGCTATTATGCCTAGGGGAGGGAATATACATAAGATTTGGGGTTTTATACACCTTAGTGTTAATACTATTAGGGGTGGGGTAAGATAAGGGAGGTTATATAGTAGAATTAGGAGTTAATATGAATGAAGGAGGGGAATTAGAAAGGGGGTGTTAGTGATGGACTAGAGAGGGAAAAAAAAGAAGTTAGTGATCCTCTTTGCTGTAACTTCATCGAATTCACCACTTTGTTTGCTGATAGCTTTGTTGCCTTGGCAAGAGACCTATTGATGCCTGTGTAATGGTGATCATATTCTTTCTGCAACCACAACTGCCTACCCAACTATTTTCCTAGCATTTTTTGTTTCTTCTTGGAGGGGCACTTGGACTTGCAACCCTCAATTGCCTTTTCTTTTCTTTGGCTTTTTCCTTTTCTCTCTATCTACTTCTACCCTTATGTCTTCCAAGGTCCCAGATTAAACTTTTGGGAACCTTTGCTTCTCTACCTGAACTACTTGTCTGCCAAGATTAAGCTGTTTGGACAGACCTCTTTCTCTATTCTACAACACAAAATTGAAACATGGCATGATCCAGATTAAACTGTTGAATCATCCACAAAATTTGAAATAAGGTCCTCAATACTTGAAACACTTTACCCAGCTCTTGCTTTCTAGGAAATATGGGATCTTTGGATACCAGAGCAGAGCATATTTGGCTTTTCTCTTGCCAATCATGAAATATGAAACCTATTACTATAGGTATCCAACACCCACTACCTGTAAGTGTCAAGGATTACGATTCTTCATGACGTGGATCTTCCAAGATCTGTGATGCTACATATTATCAGAGTGAGTACGTGTGTGAGGGTGTGGGGGAAACCACCCGCCGTCTCAAAACAATAAAGGCTCTTTCATATCAATCAAACCCAAGCAGGCCTCCAGTTGTATCACACCCTGATCGGAGGTTCTTATTAAGAGCTAGGTCCTGGTTCAAGATTTGAGTCAATTGGTCCATTCCTGCTTCCCAAATCTCACTTATCCAAGGCTTATCTATATTCACTCCTGGGTGAAGACAACCCTAGTTTGCAAAGAATTTTGCAACTTTTTTGCCATTGCGGCGGATATATGAGGGGATAATGTAATCGAAATATTGAATAAGCTCATTAATATCCTGGATCAAGTGAGAAGTCCTCCTACTTTTACTAATATTTTCCCATTGGGACCCCTAATTTAGCTTTTTAATAGTTTCTCTATTCAGGCTTTTGTGATCCATAATGAATTAAGCAAAGTCTTTCAGTAGAAATCACATATTAATGACCAAAGAAGAGTCTCCTTCCACCACCATTATTCTCAGCCCTTCATTTCTGGCTATTATCAAACCATGTTTAACAACATTGAATTCAGATTTGTTGTTACTTTCCATGCCACAATCCAAAGAATATATTTAGACAACCCGGCCTTGTGAGTCCCTAATGACCCCTCCAAAGCCCACATCCCTAGGGTTACCTTTGGATGCCCCATCGAAGTTTAACTTGAGAAAACCCTTAGGGGGGCATGAGAAGCGAGAAGGAGATTAGCTAGGAGGCAACTTTAATTTCCATGATGAGGGTGCAATCATTTGTGGGGATAAGTTGACATTAGACAGTATCCGCACATCTTGGGGGTTGACCTTCCAATCATTAAAATGCCATTTCTCTGCTAGTATAGATTCTCTTACAATTTATAGTATTCCTTTCCAGATTTCCAAGTGTGACCATTTCTGGTCCTTTAAAGTCCTTTTGTTCGTTTCCTTCCATATTGCCCATAGAATAAATCCGACAGATAGACACCAGGCCCAATTTACAACTGAACTATTGATAAATTCCTTTCCTCCAACTCCCAAAGGTGGATCGAATACTGGTATTATCACAGTTTATAAGGTTAAAAAGAGTATCTATATTTTACCATAGTCGGGTTACAAAGGGGCATAAATTCAAGATATGCTCTATGGTTTCAGTCTAAGAGGCACACATACTACAGAAAGAGGGCCCATGGATTCCTCTCTTTTGTAACTAGTTCTAGGTGAGAATCCTACCACTGCACACTAACCACATGAAATACATTACTTTAGGCCAAAATTGTCTCGTCCATATTTTCCTCCAGGGTTGATTGTAATGATTCAGATGCTCCTATGCTTCCAGTTGGTAAGCTTGTTTTATAGTGAACATACCGTTGGTTTTATGGCCCCACATAAGAATGTCATTTCCTTCAATCAATGCAATTCCTCTAGTGCATAGCTTCGATTCAAACACATCCCATTGATTTGAGTCAGGAGGGTTGTGCCAATCTTGTTTCATTTTCCACTGTCTTCATTGATTCCTGGGGGTCGGGTCCCAAAATTGATTAAACATCATGTTGTGGGGTATATTAGTGAAAAGGAAGATCTTCACCAAATCATGGCGACTCAATATTTTTTCCCGTTGTTGTCACTAATCTGGAGAGAATATAGATCTCCTCCCATCTTTGATTTCCTAGAATGTATGGTTATGGATTAACTCTTTATTCTCAGAAGATAAGTTCCAAATTGAGGATCCTCTTAGAGTTCCATGCATTCTCAGTCTTTCCTCTATAGTTGAAGGCATCTTGTAGCCCCAAATTACCTTCGAGAGATCAAACCCACCTTGAATCCATCACCACCAAATGTTTTCCCCCATCACTTGGTTTAGTAGAAAGGGATCCAGAAGACCTAACCCCCCTGCCATTTTAGGTTTATTCAGTCGATTCGATGAAAGGAGTGCCCATTTTTTAGCTTCCTAAGCCCCATTCCATAGGATTTTTTTTAATATAGTTTTCATATAAGAGCAAGCAGTTTTAAGAGCGGTTATACCCAAGAGTTGATATATTGGGATCAATTGCAGCACAACCTTAAGGAAAACTACCCTCCCAACAATGTTTAAGGATCCGAAAAGACCAGTTTTGAAGCTAGGATTAGATTCACTTAAGGAGGGTTTTCCAACAAGAGGTCCTAAGAGAGTTAGTCACTAGGGAATTCCCAGGTATTGGGAAGGAACCAAGGTGTTGAAGAAAAAGATATTTGATTATTCATTATTGATTTGAGTATGAGAATATTGCATAAAGTATTTCAACCTTAAGGAAAACTACCCTCCCAACAATGTTTAAGGATCGAAAAGACCAGTTTTGAAGCTAGGATTAGATTCACTTAAGGAGGGTTTCCCAACAAGAGGTCCTAAGAGAGTTAGTCACTAGGGAATTCCCAGGTATTGGGAAGGAACCAAGGTGTTGAAGAAAAAGATATTTGATTATTCATTATTGATTTGAGTACGAGAATATTGCATAAAGTATTTCAATATGGCTTTTAGAGCCTTGGATTCCCAAAGGGAGACTTGATAGAATAACATTATATCATCCACAAATTGTTGGCGGGATAAGGGAAGGTCATTGCCCCACAGACAAATTCCTTTTAAATGGCCAACCTGAACAGCTGATTTTATATATCTTCCTAGCCCTTCCACGGCCAAAATGAAGAGGAAGGGTGAAATAGGGTCACCTTGACGAAGGCCTTCGGTTGCATTGAAGGTGTGGAAGGGAGAGCTATTGATGAGAATCGAGAATACTGAGGAGGAAATGAGAGAGGAAATCCATTGGATCCATCGTTGGTAAAAACAAAGGCTTTCAGTATGTTCATAAAAAAGGACCAACTTAGGCGATCATAGGCTTTAGATAAGTCCAATTTTATCATCATGCCCTTTGATTTAAGGTTCTTGAGAGACTGGATTTCCTCCTAAGTGGTGACAATGCCATCTAGAATTTGGCGACCTTGGACAAAATCGGTTTGCTCAGGAGAAATGCGAGTAGGAAGAAGGGGTTTAAGCCGATTGAACATAATGGTGGAGATAATTTTATATATGAAATTACATAAATCAATAGGTCTAAATCCCCGAGGGTCTTCAGAAGAATATTTTTTCAGAATCAAGGCTCTAAAAGTAGAGTTAAGAGCGAGATGTGCCTGTTGGGATAACCAAGATTCTTCAACCACTTCCAAGATATCCTTACCATAAATAGGCCAAGCTGCTTGGAAGAATTTTGTAGTGAATCCATCGGGTCCTGGGGCTTTGTTCTTCACCAAGCCTTTTACTACCTCCTCAACTTACTCCATAGTGATGGCTCTCATCAGTGCCAAATTTTGGTCTATGCTGACCAATCGTGGGATGTGTCTTGTAATGCGCCCAATTAATTCTGATCTATCTTGATTTGGTTCTGATAGGAGGTTATGAAAGTGGTCAATCAGGAGGTTTTCCATGTCTTCATGTTGTACTAGTCGGTTCCCCTCTGCATCAAACAACAAAAATATACGGTTGTGTTGCCTATGCTCAATCATAGCTTTGTGGAAGAAACAAGTTTTTATCTCCCCTTCTTGCAACCATTGAACCCTAGATTTTTGTTTCAACAATATCTCTTCCTGCTTTCTTCATTCCTCGATCTGAGTTAGGATTTTTCCTTCTTCTACTATTAGGGGCCCTAAATGCCCTTGGTTGATCATCTGTTGTTGTACCTTTTGCATGCGGGTTTGCAAGATTTCCTGGTGTTTTTGAATGTGACCAAATTCTGATTTGTTCCAATTTTTTTTTTTTTAAGGTGTGCATGCAATTGCGTCCCTTAACCACACTAGAGGTCCACCAATCCTTTACTTTGTCCAAAAAGGATGTGTCCCATAACCAAAAGGACTCAAACTTGAAGGGTCGATTATGTTGGCCCAACTTAAGGTCGAATCCAAGACATGGTAGAATGGAGGCTTCGAATAAAATTTCCATACTAATAAGGTCTTCAGAGACCGATAATCTATCTAACCCAGAGGTAACTTGGTGGGCTCCACCTCTCTGGTTGTTCCATGTGAATATCTCGTTGATGGTTGGAATATCTACTAATTTTAAATCTACTATCCAAGTTCAGAATTGATCCATTTCTGGCTCCTACCATCTTATCCCACCCTTTTTCTCTTCTATCGAGGTTATGAGGTTAAAATCTACCCCAATCATCCAAAATTTTTCCTCACTCATTGTGTGAATCTTTCCTAAATGTTGGAGGAAAATTTCTTTCTCCCCTGGAATATGAGGACCATAGACTGTCGATAGTAATACCCACTCTTTAGCCCCAATATGTCTGAATCTTCTGGATGAATATGGGGCATATTGATCCAATGGTCAAAATGAATCTTAGTAGGGTTCCAAAGTATGGAAATTCCCCCTGCACTACCCCTTGCATCTAAATCTATTACTTTGTACCTGGGACACATCTTACTGATCATTGCTTCAATTCTTACCCCTGTAACCCTAGTTTCCTAGGGCAACACTATTTGGGGTTTCACCTTTTTTAGGTGATCCTACAGATATCTATGTTTACCTTGGCTATTGAGGCCCCTCACATTCTAGGAGATAACAATCATTGAGAGAATTTGTTAATTTCGTGGAAAACCACCGATAGTAGTACCACCCATCCAGAATTGACTAATGAATCTCCTACCATTTGGATCGATTCCTGAAGGTTTTTCCTTCCACATTTCTTACCTCCCTTATTTTTGTTTCTGGGTTCTTGTGAACCTCCCAACAGGGAACCGTTGATATCTGGTAGTTTAGGTGGATTTTGACTCTGGTTCACCTAATATTTCTGGAACGTGTCCTTATAGATCTTCTTTTGATCCTCTAGAATGAACCTCTCATCTAGATTCCTCCATTCATGCAACTTTTTTTTCAAAATATGTTCTTCGGAACTCAGATCCTCCTTTTATGTATCAATATCCATGATAGTAGTTTTTGTGGGCTACTCTTGTTCTCCATTGTCGGAGGGTTCCATCTAGGCTTTTCGTTTCGGCTTAGGATTTGTTTTGGTTGGTTCTCTCTTTTGTGTCGATTCTTTCAACTATTCTGTAGCTTTAGAAATTTCCCCCATATCCTACAGAACCCCAAAACGATTTTGATTCTCCAGATTTCGTTGCTTTACTGCCAAATGCATTTGGGCCTATTTCACATGCTTCTTCTTATGTGAGACCTCTTGAAAGCCTTCATTGTCCCCATGCAATGAAGTCAGCTCATTGGCCTGAGACCTAACTTTAGGTTCTAGTTGATTCAATGGGAAGGCATTATATAGGTGGCCATAATCATCGCAGCGGCGACAACAAAAAGGGGTGTGCTTGTAATCCAAAGGTTGCTGCCATATCTCATCTTGGTATTCTAGTTCAACAAATTCAAGGAGGGGTTCAGTGATATTCATGTAGACACAGATGCAAGCATACAAAGTGTATCCCCCCCAACGGGTTGATTCAGCTACTTTCTCGAATCTTCTAATGGATTTTCCTATCCCTTCCTAAATTTATGGATCCCAGAAATATATCGGTACAGTGAAGAGGCGAACCTAGATAGGAGCGGCCATAAACTTTTCCCGATCCGGATGATAGCATTCTTCCCAATATCTCATAAAAATCCCTACATTGTAGTAAAAGTATGGTCCATTTTCAAAAACCCTCTCCTTGTCCTCCAGGTTGGCGAATATTACTGTAAAAAACCCTCGAGCTCCAAGCTTCAGATCTATATGGCCTTTGGGTTTCCATTTTAGCTGGATCCACTTGATCAAATCCTTTTCTGATGGCCAAATCCCAATAAATTTGTAGATCGGGGCATGATCCTTCATGTATTTGCGGTAGTTCTCTAGTTTGTTGTATAAAATCACGAATTTTTGTTTCTTGGTTGCGCGTGGGAGGTATTTCCCGTGGATTCATGCTTGCCATTGGACTCCCATTATAGGTCCCTCATTAGGGGCAGCTTCTTGGCCATGCAACCTTCCTATTTTTCCACTAGTTTCACCTGTTGCCACACTTCGAATGGAGGGGATCGCTCTCCCCTCCCCCAGCTGGGGTGCTCATATCCCCCTATCATAGCCTTCTAGTATGAAAATGTTGGTTGCAAAGAATGTAGATTTGACGCTGTCAGATGCTTCAGTATTTGCTCACAACCCTAGCAGAGCGCATTCTCTTATTTCCTTGTAAATCTATTGATTCACATTAAATTTTATATATGGTTGGGATTTTGATTGACACTTATTTTGTATTTTTTCTAAGAGAAATTTTGTGGAAATTTTGTTCACCCAAATGGTTATTAGACCTATTATTGGTGCTTAACATAAAGAGTAATAAATTTTCATCTTTATGCAATATCTTGAATTAAAATTTTGGATGCTCTTTAATTTGAACCTCAATTTTCATATGATCAATATCACAAGACGAGAAATAGTGAATGTGTATATATAAGAGATATTGAAAAAGACATTGAAACCAATTATTACGTAAAATATATCTTATTGAATGTGTTTATCATAACACTTTGTTATTATTCCCCTTCTTTATTATTACAAATTGTTATTTTTTTATTATTCATCTTTTTAATGATATAAAATTTTATAACATTCAATGAATTTATTAGTTTACTATTGAAAATAGGATAATCCATTTTAATTGAAAATGTATAAAAAATAATGATCAATTCATCAAGATATCTCTCAACAAATATAATGTCTATCTATACTTGATAAATCCAAAATTAAAATAGGCTTACACTAATTTCATATAAATTTGAAAATAGGTTTTACCATAAATAAAATCTAGTGCATGTTCAATTTTCTCCATTTCATTAAAAGAACAAAGATAATAGCTACAATGCAACATAGTCTCTGCCTTTACCGCTGATAATTAATTAGAAGCTATGCAGAGTGTGGGAAAACTCTGCACAATAAAAGTTTTACGTACAAATCTCTCCACACAATGAAATCTCTCTACACAAATCTCTCCGCACAATGAAGAAAATAACTATTCACAATAAATGCAATAGTAAGGGAATTATTTTTTGAGATGTGGTCATTTCAATTTGTATGCCACATTATTTAATGTAATTTATTGGACAACATCCATGTTGATATCATTCATTTCAAACCATATCTTCTGCAATTTATCATAAATGGTTGATGGAATGTTAAAATGTTGCTTTAGATACTTTGAAGCTCTTACATATGCTATCAGGTGTTATATTTAATAGTCATTCGATTTCAAATTATCAAAGAACCATTGTTACAACTGGGTTGAAGGTGCATTGTCTTGCTTCGAAATGACAACATAACACTTTCAAATATGTGTGGAAGGATGATGTGCAGAGCAAGGGACATAAACCTTCGCACTTCAATGAGGCACAATCGCTTAGTAGTTTTCAAACATTAATTAGTGGTATCCATACATTGTATTCATGTAACTGTTTTAGGAATAAATTTTACAATATTTCACTCAAGTGTTATAGGAAATTTCACTTCTGCAGACAAAAACGAATTCCCTAGATCTACTGGTATGATATAGAACAACAGAGGAAAAAAATAATCAACGCTTTCCTTAAAGAAATTGGAATATAGAAAAGGAGCCTACCTGAAATTCGTAGAAAGTCTTTCTCTCTTCTTCGCTTATAAGTTTCCATCCTACCTCCACACACTATAAATGGAACCTGCAACAATGACTAAAACAAAAAAAGAAACTACAACGTCCACATAGCATAATCCAATATCTTTATTTAATGAGTCAACATGGCATTGAAATACAAGAGCATAAGCATAACACAAGCATAAGAAAACATGACGCCTTTTTGTATTAATAATAAAGGAGAGAGTTACAACCATATATAGAAGTTGACTTTGTAGATGTGTCTCCCCACTTAACTTGTCCTTCCTTGTTGCAAAACACACTTTCACACTCAACCCTAATGCAAATGAATGATGACTCCTTAAGCTCAAAGCAGCAACATAAGGGAACTCGCAATTTCCAAAAGCCAACCCAGACTCTATGGGAGGCAGTACATTTATAGGGTAAAAATGGTAGTTTAGAATTTACCAATCTAAGCTTGAGATCCACTTATCAGGAACAATAAGCTCGAGGTATAAGATATAACATTACTAGAGTAGGATCACATATCCATGGTAAATGGTTAAAACCACCTTGAAAGCTTATGGAAGGAAAAGATTCAAAATTATGTTTTATTTCTCCCAAATTTCTAGAATCAGTGCACCTACAGAATGAAGAAACCTATGTTGGTCAATGCTATGCTGAAGTATGTAACTTGCACCCAATTCTAGTGGACATGAAGACAGAGTGTGTTGGCCCTAAAGAGATATTTTTTTAGCAGACAGATCCAGAAATTCAACTTTTTGGAGAATTGATGCTTAGGGATTTACAAAGGGATTATGACAAAGTGTTCAAGTATGTTGATTGATCTGATTTTTAGGCCTTTTGGGCTGATGTGAAAAAATGGCTTGTAACAATAAATAGGTCATCTGAAGTAGAAATCCAAATCTACTAATAGAGTCAACAAAATAATAATTAAAAAATTATTTATAACAGTCATTAGATTTAACATTATTAAATAATTATTGTTACAATTGGGTAGGAGTTGAGTTGTCTTGCTTCTAAATGACAACATAAAACTCTCAAATATATGTGGAGAGATGGACATAAACCTCTGCACAGTGAACTTTCTCCACACTCGCATGGTTGGAGCTGCTTCGAAAAGAGCACAAAAATGTGGAGGTTGCGTCTGTACTCCATATCCTCAAAGAATACCGTGAAAACCATTAAAAAATCATGCTCAGTCACAAGGTTAGTGTTCACATATCTGCGACCCAAAATATTGTCGGCTTCCGCGGTTCGAGTGACTTGTGTTCCTTTTGTGGTAGCATTGCAGACTGTGATATGTCTATGGAGCTTATAGATTTTTGCTTGAAATTAGAACCAAATGGTCCAAATGAGATAATGAAGGAAAAAATTTGAGAATTTAAGAATTTGATACCAATTGTTGTCATTCAGCTTTGGGAAACCCATTTCGTTTTTATCCTAGTACGTGTAAGAATTACAATCAGGAAAAAAAATGTATAGCGTCAATGAAAACCAAAAGGGTGAAATAGAGAACTAGAATTCAAATAACCAGAGATACGAATTTGTTTGTGCGATTAATGTTATTTCATTCTGGGTCATTGAAGAACTTACGAGTGAGGATGATAGAATTGATAACTTTATTCGTGGGATGGACGACAGGCAACACATCGAAGTTAGGCAGGTCATTTACCTCCACCATGGGATAAAGAAACACACTTTCTTTGTCCATGATTCAAAAGAGGAGGAACACCCCGGGGGCCATGTGCTGCTAGAGATGCTTTACGAACGGGCCTTTTTGGCCCTCTCCATCTCCACTAGCACCTCCAGGAAAACCACGTCGTACTTTCGAAGCTCCGTTGTCACCTTGTCGTATTGGTGGCTGGTTCAAAGTCATAATTGTTGAAGCGAGCGGAAGGTAAGTAGTGCAACGCCAGTATGAAGGATTTTAGCAGTTGCGACCTGGAGTCGAAGAAGGAGACTCACTTCGGCGAGGGGATGACCATGCCATGTAGTGTCTCAAATATCCTACTCCCCGTCCAATGAATCAGAGTGAGAGCTACACAGTAGTTGTGAATGTCAACAATTCCTTCTTTACCCTCACCACAAATATAATTAGGTGAATATTGGCAGGAAAGAAATTTTCTAACAATTATTTTAGTGCTGGTGGAAAAGGATTGAGGGATATCGTGTCACAAGAGGAGCTTTTAGCATTGGAGATTTGATTCCTTATAATGATAATACACATTATTATTATAATAAAATTTAAATTATAATAATACGAATCGAAATTACACATTATTATTATTATCTTGAATAATACATATTAATCAAAGGAGCTTTTATTATAGGAACTCCTTATAAGTTAAGGGGTTATCTATATCTTTATTATCTCCTTGTATGGCTTTATTTGACATCTTTATTGAATTTAAACTATTATTATAGTTAAAATGCCAATTTCTTGAGTAAGTCTTTGAGAGTTTCACCTACCCTTTGCAAACTCTATCCAAACCACTTAAACGATGGACTGGAAACCATGGTCATCCCATTAGTTGTTTTCCTGCAAGCTAATTTTACCATTGATCTTACTACAAACAACCAGGATTTTTGCGAGGGAAGCTCTGGGAGGTTTGTACTTCTTTCTAAAATTTCATCAGAGTTGAATAGATCAAAGTTCTTTCGAGGATGGCCAACATTCGAGTCTCGTTGAATCCCCTTAATTGCAGTGAACATTTGAGTCCCGTTGAATCCTATTGAATACAAACATTACAATGAAAATTACAGTGAATCTACATCCCCTCGGTTTAACTCCTGTCGTACTGACCAGACTAGAAAGTCGAGGATAAGGGGCCCACACATTATGAACAATTAAGCTCTAAAATCTGGGAATGGGAAAGATTTTTTTTTCGGGTTTTAGAAAAAATGAGGGTTTGTCGAGAGGATGGTTTGGGTTTGAGGGAGGCATTGTTCAAAGTGGGTGGAGGAATTAGGAGTTTGGCACTGCAGCAGTGAAGGGGTTGGAGATTAATATATACATTTTTTTGTAAGTTACTTAAATTTTGAGGTTTTTTTGGACACATTTTTCAACATTTTCAAAGACATTTGATAAAAGGAAAGTGCATCAGAAATGCATTCAAACATGACAAAAGGATAATAAATTTCAGAACCTGTGGAAACAAAAGATCTATGACAAGTGAAAATTTCCTCATCACCCAAATATGGGAAGTGGGTTTGGGTCAATTCTGAACAGTATTGGACCATTTTAAAATGAATACTAGCCCATTTAAAATGGGAGCAAACAAGGAAAAAACAATCTCAAAGGGAAAGTATTCAATCCCTTCGCAATAAGAGATATTCAAACAAGTCCCCTTTGCAAGCATGTGGCAACAACAGGCCCAAAGGAAAAGTCATTGATGATTCTACATTCTATAGTCCCACATCCACACCTCTCACCTGGTCATCTGATCTTTATGTGAAAGAATTGTTAAGTGCAAAAAAGAGGTTGGAGGTTTTAGAAGCTAAAGAGCATGAAAGAGATCATACAATTCATGTAATAACAATTGAAAACTAGGCTTTAGCAGAAAGCAATAAAATTTTGAAGGAGCAAGTGGCATTGCTATATGAATCTCTCATGATAGGGAAGACAGAATGGAAACACATGAAGGCGGATGTGCAAAACATGAAGAGATTTGTAGTGGAGAGTACAAAGGTGATGAATGCAAAACCATCCAAGGATAAAGGGAAAGTGGTTGCCCAAATAGACAACCATGAAGAGATAACAAGAGAAGCAAGGAAAGGAGGTTCCAAAAAAGTTTCCAAAACCTGGGCTCAAGTTATTAGCAATTATGCTAATATGGAAGGAGAAGCAAACATTCAGGTTGGCAACAAGCAAGATAGAGAAAGCAAGGAAAGGCAAGACTCGGGCATAAAACATAATTATTAAAGGGGTGAAAGACTATGGGAAAAATGAATGTAATCTTGACGTTGCAAGGGACTTCTTGAAAGACAAGCTACTATGGAAAGGAAAAATATGCCAAAAATGGAGAGTAGGTAAGTTTAATGGTGATAGATCTAGACCCATAAAAGTCATCATGCATAGCTTGTGTTATAAATATATCATTATAAAGAAGAAGCAACTCTTGAGGGGTTCTCTCTTTTTTCTAGAAGAAGATTTAACTCTAAGACAACAAGAGGAATGGAGGGAAGAAATGTCAAAGGTTAGGGCAGGAAGAGATGAGGGAAGGAGATCATGTATTTACAAAGGTAATTTTGTGATAGCATGATTTGGACCTCCTTCCAAAACATGGAAGCAAGATGATAACAAAGAAGAGGCAACAAACTCTTTAGCAGGAAATCAGGAAGCAAGGTCAGTGTGGGCAAGTTGGGACAAAGACTCAACTGTGAGTCTTTCATCTCAACTGCAGGGGTTACCCATGGTGACACGGACCTGGGTTAGGGCATATTGCAGAAGGTATAGACATAATTTGCCTCATAGAAACACATAAGCATGAAGGGTGCAAGATGCCTTTGTTTGAAGTGTAGTGGAAGATGACATGGAACAAGGCAACATGGAATGACAAAGGACACAAGGGTATCATGGTATTAGTGATAGAAAGAGAAGATCGTTTCATTTAGCTAGAAAAAGAAGACTCGAATAAACAATTTTTTTGGTTTAAAATATCAGAAAATGGAAATCGCACCAGAATTGTAGCATGTTGTTTTGCGCCACGAGTTTCAAAAATCTACAAAAGTAGAGGGCTTGACCACAAACATCCCTTTTCATCCCTAAAAGCAGATATTGCAACATATTCTCAGCTAGGTGAAGTCCTTGTAGTGGGTGATTTCAATGCTAGGACCACAAGTGGGAAACCTAGCATTTTTTTTTTGTAAAGAAGATTGTGACCCTATCTGGCTTACAGAAGAGAGTAATCATCAAAGGGAAATAATTTCAAAGGAAAACGGCTACAATCTCTTTGGTGAAAAATTGCTTACTCTATGTGGGGTTTTTTATTTATGTTGAAAATAATACTGAGAGGGGGGGTGAATCAGTATTATCAAGTTCTTTTAATAAATCTTCCTTATTTATACTTTGAATTATTTTTGCATATCAGTACCATAAAATAATGAGCATGAACAAAGAAAACAGATAGTCACACCAAAGAACACCAGATGTAAGGTGGAAACCCAATGTGGGTGAAAACCACCTGCTGCAATATGTCTCTATCTTCTTTCAAATTAGAAACTCCTTTTACAATGGTTTTGTACTGGCGCAGTCCTTTACCAGTACGCAGGCTGCAACCTGCAGAGAGCTACAACTCTCTCTCGTTTTCCAGTCTCTTCTGGAAGGGAGCTACAACCCCCTACTTCTTTTCTTTCAAGGATCACTTTTCATAAATTTTCAAACTGGATCCATAAACATCAAGAGATCATTGAGTACAAGTAAATCACCCAGTCAACTGCAGTAACCAAATCAACAATAACAGTAAACTAAACCCAGAACATCTTATCAACAGAGAAAAGTCAGCCAACAAAAGATCTTAAGACAGATACGCAGTTTTTCTTTCTCTGGCCTGCGAGCGTACGCACTTCACCTTCTGCTCCCCTGCGTATACCCGCAAAGACCCTTCTGCCGCACCGCGTACCCACGCACTGTTTCTTCAATCACTCTGCGTACTGTTACTGTAGGCACGCACCCAGAGATACTATCGCGCCGCGTACTGCTACTGCAGCCACGCACCCACAGATGCTATCACGCCGCGTACCCACGCACCTGCGGCTTCTGAAGCGCTGCGTACTTTCCCTGTGCCTACGCACCTCAACCTCTGTCGTGATGCGTACCCACGCACTACACCTTCTTCTGCTCTACGTACCCACGCACTTCTCCTTTTTCTGCTCTGCGTACCCACGCACCTGCACTGTTAATCACCTGCGTACTTCTGGTTAGGGCCGAATTGGCAGTCCACCAGTGTGCTATAGATCGTCAGATACTCAGATCTGATCATGCGCTCGAGAGATCACCCTTCACATATTCACTTTCAACTTCACTTTTATATAGATAAAGCTTTTAAAACAATAACCCAATATTTCAGATCTTAAGATATTCAATTTGCAAAAGATACTTAGCCAAGTGATCTCCTTTGCTTTATATAGGCAAGCTCTTCCTAAAATCATGGATCAATACCATAGATAACCAATACAAGGGGCCCAAAAACATGGGGCTCAATAATAATAATAATATAAAACAATACCACGGGCCAAAACCATAGAATCAAGAACGGCGGGCTAAATACCACGAGCCAAACATAAGAAACCCCACGTGAACGCGCTTCTCTGCCTTGAAGTAAGTGAACTGGGGGCACGCACCTTCTGAACGGGTGACATGCGTGTGTGGCCACAGTCCCTTCACGGCGTACCTGCAGGTACGCACCTTTTGAACTATTCTCCTGCGTACCTCTTAATTTCCAACATTTTGAGAGCCTGATCAGAGCATTGCCACTTGAGAGTGTTGCCATCAAGTACAACATCTGTATCATAGAGCCATACCAGAATCATAATGCCAACAATCTCCCCCTTTGGACTTGATGGCAACCTCAAGATCCTCAACGTCATTCTCCCCCTTTGACATCAAGGGCAAAGGGTTATGCTCCCCCTAAGAGCATGCTCCTCCTAACTATAAACCAGATCTGCAAATAAGAACCATGAGCCACCAAAACACCATAAATGACCATGAAAGAGATAGAGACATATTGCAGCAATATTCAAACCAGCATCCATGATCTTCTTCTGTACGTCCTCCATAATGCCAACAATGCATTATATGCTCCCCCTGAACCTGTGCCAATCGATCTTCATCCAATCCGCAACCCAGTACATGTACGCATATGCCCCAGATGAACCTTACATACAACCAACCATCAGAAGAGATTCAACAAGATGATGCATCAACAACCTCCAGCTTTTGCCTGAGGTATTCAAAGGTCTCCCTGGGCAATGGTTTGGTGAGTATATCAGCAACTTGTTCCTTAGAAGGAACATACTCCAACTTGACCTTTTGTTCAAGTACTTGTTCCCGGAGAAAATGATACTTGATTGGTATGTGCTTGGTCTTTGAATGCATGACTGGGTTCTTTGAAATGCTGATTGCACTTGTGTTATCACATAAGATGGAGATAGGTGGTGTACAAGTGATTTGAAAGTCCTGCAAGGTCTGCATCATCCAAAGGAGTTGAGTGCAGCAAGATGCAGCAACAACATATTCTGCTTCAGCTGTAGACAAGGCAATTGAACTATGTTTCTTGCTGAACCAAGATACTAATCTGGAACCCATAAAGAATGAACCACCACTTGTGCTCTTCCTGTCATCCACGCTTCCTGCCCAATCTGCATCTGTATAAGCATGAAGTGTGAGATATGTATCTCTAGGATACCATAAGCCATAATTTTGAGTCCCTTGAAGATATTTAAAGATTCTCTTCACTGCCTGAAGATGAGTTTCCTTCGGATTTGCTTGAAATCTTCCAACTATTCCCACTGCATGCATGATGTCTAGTCGGGTACCTGTCAAATAAAGTAGACTTCCAATCATAGATCTGTAGGTTGGTTGATGCACTGCTGCTGATTCATCATTTGCGCTGAGACTACATCCTGTGACCATGGGTGTACATACAGGTTTTGCATCTTCCATGCCATATTTCTTCAAAATCTGCTTGAGATACTTGGTTTGAGACAAAAAGATTCCTCCTTCCTTTTGTTGGATTTGCAAACCAAGAAAATATGTCAGTTCTCCCAGCAAGGACATTTCGAATTCTTTCTGCATTACCAAGGCAAAGCTTTGACTCGTAGCTTCTTCATTGCTGCCAAAGATAATGTCATCTACATACACAACAAGTATTAGCAATTTGTCATTTTCAACTTTTATATAAAGATTGATGTCTGCTGATCCTTTTGAAAAACCTTGTTGATGAAGATATTTGTCCAAACGATAGTACCAAGCCCTTGGAGCTTGTTTGAGACCATAGAGAGCCTTTTTCAATCTGCATACAAGATTTGGATCATTTCCAAGAATGAAACCATCTGGCTGCTCAATGTATACTTCTTCTTCCAAGTCTCCATTCAGAAAGGCTGATTTCATGTCCATTTGAAATACTTTGAAGTTTTGAAAGCTTGAGAGAGCAAGGAACATTCGGATGGCCTCAAGTCTTGCAACAGGAGCAAAGGTTTCTTCAAAATCTATTCCTTCTTGCTGCGCATACCCTTTACAAACAAGTATGGCCTTGTTTCTAATTACTTCTCCATTTTCATTCAATTTATTTTTGAAGACCCATTTTGTCCTTATAATATTCTTATCCTTTGGTCTAGGAACCAGCTCCCAAGTGTTGTTCTTTTCAATCTGCTCAAGTTCTTCATCCATTGCTTTGACCCAACATTCATCTTTGCATGCCTCTTTCACATTTTGTGGTTCAGTGGAAGAGAGTAACGCCAAATAGCTTGAAGCTTCTGCAATTGTTCTTCTTGTTTGTACACCTGCTTCTTTCTGTCCCAAAATCCGAGATTCTGGATGATTCTTCTGAACATATCTGGATGGAGTCTTCTCTTCTATACTTATCTGCTCCTCTGGTTCTTCTTGAGGTTCTTCTTCTTCATCATTCTGTCTTTGAGGATGGCCTTCATTTTCTTCGATATCTTCATGATTTACTTGCCTAGGAATGTATCCCTTCTCATCAACCACTACATCAATGTTGTCAATAATTCTTCCAAGTCTTTTATTGTAGCATTTGTATGCTTTGCTGTGTGGAGAATAACCAAGAAGAATGCCTTCATCTGCTCTAGGTTCAAGTTTGCCAAGTTGCTCATCAGTATTTTTAATATAGCATTTGCTCCCAAAGGTTTTGAAGTGCTTTACCGAAGCAGTCTCACCATACCATAGCTCATGAGGGGTTTGAGTGCTGTTCACCTGGACATTTGTTTTGTTGAGAATAATAACCGCAGCATGTGCTGCTTCACCCTAGAAAGTTGCGGGAGTTCCAGACTCATCAAGCATAGCACGAGCCATTTGTTGGACAGTTCTGTTCATTCTTTCCACCACTCCATTTTGCTAGGGAGTTCTAGCTGTAGAGAATTCTCTTCTTATCCCATGTTCTTCACAGAAATCGAAAAATTCATTTGAGGTAAACTCCCCACCTCTGTCGGATCTAAGGCACTTAATTTTGTATCCTGATTCATTTTCAACCAAGGCTTTAAAGGATTTGAATTTTTCGAATGCTTCATCTTTGTGCTTCATAAGTCCTAACCAGACAAACCTGGAGAAATCGTCAATGAATAATATCAAGTATTCTTCTCCTCGAGGTGTCCTTTTCTTGAATGGACCACATGTATCTGTATGTACTAGCTCAAGAGGCATGCTAGCTGATCCTTCCTTCTCCGGAAAGTTAGTTCTGGTTTGCTTTCCAAACTGACATGATTTGCATATGGTGTTGTCTAGAACTTTGATATCTGGAAGACCACGAACTGCCTGATATTTGCATGCTTTCCTTATTTGTGAAAAGCTTAGATGTCCCAGCCTCCGGTGCCATAACCAGTGCTCATCATCCTTGCTTAGATAGCATTGTTGTTGTCCTTCTTCAAATATGTATAGATTATTTGGAGTTCTTTTACCTTTGATCACTGTTTTACCTATATCAAGATCACGAACAAGACATCCATTTGATCTGAATATCACCTCGGTTCTTTAATCACACATCTGGCTGACACTTAGAAGATTATGCTTCAATCCATCAACATACAAAACATTTCCAGCTTTAACCTTTTCTTTTAACTGAGCAGTGCCTTTTCCTTTTATAGTTGCAGGAGTATCATTTCCAAAAGAAACTTTCTTTCCTTTTCCTAGAGCAGAATATGATTCAAGTTTTTCTTTATCACCTGTCATATGCTTCGAACATCCATTGTCAATGTACCATAGATTTTCCTGTCCCTCTGCATAAAATGCTATCCCACATCTTTCTGTTTTTGGTTCCTTTATTCTCCATGTTTTGGTGCTTGAGGCTTGTTCCTTTGTCTGCTGAAACCTGCTTCTGCATTCAGAATCTTCATGACCAAAGTTATTGCAAATAGAACATTCAACTTCATTTTCAAGAACCGAAAAGTTGTTATAGGTCCTTTTTGTAATCCCGGTCATACTTCTTTGTTTTTGAGCTTCTCTAGTCATGATCGTTTTATATGCAACACATTGAGCTGCTTTGTGACCAAAGTTATGGCAAGAAAAGCATTGTCCATTGAAGAAATTTCTGCGGTTATCAAATCTTCCGGCCAAACGATTGTAATTTCTATTGTCATTCATTCTTGAAACAAATTGAGAGGATTTTACCTGTGGCTGGTTGTAGCTTTTGTTCATCCTTAAGACGGATTGCCCCTGATTTGCCTGATAGTCTTTGTTTGTAATTGGTCCCTGCTTTACCTGGTGATCTCCATTGTGCTTTTGCTCATTCCTTCTTGCTGCATCAAGATAACTCTTTGAGGTGGATGCTTGAGAAGTTTCTCCATTATAGCCCAGACCTGTCTTGTTTAGAGGAGAACACTGTACATTGATGATCTCATCCAGAGTTTCAGATCCTTTGACAAACTTAAGATTAATAGCCTTTGTTTTCTCAATCTCTTTTCTAAGACCAACAATTTCACCTTCTAACTTTTCAAGATATTTTTCTTTTTCATCAATTTGAAGTTGTAGAGTATCAATGATCCTATTCTTTTCTTCTATACATGTCTTGAGTCTAGAAATTTCTTCACAAAAGCTATCCACATCTATAGCATCCATGTAATCATCATCTTCAAATGCCATTAAGAGTTTATAGTCATTACCTCGTTCATCTTCATCACTATTTGATAGACCATCACTATCTTCATGAGTGTAGTAGCTTTTCTTATTTGCAATCTATTTCTTGTTCCATCTAGCAGGTTCCTTTCCTTTATCCTTATGAGGACATTTCGCAGCATAATGACCTACTCTTCCACAAGCAAAGCATTTAAAAGGTAACTTACCCCTGAACCTTCCAGTACCCCTTTGAAGATTTCTGACAAAATTTGATTATTCTTCTTCTCGGCCGAATCTGTAGGAGTAGCTGAAGGAAAAGTGTAGCCTGTATCTATGATATCCCAAACTTCTGTACCAAGAGATTGAAGATAGGCAGTAACTCTTACCTTCCAATAATTGAAGTTTGTCCCATCAAAGATTGGTGGCCTGATTGATGCTTCCCTCTCGTAGTTGCTCATGATGAATGATCTTCCTCCAAGCGATCAAGCTTCTCTGAAGGACCTGCTCTAATACCAATTGTTGAAAATAATACTGAGAGGGGGGGTGAATCAGTATTATCAAGTTCTTTTAATAAATCTTCCTTATTTATACTTTGAATTATTTTTGCATATCAGTACCATAAAATAATGAGCATGAACAAAGAAAACAGATAGTCACACCAAAGAACACCAGATGTAAGGTGGAAACCCAATGTGGGTGAAAACCACCTGCTGCAATATGTCTCTATCTTCTTTCAAATTAGAAACTCCTTTTACAATGGTTTTGTACTGGCGTAGTCCTTTACCAGTACGCAGGCTGCAACCTGCAGAGAGCTACAACTCTCTCTCATTTTCCAGTCTCTTCTGGAAGGGAGCTACAACGCCCTACTTCTTTTCTTTCAAGGATCATTTTTCATAAATTTTCAAACTGGATCCATAAACATCAAGAGATCATTGAGTACAAGTAAATCACCCAGTCAACTGCAGTAACCAGATCAACAATAACAGTAAACTAAACCCAGAACATCTTATCAACAGAGAAAAGTCAGCCAACAAAAGATCTTAAGACAGATACGCAGTTTTTGTTTCTCTGTCCTGCAAGCGTACGCACTTCACCTTCTGCTCCCCTACGTATACCCGCAGAGACCCTTTTGTCGCACCACATACCCACGCACTGTTTCTTCAATCACTCTGCGTACTTTTACTGTAGGCACGCACCCAGAGATACTATCGCGCCGCGTACTGCTACTGCAGGCACGCACCCACAGATGCTATCGCGCCGCGTACCCATGCACCTGCGGCTTCTGAAGCGCTGCGTACTTTCCCTATGCCTACGCACCTGAACCTCTGTCGTGTTGCGTACCCATGCACTGCACCTTCTTCTGCTCTGCGTACCCACGCACTTCTCCTTTTTCTGCTCTGCGTACCTACGCACCTGCACTGTTAATTACCTGCGTACTTCTGGTTAGGTCCGAATTGGCAGTCCACTGGTGTGCTACAGATCGTCAGATACTCAGATCTGATCATGCGCTCGAGAGATCACCCTTCACAGATTCGCTTTCAACTTCACTTTTATATAGATCAAGCTTTTAAAACAATAACCCAATATTTCAGATCTTAAGATATTCAATTTGCAAAAGATACTTAGCCAAGTGATCTCCTTTGCTTTATATAGGCAAGCTCTTCCTAAAATCATGGATCAATACCATAGATAACCAATACAAGGGGCCCAAAAACATGGGGCTCAATAATAATAATAATATAAAACAATACCACGGGCCAAAACCATGGAATCAAGAACGGCAGGCTAAATACCACGAGCCAAACATAAGAAACCCCACATGAACGCGCTTCTCTGCCTTGAAGTAAGTGAACTGGGGGCACGCACCTTCTGAACGGGTGACCTGCGTGTGTGGCCGCAGTCCCTTCACGGCATACCTGCGAGTATGCACCTTTTGAACTATTCTCCTGCGTACCTCTTAATTTCCAACATTTTGAGAGCCTGATCAGAGCATTGCCACTTGAGAGTGTTGCCATCAAGTACAACATCTGTATCATAGAGCCATACCAGAATCATAATGCCAACAATTTAGTCGTTTGTAATGGTTTGACTAGATGGGAAAAGTCCGATAATTTCACTTGAAAATCTTACAATGGAGCAAGTGTAGTGGATTATTTAATTTAATCACATAGTTTGTGTGAGAAAATGGAGGAAGTTTTGATTGGAGATCATCTTTGGGAATTAAAATTAGATCACGAACCAATTTATTAAGTTTCTCTTGGACCATAAAAGAAGATGTTAAGGTAAAAAACTCACCGCGCTCAACAAAATCTCCCAAATGGAAGAATTCTTGACCCTAGAAAATTGCAATAGCTTCAAAATAATGCTAGAGAGGCTCTTCGTGAAGGTGAAAATCCCATTTTACGGCCTTTGTAGTCATAAATTACCAAATTTAATTCAAAGTGCATTTGCAGAGTGCAAAAGAGAAAAAATTAAGAAGTCTGAAACAAATTGCTTTCCATTTAATGCTTGTTTTGACGAGGAATGGAAAAAGGCAAGGAGAATGTGGAAAGAGTCAAACAATGATAACATAAAGCTCAAATCTCACAAGCAAATATTAAGAAAGAAAAATATTGATTTCATGGTTTCGAGGAGAGAAGAACTAATATTCCTTGGGAAAAATAACCCCAAATTATTTTGGAAGGATCCAATCGAGAAAGATGCAAAATAAAAACAATATTAAAACTTCTAAATGGTTCAACTATGAAAGACAACTTTATGCGTAGGATCCCAAGGTTGATCCTCCTCCCTTGGTCAACACTGATACATAACTCTTCATGGTGCAAGACGTAGAGATGGGTATCAAGAAGCTGGGTGCTAAATAAGAGAAAGACTTAGTTGAAATCCAAGCAGAGTATCTAAAGTGGAGCTTAAAAATTATTACACCTCACAATACAAAAACTTTCAACAAAATCATACAATAAGGGTTCCCCTTAAATTGGACAACTAGTCTGGAAATAGCTCTTTTCAAGAGTGGTGACATCAATAATCCCTCCAATTTTAAGACCATAATGATAAACCCCTTGTTTGCAAAGTTATTTGGAAGCAAGTTAGAAAATAAAATCAGAAAATGGGTAGAAGAAAGAGATAAACGTGCTAAAAAGAAAGTAGGTTTTAGACCTAAACATTATACAACTGATCATGGTATAACTTTAAGGCACATAAATGAAAAATTTTGGAAGAAAAAAGAAGAAGTATTTTGTTGCTTTGTTGATTTAATAAAAGCCTTTGTCACGGTTCCTAGGGATAATATTTGACACAAAATGGAGGAACTTTGGGTTCCTAGGAATTTAAAAGAAACTTTTCATGGGGTGTATAAAGAGGTGAAAGTCAAAATGCAAACTTCAACAGGCATTTCTGAAAGTTTTAGAAGCGATATCGGGGTCAAGAAAGGCTTCCCATTGTCTCCTAGCTTTTTTGGTTTATATATCGACAAGCTTGAAGAGTGGCTAAATTTGTAAGGGGGTGACGATATCCATTTAGCAAGTTTGTTATAAGGCTTATTTTGTACACATATGACTTTATTCTGATTGCTAAATTTACTTTTGGTTTTCAAGAGCACTTACTTTCCCTTGAGCATTTTTGTAGAAGGGTGGGGATGCAAGTCAATATTAGCAAAATGAAAGTATTGGTTTTCTCTAACAAAAGAAAACTTAACTAGCATAAGTTATACTTTGAAGGAAACATTTTAGAAGAAGTTACAGATTACAAATACCTCATAATTGACTTCAATAGAAATCTAAGTTGGGATGGTTGTGGAAAGAAAAGAACTTTGGGGGGTTGGAAAGATTTTATGATTTTCAAAATAGGTGTAGAGAGGTAGAGTTATGGGATTGGAAAAGCACTCTAACTCTTTTTGGGATTTAAGTGATTCCGGTGGTTCTCTACCATTATGAACTGTGGGCTAGCATTACATTTGAGATGCAGTGGAAACAAATTGAGAAAATTCAGAAGCGTTTGATTACAAACAAATTCAAAATTAAAAGTGCAATTCCTTATGCTATCTTGTTAAGTGAAATAGGGGTTGCTCCTATTGAAGCAATTGGTATGGTGCAAGTCATAAGGTATTTAAATTTTTTTTAGCAAATGGAAGAGTGAAGATGGCCTAAGTTTGTGTTTAATGACATATTGTGCAAAAGAAAGAAGACTTGGATGCGGAAGAATAACAGATAGTTTAGTAAATGGGGTAATTTATTGAGCATGTGTCCCACAAATAGTAAAGAGATAAAAGATTTTTATTATGGATAAGTTCCACAAATGTACTTGGGAGAAGGAGATAGGGAGAAAGAATAAGTACTATATTGAAGAGTTTAATCCCACTCATAATCATCAACAAAAAGCGTACATAAAGACCAATATTTATTGGAGAGCCAAAATTATTATTGCTCAATTAACAACTAATTATCATTAACTTTGTTGTGAAACAGGTGCTAGAAAACGCGAAAAGAAGTGTGAGAGGAAAGAGTATGTATTTTTTTATCTTCCAGAAAAGTGGAAACAAAAAATCATTTCATTTTAGAATGAAAGGCTTTCAAATATAGCAGGAAAGTTATGTAGATATTATGGCTGCTATCTCTTGGGATAATCTATTCAGCGAGAGGTTTGTCGAGAAGTTGTGAGTGTTTATTGTGAGACTTCACAAGAAAAGAGCCAAATACAAGAACCAGATGGAGAAAGAATCTGTCCCATAGGCTATCTTTAACCTCATGGACGTTAAAACAATTTCATTCATTCATTATATTGTAATAATAATTTTGATTTGTTCGGCACAACTGTACTTCATACATAAAGCTTCACATAAATTCCTGACACTTTGAATCGCCCTCTCTACAAAACCATGGGAGTTTTGGAATATGTAGAGTGGACCTTGAGTATTTAATTTAATTTTGATAAGAGGTGTGAGTATTCGTGAAGGAGATGCATATGAAATTATTTTTTATTTAACATTGTATGGTAGGATTATATTAATATTGGCAAATGGGTTATGCGATTTCAGAATACGATGAAAACCGTTGACAATCACAACAATATGGGAAGTGCGGAGTGACTCTGCGGAGCCGACTACGTGGAAAAACAACTACCTCTGTGCGGAACTGCAAACTACTTACATGGACCTTTTTTAATATACGGTACAATGAAGATGTATGGATGGAACAACAGTGGCGATGAGTTTGAGATTCATGACACGGACCAATTAGCAACAAACGTGAGCATCTTTACCGAATCAGCAACGAATCGTCTTGTAGCTCCAAATTCGATGAGCCTCTACGTTAAACCCTAAAACCTAGGGTTTGTTTACCTGTCATTTTCCATTCACAACGACAATATTGAATAAATAAGGTCGAATTTTGATCTCTAATTTCGTGGAATATTTGTTATTGTTCGTAATGCAGAGAAAACTTTGCACAATAAAATCTCTCTGCATACAACAATTTCTTCACACACCACATGGACAAATAGTAACATCCTAAGGACATTGTGTTGAACTGAATTGTTATACTATCATTCAAATGGGGAGGAAATTCATTGTGTGGGAGTTTGTAGCTTCGCACTCACGTATAACTCCGAACTCTCACACGTGTTCCCAGGAAAAATCTACCATTATTTAAACTTTATTCATACAACAAATGAAAACAATTAAAGTCTCTTTTGCTTCGCTAATCTGTAGCTCCAATCGCTTCCATGCTGCTACATGGTCTCACTTACTTTACCTTATTACGATATCCATAATAACAGTTTGTTGATAGGTGTCTCTATATCGACTCCACGTGGATGTATAGTTGTTGACTTTAAGTTTGTCATATATTTGTTGATTTATTGACAGCAGCGATCGATTCCCCAGAGAATATTTTGAGAATATGCTTCGCCTGATTACATTATGAACGACAACAGTTTATGGGAGTGCGAAGGGTTATAAGTAAATTTTTATGGAAAACGAAATTATTTTTCAATGTCGGAGCTCCTGAGACGGTATGGTAACGTGGCATATTTCATTACTGCCTTGGAACAACGCATCGGTAAGAAGCGTCGCTTCATTATCTTCTTCCACTAGTTAGATCAAGGCACTTATTTCCTTGATCGAAAGATCTGGTCGTGCGGAGTCATATTGTTCATTCTTCAGTTTCCCTGCATCCTTTTCCTCAGACATCCGACGACTCATTCTCTGGTTACTTATTCAAGACCTTTGTATTCACGGCTAGGTAGGGGTTCAGGAGGAATGCCACAGAGAAGAATCTCATCGAAGTTGGTTGTCATTCATGGGAGGCACTTTTCTTGAGGTGATCACTGCAACCCATTGCATTTATCGATTAGGTTTGTTTGATGTCTCTCTATGAGTTTGGAACATCTGGTTTTAATGGGTAATGCAAGATTAATGGATTTGTTGTATATGCACAACAATGAAACAATAGAGCGTGCCCTCTTCCATGAGCCCTCCATATGTGGTATAAGTGTACATGCAATGGAAGAGGGATTCATCCAAGTGGGTAATCCAACATCACCTCCTCCTATGCACTTGGGCAGGTTGTTATTATTATTATTATCAGTTGCCATACAAGAACCCCAAACCCTACACCATCAACGAATTAAATTTAGTTCCTATTAATTAAAATATTATGTTGATTTGGACAAATTTTCAATTTAACGATAAGGGATTCCCGAGTAAAATAATTTAGTGGCTATGAAATTCATTTAAATGGTTCCCTTTCGATCAATATTGGTCATGCAAACACACAGTAATGTTGGGTGCAGAGCTTGATTATCTTCTTTATTTAGAGGTATTGTCGCGTTGGACCCCAATTCCTAAGGGGGCAGAATCGTCACTTGTTTAATCGTTGTTAGGGGGGTCCATGGGTGGGTGAGGACAATTTTATGAGCCCCCTCTTTGCGGGGATTCGGGGGTAGCGCCCCTGATGCTAAAAATAGAGGTAAAATAGCCTTGTAAAATATTGTAATTTCGTAGTCAATCTGAGTTGTTCATTAGGTGGATGATCTGATGGTAGAAGTTATGTTTACTTTAGGGGTTTTTCCTAGAAGGCACCCCTCACTATATATGAGGGAATTGTATTGCGTTTGTGTATATGTGTATTCTTAGTGAGAAAGAGAGAAGAGATTGTGTGAGAGTGAAGAGGAAATTACAACGGATCTACTATAGGTTGTATCTCTTCATTTTGTTGGATAATATAAAAGAAGGACTCGTTGTTTCTCCGTGGATGTAGTCCAAATTGGGTGAATCATGTATATCTGTGTCTTTCTTGTTTTATGTTTTTCTGTGTTTGTGTTTCTGCAATATTTTATGTGTTCCATTGCTCTGTAATATATAATTTTCTAACAAGTCATTCATCCCATCGACATTGCCAGCAACTGGATGCATACTTGGAATTCTAAGGATAAAATATGATCTTCTTGATAATGACGACCAATTCAAATGAAACCCACGTGTCATTTTATGAACCTCTCAGTGAAAATATTTTTGCTGACTTCAATGCAATTCCTAAATTTTTCTCCTGTGGAAGCACTGACCAAATTCTAGACTTTGATGTCCGGTTCTGCAATTCCAAGTAAGATTTGTTGCCTTATTTCAAGTGCATTGATTCAGTACTTTGTGTATTTTAGCTACAGGCCAAGATGTAAGCTTGAGGTGAATTTCTATTTTTGATGATGTTTCTTTTACCATCTTAATGTACTTAATATCCACCACCTATCATGGGTGAAACAAACCTGTTAATTGGAAATTGAACATTGGTGGGACAATAACATCACTAGGTTTTCAAGGCCCGGGCAAGTCCTGTGTGAAACTCACTTAATAGTACCCTGCAACTTGACCAAATAGAAGAGCTTGTGATGTTTGGCTTGCCCTCTATGGTTGTTTAATCCACCCAAGCTAAATGCTCATGGATCTTGACCTTTTCAAGCCAAAACCAGTTTTGCAGCTTGACCTTTTCAAGCCAAAGTCAATTAATGTTTCTACTAAGTTTAACGTAAACACTTTCAACAAACAAAACAAAAGTCTTTCATTTTTCATCTATTAATGCCCGGGATTATGTATTGGCAGTGGTGCTAACATAGTATTTTCAAGAAAATCAGGATTATGTATTGGTAGTGGTGCTAATAGAGTATTTTCAAGAAAATCACAAAAGGTAGACAGGGAGAAACTAAGAAGAGAGAAGTTTTGTTCAACCACAAAAGACAACGTCGAGACCTAGGGTTTGGAGCTGCAACTTGCAAGTTCAGCAATAGTTCTGGAAGCACATAGAGACAGATTAGCAGATTTACTTCTCAGAGGTCGGGGACTGACCCGACAAATGGTAAAAGAGGGGTCCACTGGGACCCCATCCTTTAAGCAAGCGATAATGCAGAAGCAGAAAACACAGGAAGGATTTAAAATCAATGGTTATGGAGAACGTAAGGATAACAGCGGAAGCAGCAGAGAAAGGACACAACAGCTGCAGAAAGAGACAAGAAAAAACCCAAAGATGACAGGTAAAGCAAACAATGGACAGGAAAATAACGACAAAAGATTAGATACAGGACAAAGAGACACAGTACCAATAATAACCCAAACAGAGGGCGAAGAAGAACATGGAGCAGAGCAGCACCCTCAAGAGGAAGAGGAGAAAGCAAAGGCTGCAAACCCCAGCTCCAACAAGGCAACCCAAGGAGCATGCAAACCGAAAAAAAATGAAACCCTTCGAGTGGTCTTCTCAGATCCGGACATTCAAGCTTATAGAGACCACATGATGGAACATGCAATAATATGCAAGTTCATGGGACTGTGGCCAACAGAACGAGCACTCTGCCAATGGATCAAGCAACACTGGAAGCCAAAAGGTGATGTTAAACTACACCTTGGGGCAAAAGGTTTCTTTACTGTTGTCTTTACAAACTTAGAAGACAAGGATAGAGTCTTCGATGGAGGACCTTACTTCTTTGCCTCAGCTGGACTCTACATGAGACCCTGGAAGGCAAACTTTGTGCCTGAAAATGAGACATTCACACAGGTTCCTGTGTGGATCCGCCTATTCTCCCTTCCTATAGACTACTGGGGACTAGCGACGCTCAAGCAAATAGGAGACCGTCTCGGAACCTTCATCAAAGCTTCAGAAGCAACGATGCAACGACGATACACTTCCTGCGCAAGAATTTGCGTGGAGATGGACGTTTCAGGAGCCCTGCATGAAGGACTGTGGTTGGAATTCAGAGATGAGGATTACTATCAAGCCATCGACTACGAACAAATCCCCTTCCATTGCAGAAGGTGTCATGAGCACGGACACCTTGTCCGAGAATGCCCTCTAAACAGAACAGGGGAAGAGCACAAACAAGAGCAAGCAGCAAAGAGTAAAGAGGCCTTCACAAAGCCAAAAACAAGACAGAGAGCCAATAGGAAAAGAATATACAGAGCAGAGGCAGGCCCTGGTATCATCAACAACACCTTCAGTATTCTGGAAACCGATACAGATTTAGAAGGCACAAATAGGGAAACAAAACCTATTGAAGAACCAAAAGACAAGCTAGAACACACAACAAAGGACGGGGAGGAAAATATAATCAGAACAGAAGTTCAAATGCTAGAGTTTGAAGACGAACGTGATGAAGACACTGATATGCTAACCAATGACGGGGGTAGTGAGGAAATGGAGCTCAATGCAGTTCTAGAAAAGGAAGGGGTGAACCTCCCAGATATGGAAAAAAATTGGAGAACTCAAGGGCTGGAAAATATTCCGGAAGAAGAAATAAGGAAGATCAGTGATCTCTTCATCGCAAGACAAAAAGCGGAACTAGATAGGCAAAACAGGAGATTAGGAATTGCAAAAGGCACAGGCAATCAGTCAAAGAGCATCTCTCTTAACCCAACAGGCCGGAAGCAAAGGAAAAAAAGAGGTAGAAGAACAAGTGGGGAGGTGCTGCATGATTTGGGGATCTTAATGATAAACTCAGGTAAAATGAAGGCTCTACACGCCTTCCCGTCCTACCAATAAGTATCTAGTTATAAATGAAAATCATTTCATGGAATGCAAGAGGGCTCAATAGCCAAGCCAAACAAAGACTGCTCAAGAGAAAGTTCCAACAAGAAAAGCCAGATATTATGTTCATACAGGAAACCAAATGTGCCATTAACCAAATGGAGAACATCAGCAAAAGGCTAGGCAAACCTATAAAATATACAGACGTAGCCAGTCAAGGATGGGAAGGCGGCATAGCTACACTTTGGGATACCCGAGTAATAGACATCATCTCAATGGAAGCTGCACGATCGTTTATTGCCACAGAAGTTCAAATGACAGGTAACTCTGAAACTTACCTATGCATAAATGTTTATGGACCGCAAAGATTAGAAGACAAATTTTCTTTTCTTAATTCTCTCATGAATTTAAAGCTAAGATACCCAACCTCTAAGATCATCATGGGGGGGGACTTTAACATGATAACTTCTCTACTGGAGAAGAAAGGAGGACTCAGGAGGCTTAACAAAGATTCAGAACTCTTTGTTGATTTCATAGAAGCTGCCAAACTAGTAGACATCCTTCCCAAAAATGGTTCCTACACTTGGAACAACAGGAGAGGAGGAGACAATAGGATTGCCTCCCGTCTGGATAGATTTCTGATCTCAGAAAGCATCTTGCTCGAAGGAATAACAGTGGACTCTGACATTCTTCCCAGTGGAGGATCAGATCACTGGCCAATAGCTTTGGAAGCGGCCTTCCTAGGGACCCCTAGAAATAAGCCCTTCAGATTTGAAAAGTTCTGGTTAACTCACCCCGACTTTGCAAACTTGCTGAAGGAATGGTGGTGTGAACCATTGAATTTAAGAGGAACCAAAATGTTCAAGCTCCAAAGCAAACTAAAACACATCAAAAACAGAATAAAAGATTGGAATGTAGCCGAGTTTGGAAACATCTTCCAGGAAAAGAACATCATAGAGGGTAAGTTAAATCTAATTCATAAAGAATGGGCTTCAGGGAACTACAGTGAAGACTCAAAAGAACAGGAGAAGGTATTGATGCAGCAATGGCAACTCCGTTGCCAACAGGAAGAGACATTGTGGAAACAAAAATCAAGGATCCAATGGTTAAAGGAGGGAGAACAAAATACAAAGTTTTTTCATAGATCGACGCTGGACTACAGGGGGGCAAACAAAATCCTTAGGCTCAACAATGAAGCAAGGGAAACTCTTCAAAATCACAAGGAAATATCAACCCTGCTCACCAGGCACTTCAAGCATATAGCTCAGGAAACGCAGGAAGAAAGATCAAAGGCCATAGAGGAACTAACCCAAGCTATACCCCACATCATAACCTCTGAGCAAAACTCTGCTCTGCTAAGAAAAGTCTCGATGGAGGAGGTGGAAGACGTTGCCAAGAGTATGCCAAATGATAAGGCACCAGGGCCTGATGGTTTTACAATAAACTTCTACAAAGCTTGCTGGACAACTATTAAAACAGAGGTATGGGAAGTTGTCGAAGACTCCAGATGCTCTGGCTCCATTCTCAAATCCCTGAACTCCACTTTCCTTGCACTAATTCCTAAGGAAGAAGAAGCAAACTCCCCGGACAAGTTTCGACCCATAGCTCTCTGCAATGTGATATATAAAATCATATCCAAAGTTATAGCCAACAGACTTAAGCCTATTCTTCCTGACTTAATCTCGGAAGAGCAGTCAGGCTATGTGGAGGGCAGGCAAATCTTAGACAACATCCTTCTAGCACAGGAGATGGTTCATACCCTGCAGACAAGGAAACTTCCAGGCATGCTGATGCAGCTAGATCTCTCCAAAGCCTTCGACAAAGTCAACTGGAATTATCTGGAGGCCACTCTGAATGCTTTTGGCTTTGACAAGCAATGGACCAAATGGATCCTTGCTCTGATTAAATCTACCAATTTTTCCATTCTGGTCAATGGCTCCCCCTCTGCACCTTTCTCCCCCTCCCGAGGCATTAGGCAAGGAGACCCTCTCTCCCCTTTCCTTTTTGTGATCCTTATGGAAGGGCTCAGCAGGCTCATTCACAAAGCAAGAGAGGAAAGGAAAATCAAAGGCTTACACCCTTTCCCCTCCATTCCTGCAACTACGCACCAGCAGTTTGTCGATGACACAATGCTGCATGGCACTCCTACTGTGAAAGAAGCTATGGCCTTCAAAAACATTCTAAATCTCTTTAGCAAAGCTTCAGGCATGGAGATTAATCATGCCAAATCGACTATCTTCTTCTTTAATACTCATCCTGCCATCCAGAACCATCTTTCCAGCATTCTTGGCTTTCGAAAAGGCTCTCTACCTTCTAAGTATCTGGGAGCCCCTCTCACAACTAAGCCTTGGCAAAAAATTCACTGGGAAAAAATCTTAGCGAAACTGGAGAAAAAATGCAAGCATTGGACTCACAGGGCTCTTAACTTTGCTGGACGACTAGTCCTCACTAAGGCAATACTGCAGGCCATTCCGCAGTATTTGCTATCCATCATGCCAGCTCCTAGCGGAATCCTTCAGAAAATTAGAGCTATACAAAGATCTTTTCTGTGGGGTGGCAATGCTGAGAAAAAGAAATGGGCACTAGTGGCCTGGAACAAATTATGCACTTCGAAAGCAGCAGGTGGTTTAAATTTAATTGATCCTCACACCATCAATATGACATGCGGAGCCAAGTTGTGGTGGCGCTGGCTGAAGGAAACCAATCTACCTTGGGCCAGACACTGGAAGGAGAAATACACTCCTAACTACAACGAATAGGACCTAATCAGAATACAGGAAACACCGGAGGGTTCTCCAATATGGAATTTAGCTAGAAGAAACCGCAACTTAGTTCAGGACCACAGCTTCTGGGAGATCCGCAATGGGGAAACGGCCCTCTTTTGGGAAGATGCCTGGCAGCAGCTCCCAAAGCTGGAAAAACCAGAGCTCGAAGAGTTTAAAAGAGAATGCCAGAACAGGGGAAAATTTACCGTCCACCACTACTGGAATCCTAACAGCTGCGACCAAGAATGGAGAGAATGGGCACTCCAGGACACTGAGAACCCAATTGAGGGAAACAATAACACAGAGGACCTTCTAAACTACATAAACAATCGAAAAATCAGAAAGACCACAGAGAGCGACATTCTGAGATGGGGTATGAAAGGGAGTGGTAACTTCACTCTCAAAGAGGCCAGAGAACAGCTAGAACACTCGGAGCAGGTGGAGGTGTTACAATGGAGCAACAAGGTTTGGGATCCCATGTTCTGGCCTAAAATAAAAACCTTTCTCTGGCTCCTAATGAGGCGAAAAACTCTCACCTGGGAGAACCTGCGCAAAAAAGGTTTCGAAGGCCCCTCCATATGCCCTATGTGCAATCAAGCAGAAGAAACCATGAACCATCTTTTCAACACCTGTGAATGGGCTGATCACCTATGGCAAGGGATGGAAACTATATTGCAACAAACAAACAGAGACAGGGAATCCATTCAAAATACCATCATGAATTGGCCAAGCAAGTACTCTAACAATGTAAGAATCAACAACATATGGAAAATCCTGCCCGGCTTCATAACTTGGACCATTTGGAAAGAAAGAAATAGAAGAATCTTTCAAAGTGAGCACAGAAATATAGAGTACCTGCAAAGCACCTTAACCCAAAACATTCGTCAATTAATCTTGGTAAAATGCAAAGCAGATCCTGACAACCAACCTTCGGCCGAGGACCAGCGAATTCTGAACGCCTTCAACCTGCTCAACGAACAGAACCTGGGATCCACTGTGCAGCAGCAAAACTTAAACACTGAGCCAAAGGGCTGGAAACGTCTGCCAGAAGGGTTTCTAAAGCTAAACTTTGATGGTGCCTCGAGAGGCAATCCTGGCCCAGCAGGCATTGGAGGAATCATCCGGAATCATGAAGGAGAAATACTTCACATTTACAGTAAAGCTCTAGGGGAAGGCACAAATAATGAAATGGAATTTGCAGCTATGGAAAAAGGGCTAAGGATTCTCCGCATGAACCAAACAAGCAACGCAGTGATTGAGGGAGATTCAGAAGTAGCCATAACGGTGGCCCGGAAAATCTACGGGGGAACGCCAGCCAGCAGAGTCACAAAACACTGGCGACTGTCCAAGGTCACAGACAACATTGCCAAACTGTTAGGAGAAATGAAAGGCCTCATCTTTCAGGCGGTAAGGTGAAATGCCAATTCAGTTGCTGACCACCTGGAAAATCATGGGATTGAACACCCCAACGCAATGTGGGACAGCTGTTGGCAGCAGGTTGACAACCAGCAATTAAGGGGAAAATGCATCCAACTCTCACGGTTAGATATGGTGACGGCAGAGGAGTCCGACCGGAGGGTCGAATAGAGCAATGCCATAATTGCTTGGACAGGCTGACTAGACACGCTCCATTAATTTCCAGCAGGTCGCGAAGGACAAACAGGATGAGGGCAACCATGACAGAAGCAGGTGACAAAGATTTGTGCAGGTTCATAATCTGTGGTGATATGAGCCGCCGAAACATAATAAGGAAAAGGGACACTTGGCACACCTTGGAGCAAGCAGGGAGCGATGACCGTAAAGGGATACAATTATTCCACAACCCAACCAAAATTCCATCACGCAGCAATTATGGTGATCTGACGTGCAAGTTGCACAAAGTTAAACGATCACACACCGGTAATCTCCCCGGAATTCGTTATTTAACCACTCTCAAAGGCCAAACGAAAAACATTATCTCAGCGTGCAGCAAGACAAATCCTCCTCGCTCTGTAAACAGTGCTCAGGATAAAGCTAGGCAAGTTAGAATTACTATGGCAGGGGAGGGCAGCCGCAACAAATCCGCCAACAACGATCTGCAACAAGCAAGAGAGATGTATGAGAGGCGAACCTCGCAACGGAACAAGCGCAAGATTATTGACTTAGAAGCCACTGTCCAGGATGAGGAAAGCAAGCTCTCTGACCAGCAAATCGAGAAAGAAGTTGATTGGCTCCAGGACCCTGGAACTCCCAGCACTCGAGCCACTCAATTCGTTAGAACACAAGCGGAAAGCTGGCGCATGAAGACCCTCCTCGCGAAAGCAATGGACATCCAAGGTGAACACGCAGAGCAGCTGCGCAAGCTTAAGCAGTTTGCAGAAACCATGTCGCATGATCACATGGCGGTGGTGGAGAGCAGTGAATTCAAGCTAAGCGCGATACACCAACAAGTCGACACCATGGATAAAAAACTCACGGTCCTGATAAAGCTTCTACGACAAACCATCGGGCAAGACAACAAGCCTTCCGACATGCAGAAGGGTGAACCGTCGGGAGACCAGCAGGGAAATTCGCCCAGGCCAGGGCAGATCAACATGTCAAGATCTACTCCGGTCATGGAGATGTTCAAGCGCATTTGACTTTGCAGTCTTTCAGACCCCTCGTCCGCTGCGGTCTTCTTTTGCCTCGAGGCTTGCCACCCCTCAGCGGGTTTTTTATGTTTACTGTCCAGGTTTCTTCTGTCCATGTCTGTTGTCTACTCTTGTTATATGCCGCCCTGCGTGGTGTGCCGGTTTTCAGTTTCCTGTTATGATGTCTTTTCTAGTCTTCAGTCACTCTGTTCTCTTCTGGTCTCCTGTGGTAAGGCCTGCAGCTTAGCGGCCAGTAATCTGCTCAAGCAGAAGTTTTGTACTATATTTTTATCTTGTTAATATCAAAGCTTACTTACAAAAAAAAAGAAACTAAGAAGAGAGAAAATAAACGAGCAATTTGTTCAGCTGACCTCTGCATTGGGTGAGTTGGAAAACTGTTCAATTTATGAAATTTTATGGCTCTGTAATTGTTTATTATTCTTTGGTTGAAAGATTAAATTCTAGACCAATTCTCTACGATGGACTAATAAGATATAGCAATTATTTTAGTCATGGACTCCCACGTTGAATCCCACATTGCTATTTTTCAATCATGGGTATAGCTATCACAGTTCATAATTTATTTAAAAGACCTTTACGAAAGAGAAGTTCTTGAAAACATGATAAGTAAACTAATCATTTAAGCAAAGCTTTTCGATAGAAATCACATAAGAGAAATTTTTGGCCGACGCGTTTCAAACCAACAAGTGTGGTTCATCATCAGGACCAGATGAAGAGGCAAACCATGACAAAGGCTTAAATAGAGAGCAATGTAGAGACATAATTTCAAGTAACAGCTATGAAATTAGTTGAAATTATGTCTCTACATTGCTCTTTATTTAAGCCTTTGCCATGGTCTGCCTCCTGATGATGAACCACACTTGTTGGTTCGAAACGCGTCAGCCAAAAATTTTTCTTATGTGATTGTTACCAAAAGACTTTGCCTAATTCATTATAGATCACAGAAGCTTCAATACAAAAATAAACTAATCATTTTAAATCTTATATTGTTCTTCTTCAATATAATTTTCAATTCACAATTTCCCAAATGTAGCAATGCATAATATTTTATAACGAAACCAATGAACAATTTACAAACTCGTTTTTTTTACCAAATGTGGTTATCCCCTATTTAAATAAGATTGATGCTCACGGCCAAAAACACAACAAAACAAAACAAACCAAAAAATTCATAAACATTCATTGAATTTGAATTTCATTCTAATAAGATATTTAAAATTATATTTAATTTTAAAATTAAATATATATTTACCCAGAATTAAAAATATATTTAATTTTAAAATTTAAATCTATTATTTTTTAACTATATTAATTTTAGTTTAACTTTTGATATTCAATTATATGAACAAATTTAATATTATAATATTAAAAAAAAAAAATCTTTAAATTGTTTTATTTTATTTGATATTATTATAAATATGAAATTTACTTAATAATATTATAAAAAAAATATTCTTTATTTTTTATTTTTTAATCATACATATAAAAATATCAATTATTAATGTTTTTTAAATAATATATTTTTAATTATTAAATTTTAAATGATGATGATGATGATGATGATGATGATGATGATGATGATGATGATGATGATGATGATGATGATGATGATGATGATGATGATGATGATGATGATGATGATGATGATGATGATGATGATGATGATGATGATGATGATGATGATGATGATGATGATGATGATGATGATGATGATGATGAAGAACATTCGCTGAGACCAAACATTGGTCTATTGGACCTAAAAAAAATATTATTTATTTTGATTTAAGATTTTATTCCTATGCTCAAAAAGATTGGAGAGAAGCCTCCCGAGCTCACTATAATTTTGACATTATAAAAGGCTAGGAAGGTCAGTATTGTAACGAAGATTGTGACAATGAGATTTAATGTGGTTGTACGCGGGGCCCTATAATATATTATGATCTCTTCAATAAATTAATAATAATTAAAAATATATTTAATTTTTAAACTTAAGATTTATTATTTTTAATTATTTTAAATTTAGTTTATTTTTTTTATTCAGTTATACTATTTATAAACCAATATAGGATTATCGAATATGACAGACACAAGAGTTGTAAAATAATATTGAATTAAATAAATACTTATATTCCAATTTTAAATAAAATATACTTGGGTTTGAAATAAATTTTAAAATAAAATGAATTTATATGTATATTTTTTTATTAAAATTAAAATGAAAAATAAATATTAATGGTATCATATAATAATAATAATAATAATAATAATAATAATAAATATATATTTATAATAATTATTATATTATAAATTATTATTATTATTATAATTATTATAAATGAATCATGGTCAATCTTGGTTAATCATGATTAATATGAAAATCAATCATGGTTACATTGTAACAAAGATTTTTCAATTTTAAAATCAATCATGGTCAACCATATTCGATCATGGTCATCCATGGTTAACCATGGTCAAATGTCACATTGTGGCAAAGATTTTCTAAATATGAAAATCAGTCATTGTGAACCACAAGCAATCATGGTCAATCATGGTTAACCATGGTCGAACGTCCCATTGTGGAAAATATTGTCTCAATATGAAAATCAACTAATGTCGCATGGTGATTAAGATTATCTGAATATGCAAATCAATAATGGTCAACCATGGTCAATCTGGCCCAATGTCACATTGTGGCAAAGATTGTTTCAATATGGAAATCAATCATGGTCAACCATGGTCAACCATGTTCAATCATGGCCAACTATGGTCAACCGTGTTCAATCATAGCCAACCATGGTCCAATGTTGTATTGTGGCAAAGATCGTTTCAATATGAAAATAAATCATGGCCAACCATGGTCAATCATGGTCAATATTATTTAGCGTTTATAATATTTATCTTAGAGTTTATACACTTTGGATTTACAGTATTAATCTCTTGGGTTTTATATTATTCCCTTCGGGATTTTAGCATTAATCCCTTGGGTTTATTAGTGTCTAGGGTTTATAATATCAATCCCTTGGGTTTATTAATCTAAAGGTTCATATTCCTAGGGTTTAATATTATTGATAGGGTTTATAATATTAATCTTAGGTTTAATATAAATCATTTGGGTTTATAATATAAATTCCTTGGGTTTATTAATCACATTGTGACAAAAATTGTTTCGATATGAAAATCAATCATGGTCAACCGTGGTCCAATGTCGCATTGTGACAAGGATTGTCTCAATATGAAAATCAACCATGGTCAACCTTGGTCAACCATGTTTATTTTAGGGTTTATAATATTTATCTTAGGGTTTATATATGTTGGGTTTATTATTACCTTGTGTTTATAATATCAATCCCTTGGGTTTATTAATCTAAGGGTTCATAATCCTAAGGTATAATATTATTCATAGGGTTTATAATAGTAATATTTAAGGTTTCATATAAATCCATTGGGCTTATAATCATGGTCAACCATGGTTAATCATGGTCAACATTGGTCAAACATGGACGACTATGGTTAATAATGGTCAATAATGCTTAACCTTGGTCAACCATGGTCAATCATGGTCTTACATCGCATTATGACAAAGATTGTCTCTATTTAAATCAACCATGATCAACCACGGTCAATCATGGTCAATTATTACCAACCATGATCAATAATAATGGTCACATTGTGGAAAATATTTTCTCTTGGTCCAACATCAAATTGTGACAACCATGGTCCAATGTCACATTGTGACAAAGATTGGCTCAATATGAAAATCAACCATGGACCAACGTTGGATTATGACAAATATTCTGTCAATATGAAAATCAATCATGGTCAACCATGGTTTAACGTCGCATCGTGATAAAGATTTTGTCAACATTAAAATCAGTCATGGTCATCCATGGCCAACCATGGTCCAGTGTCACATTGTGACAAAGATTATATCAATGTGACAATCCCTTGTCACATTGTGACAAAGATTGTTTTAATATGAAAATTAATCATGGTCAATAATCACTATGGTAATGTTAGATTGTGAGAAAGATTGTCTCAAGCGTCCTCAAGCATGGTCAAGCATGATCCAACGTCACATTGTGACAAAACTTGTCTCAATATGTAAATCAACCATGGTCAACCATGGTTAATCATGGTTAGCCATTTTTAATAATCATGGTCACATTGTGGCAAAGACTGTCTCTTGGTCCAACATCGTATTGTAACAACCATGGTCAACAATGGTCCAACATCACATTGCGATAAAGATTGTCTCAATGCGACAATCGCTTGTCACATTGTTTCAATATTAAAATCAATCATGGTCAATAATCACAATGGTTGAACGTCACATTGTGACAAAGATTGTCTCAATATGAAAATCAACCATGGTCAACCATTTTCCAACGTCTCATTGTGACAAAGATTGTCTCAATATGTAAATCAACCATGGTCAACTATGGTCAACCGTTGTTAATCATGGTCACATTGCGACAAAGATTTTCTCCTTGTCCAACGTCACATTGTGACAACTATGGTCATCAATGGTCAACAATGGTCCAATGTTGCATTGTGACAAAGATTGTCTCAATATGAAAATCAACCATGGTCCAATGTCACATTATGACAAATATTGTCTCAATATGAAAATTAATCACGGTTGACCATGGTCCAATGTCGCATTGTCACAAATATTGTGTCAATATGAAAATCAACCATGGTCAACCAAGTTTATTTTAGGTTTTACAATATTTATCTTAGGGTTAGTATATCTTAGGTTTATAATATTAATCCGTCAGGTTTAATATTATTCCCTTGGGTTTATAATCCCTTAGGTTTCTTGTATTAATCCCTTAAGTTTATTAGTCCATTGGGTTTATAATATTAATCTCTTGGGTTTATTAATCTAGGGGTTCATATTCCTAGGATATAATATTATTCATAGGGTTTATAATATTAATCCTAGGGTTTAATATAAATCCCTTGGGTTTAATATTATTCCCTTGGGTTTATAATCCCCTGGGGTTTTAGTATTACTCCCATGGTCAATCATGGCCAACCATGGTCCAACTTCGCATTGTGACAAATATTGTTTCAATACAAAACTCAATCATGGTCAACCATGGTCCAGTTTTGCATTATGGAAAAGATTGTGTCAATATGAAAATCAACCATGTTTGTTTTAGGGTTGAAAATATTTATCTTATGGTTTACAAATATTGTCTCTTGGTCCAACGTCACATTGTGACAACCATGGTCATCCATGGTCAACCATGGACCAACGTCACATTGTGACAAAGATTGTTTCAATATGAAAGTCAACCATTGTCAACTATTTTCTAATGTCGCATTGTGACTTGGTTTGTCTTAATATGAAAATCAACCATGGTCAACCATGTTCCAACATTGCATTTTGAAAAGGATTGTCTGGATATGAAAATCAACCATGTTCAATAGCCATGGTCACATTATAACAAAGATTGTCTCTTGGTCCAACGTCACATTGTGACAACCATGGTCATCCATGGTCAACCATGGTTGAACGTTTCATTGTGACAAAGATTGTCTCAATATGAAAATCAACCATGGTCAACCATTGTCCAATGTTGCATTGTGACAAATGTTGTCTTAATACGAAAATCAATCATGGTCAACCATAGTCCAACGTCGCATTGTGACAAATATTGTGTCAATATGAAAATCAACCATGGTCTACCATAGTCAACCATGTTTATTTTAGGGTTCATAATATTTATCTTAGGGTTTGTATACCTTGGGTTTAATATTATTCCCTTGGGTTTTTAGTATTAATCCCTTGTGATTATTATTCTTTTGTGTTTATAATATTTATCTTAGGGTTTTATAATATCAATACCTTGGGTTTAATATTATTCCCTTTGGTTTACATTATTAAAAATAATAAAAAATGATCATAATTGATTAGCTGTGCAACCCTAGGAGCTTTGCACCATTGGAATGTCCAAACCCTAAGGTCTGAAACCTGCATTATCTTACATCTACAGCAAGATCAACAAATAGAAAACCATTAGATAGAATGTGATGACAGAAGCAGGTGGGGCGGGGGAGAGATCCCCTCCTACCAGGACACAGCGACGGGAGAATCAAGCCAGAAATCAAAAAATCAACTGAGTTCCAAAGAAACATCCAATCTGACAAATGGCCCAATCCTCAAAATGTGATGGAAGGCTAGAACCAGATGGCAGTGTCTTCCATGTGTAACAGAAAAACCCAGATTTGTAATCCCAATGAACAAACTAGAAAGATACCACAGCTTCATGAAGGACCATTCGATGATCTGCAAGTTCATAAGACTGTGGCCAATGAAGAAGGCTCTGATCAAGTGGATACAACAAAAATGGCAACCCAAAGGCTATATCAAACTCAAGTTGGGAGCCAGAGGATTCTTCATGGTAATCTTCTCAAACCAAATAGTATTTGAAAATGGTCCCTATTTTCATTATAATGTAGGCTTGTTCATGCGATGCTGGGAAGAATGTTACAACCCCGATAAAGAGAAATTCCTAGTAGCCCTAGTCTGGGTACAACTCTTTGGACTCCCAATGGACTTCTGGGACCCGGAAATATTGGAAGGAATTGGGAACACAATAGGAAAATTTGTTAAAATAGTTGAAACCACAAAAAGAGGTCGCTATACTTCCTATGCTAGAATCTACGTGTATATGAATATAGCAGAGCCCATCCCTGAATCAGTAGAGCTAGAATACCATGAAGACATCTGGCAACAGACCCTGGACTATGAGCATATCCCGTTCAGATGTCGAAGGTGCCATGAATATGGCCACTTATTCAAAGAATTCCCATTGAACCAGGAAGGCCCGAAGCTAAAAGAAAAACAACTGAAACCCCAATAGGAAGGAAATGAGGGGTTCCAAGAGGTGAAGAACAAGAGAAGGCCATCAAAGGGACCCCAAAACTCAGAAAAAGACAACCAATCTCAGTTGAGCAGTAAAAACAGATATGAGGTACTACAAGAGGAAGAAGAAACAAAAAATGAAACCCAACTTATGGATTACCAGGAAAAAGGAAAAGAAAGTAGTTCAAGTCAGGAAAAAACAACACCAAAGAGGAAAGCTCAAATAAATCTCACAGGTAAAGATGAACAGGCAGGGATGAAGACCACTACAATGGAAATCGACCCGAGCAAGGGGGAGCAGCTAAGCATGGAAGAGGAAGTTCTAAAGAAATTGTTAAATGAATGAAGGCACCTAGATGAAAGATTTGTCATGAATGACCAAAAGAAACCGTATAAGGAGACCTTCCAACAATATAAGGCCAACTAAGGACAAAGACAAGTAGAGATCGTAGAGAAATTGGGTACCCACCACAAAACCCCCAGGAATTTCAAAATAGAACAAAAGGAGGAAAGAAAAGAGGAAGGATAAATTTACAGGAATCGATCCAGATAATGGGAGAGATGTTGGTAAACACTGGTAGGGTGGTACCGCTATCAGTGGTCTACCAACAGCTTAACAAAGTTACCTAATGATAGTAATATCTTGGAACATAAGAGACCTAAACAACCGAGGAAAACAGAGATATTTAATGGATTGATTGAAAAAAGAAAAGCCTCAAATAATGCTTCTCCAAGAAACCAAGATAACAGGAGAAAAACTAGAAGAGATTTTAAGGAAGATGAAACCAAGGTATGAGGTAGTAGAAATGGATGCAAAAGGAAGTGCAAGAGGCATAGAAATAATCTAGAACCCAGCTGAGGTAAAAGTAGATTATTGGATAGGGATGCAATGAATCCTCACAGGTCGTTTCCGAAACATAGGGACCAAAGAATGGTTCATGCTCTCAGCAGTCTATGGACTGCATATTCCAATAGAAAAGGAATATTTCATAAAAAACATAAGGACACTAAACCAAATGCATGATGAAAATATTTGGTTGATTGCAGGGGACTTTAATCTGGTAAAAACTTTGGAGGAGAAAAGAGGAGGGATTAGAAGGGAGGAACTTGAAATGGAGAAATTCATGGACATCCAAGAAGAGCTACACCTCGTTGATATCCCAACAATCAATGGAATGTACACATGGAGCAATAGAAGATGAGGAAATAGGAAAATAGCGTCTCACCTAGACAGATTCTTGGCAACTGAAAACTTAATCAACGGAGATGTACACTACGAGGCATCCATCTTTCCATGCATTGGCTCGAATCATTGGCTGATTAGACTGGAAGTGGATATGAAACAAGGGAAAACCAAGAGACTAATCTGTTTTGACGCATTTTGGTTAAGAGATCTGACCTTCCTTGGAAAACTGAAGGAATGGTGGAAAGAAAATGAGAAAGAAGGAAGAAACCTAATGCAAACATTCCAACTCCGTCTTAAATAACTCAAAGACAAAATAAAAAAATTGGAACAAGGAAGAGTTCAGTAATATCCAACAGGAACAGGAACTGCTACAAGCAAAGATGAGAAAGGTGCAACAACAGATAATAAATGATGGAAGAATTGAAACCCTAGTGGAGGAAGAAGGACAACTGCTAAATAAATTGGAGGAAAGGAGGCAACAGGAAGAGATCCTGTGGAAATAGAAATCAAGAATTTAGTGGCTGAGGGAGGGGGAAAGGAACACTAGATTTTTTCACAAAGCGATGATTCAACATCATCAGCATAATAGGATCTTCTCCCTAATGGACCAAGAAGGAAATCGCCTCACTCAAAAGGAAGATATGGAGAACCTGCTGGTCAAACACTTCCAAAATTTATTGACAAAACCTAATATAGACAGGGCTGAGAATATAAACAGAATAACTCAACATATTCCTCAACTGGTGAGTAGGGATCAAAACCTGGCCCTAATAAGGGAAATCACTAAGTTTGAGGTGGAAGATGTTATCAAAGGCCTAGCGAAGAACAAAGCTCCGGGCCTGGATGGGTTTACAACAGAGTTCTTTCAGGCAACTTGGCCGATCATAGGAGAAGATATCGTGGCAGTAGTGGAGGAGTCACGATGCAATAAAAGAATGCATCCAACCCTGAACTCCACCTTCCTAGCTCTTATCCCCAAAACAAACCACTCGCAAGAACCTCAAGGATTCAGACCAATAACTCTCTGCAATGTAATATATAAAATTATGGCCACAATCATGGTAAACCACCTCAAACCTATCCTACTTGGATTAATCTCTCAAGAGCAGACCGACTTTGTCAAAGGGAGGAAAATTGTGGATGGAATAGTTACAGCTCAAGAGGCGATCCATTCCCTGAAAAGTAAAAAAGTTAAAGGCATGATGATAAAACTAGATCTATCGAAAGCTTATGATCGCCGAAGCTAGAACTACCTACAAGGAATCCTAAAAGCATTTGGCTTTGATCCCAGATGGATAAACTGGATCTATTCAATGATTTCGACCCCTGTGTTCTCAATCCTTCTCAATGGAGCCCCGACGAAGGCTTTTAATGCAACAAGGGGGCTCAGAAAAGGCGATCCAATGTCCCTGTTCCTATTCATATTGGTTGTTGAAGGACTAGGAATATATGTAAAAGAAAAAGTGCAAGACGATCATTTTACAGGTCTTCGAATGTGGGGTAATGATTTGACGTTAACACATCAACAGTTTGTCGATGACATAATGATGTTTGGGCAAGAAACCCTTAAGGAAGCCAAAGCCCTGATGAAAATCTTAAACGATTTCATGAGTGCCTCAGGGACGAATATTAATAAAGACAAGTCAGATATCTTCTTTTTCAATACAACAACCCAATCCCAAGCTTTTCTAGCAAGAATCATGGGCTTCCGCATAGATAATCTACCCTCGAAATACTTAGGGATCCCACTAAGTCTTCACCTAATCAGAGTGGTAAACTGGAAGACTCTTCTGGCGAAAATCCAACGGAGACTGCAGAACTAGACTTTCATGACTCTGAACATGGCAAGCTGAGTAATATTGTTGAAAGAAGTGCTTCAGTCAATCCCAATATACCAATTATTTAGTCAAGTTGTCCCTAAACTAGTGTGTCAAGGGATGATTGAAATCTTTAATAAATTCTTGTGGCAGGGGAAAAACTTAGATAAAAAATGGGCACTGCTATCTTGGCATTGTCTTAATAAACTGATCACAGCAGGAGGGTTGGGCCTCAGAGACCCCTATATTCTAAACCAGGTCATGGGGGCCAAGCTATGGTGGAGATGGATTCAGGGAGGAATAGATCTATGGAAAGAAATATGGGGGAGAAAATATGGAATGTCACAATCAACAGAAGGAAATCTAAGAGCCCAAGAAAACATAAAGGGGTCGGCCATATGGAATCTGGCATCAGAAAATAGAGAACTGATAAGAACTCATAGTTTCTTCGAAATAAGGGGAGGAGACAATGCCAGATTCTGGAATGAGGCATGGCAACAGAGAGAGAAATTACATAGTAGGCCAGACCTGGCAGAAATATGCCAATTTACCAATAACCCCGCAATTCAGATGGTGAAAAATTATTGTTGATCGTAGACAGGGGAACATTGGAGAAAATGGAAGCAATTGAAAACAAGACTAACCCGATGCTCCAGAATCTATTTAGTGGGAAATCAACGAGAAGGAGATGGAGTCCTGAAAAATAGTGATATCAAAAGGACCGGATATAATAAGATGGGGATACAGAATAAAAGGGATGTTTACCATCTAAGAAGGATACCACCTGCAAGCAGCACACCATCAACAGCAAGGGCCACCCATATGGGATCGAATCTGGAAGGACAAACTATGGTCGAAAATAACTTTCTTTATGTGGATAATCCAGCATGGTAGAGCACTCACTTGGGACCAACTACAAATAAGGGGGATGCATGGACCATCAACCTATTGTACATGTGAAGGACAATCAGAATCAATGGAACATCTACTAAATGTCTGCAGTTATAGTGAGGTTGTATGGCACTATCATGAGCAGCTTCGGCCTTAGAGATATGGATCAAACAAGCACAGAATTAACAATGGAAAAATGGTGAAGGAAGCCTTACCAGAATCCCATTCTGAACCAAGCCTAGCAGATATCCCTTGGATTCATACTTTGGGTGGTGTGGAAGGAAAGAAATAGAATAATTTTCAAATAAGAAAAGAGAACAACAGTAGAATTATGGGGAATGACAGTCCAGAATATCAGAGAAACTATCTTAACAGAGAACTGGTACCCAGATGATTGGGAAACCAACCCTCAAGAAGGTCATACACGCAAAATTAAGCCTAAATTCCAGCATGCTGAATTATAACTCATGGAAACAGAAACCTCCTCCTAGCGAATCCCCAAACATCTTCATGTTCCCCCTGGAAGATTTCATTAAACTAAATTTTGACGGAGCTGCGAAAGGGAACTCGGGGGTGGCAGGCTCCGGAGGGGTGTTCCGAGGCTTCCAAGGCAATACCATCTGCATGTATGCCATGAATTTTGGTATATCGATAAATAATGAAGTTGAGCTCTATGCATTAAAGCGGGGGGCTAGAAATTTCAAGGAGAGAAAGGTTTTAGAGAATAGAGGTGGAAGGAGACTCGAAACTGGCAATAGAAATGGTTAAAAAACTCCAGCAATGAACTAAATGGGACAAAATAAGCCAAAGTTGGAGGACAAAGTTATTGGTCCAGGAAATAGGAAATGTAATACAAAGGATAGACTACATTGTCCCGACGCATGTTCACAGATTGGGGAACGTGGCAGCAGACAACTTAGCCAACTGGGGATGTGGACAGGCAGGCAACAACCTTGATATAAGGGGCGACAAGTTAAGTCAAATGGGAGGTATGGGCAGTCTAGAGAAATTCCTGAGAATAGGCAAGGAAAAAGGAGAAAACCCCTGATTAGGGTGTGACGGACCTTGCAGGATAGAGGGGAGAGAGGACAGTCAGAGGTCATGGTGGGTCGAGGACGGAGAAGATGGCTAGATGGCATGGTGGGAAGAGGGAGGAGAGGTTGTCTAGGGGCCACGGGAGTCAGAAAATGGAATTGGAGCAACTGGAAATACAAGGCAGGGACAGTTTTCAAGGAGGGCAGAGGCAAGAGCAGTTGGCCAGATGGTAGAGCAAGCAGAGGGATGAAGGCAAAGACAGTTGGCACAGAAGCCAGTAAGTGGTGAGGGAGAAGAAGGCAACTCGCAGCAAGAGAAGTCAGCGGTAGGCAAGGATTAATGATCGACATTTATGGGAAGGTTAGTGGAACCCCATCCCGAGACCCTCACGTGAGAGGAAGGGCGGTGGATAGCGTAGTTAATCACATGGAGGGTTTCTTGGAAGGCATGATGGGCAGGTGGACGAGAAAACAAAATGGAAAGAAGGCAAGGATGAGAAGCATTTGCATGCAGAAAGAAAAGGAAGCACGTGTAGCTGAAGGTGGTAAGAGCCAAGGGTTGGGGGACGTCGAGAAGCGTTCAATTTTCGATTGTTTAACCTGGTATGTGCTCCTTGCCTTCACTTGTGTTGGTTTGGAAAATATGAATTGGCTCTTGCGAAGAATTCATCTAGAAAGAGACACTAAAATGAATCTGGAAGAGGAACACTGGTTAATTTTAATGGTGTTCCCCGTCGATTTAAAAGCTGAGGCCTCCCGGTATTCTTGGGTGATTGGCCTATCAATCTGGGGTGGGATTGACTGGTTCGCCATCCAGAGAGGGGGGGTTGGGACTTCTAATTTTAGCCTCAAGGTAGATAGGTTCTGGGGTAAAAGAAGAAGGCTGAGCCGAATTGATGCCAGCAGGGTCATCCTAAGCGGTTTCAACTGCGTTTGTAGGAAAAATTTCTTTAAGCAGTTAAGGAAGGGTATGTGGATAGAGAAGGAAGGTTTCACGGATAATTGCGGAAGACTAGAAGTATTACCTGACCTTGGTGCCTCCCTCGGCCCATCGGCAGGGCTGCATTTCCTCAATCCAGAGTCGATCTTTGACCTGGAAAAGGTAGGCAGAAGAAGGTGTAGTAATTGGGCCCGAAACTGGGGAAGGGAGAACGCCCAAATTGGGCTTCTGCTCAGCTCCATTGAGGGGACCCAATGGCGAAGGGTAGGCCTTTCATGGACCAGGATTAGAATTGTAGTCTGGTGGGAAAGGGAGAAGCACTGTCTTGCCCTCTGGGGTGGCGAAACCCAGGGAAGAAAGAAACCTGGGAAACCGGGTGGCAGGGTTGGGATAATAGTATGTTGGAGGTGTAGGGAAGTCTTGCGGGAGTCAGCCAAAGGGGATATTCAATTTCTCATGGGAAGCACCCTGGAAGATGGTGCTGTTACTATCCTTCAAAACCTTGAGGGGAGAGTGGGGAACCTAGGTGTAGACGGGGGTCAAAACAGTCTTCAGGGCACGGAGCAGATGAAAGCACTTGCTCCTAAGAAGTTTCATCTGGATTGGGGGAAGTATGTGGGGAATCCTGAAAGGATCGAGGCCAATTATCAACCCGAGTATCAAAACAAGAACATAAGGAATGATTATACTCAATGGAAAAAACCTGTGAGCAGCTTATGAAACCGATGTTTCGGACTAGCTAGGTGAGTCCATCATCAGGGTAATGAGATCTTGTATTTTGAGAAGAGAGAGCCAAGAAAGTGAACCCATTAATAGAAGGATGGAGAGGAAACTTAGGGTTTGAGAGGTCGGCTAGATTTTCAAATATTTATTGATAAATTAAATAAATTATTTTAATTTTGTTTTAAACCTAAATTAAAAATAAGATTAATCTGACCTAAATTAAAATAAACTAATTTAACCTAAAATAACCTAAGTAAATTAATTTTAACCTAAATTGATTCATCCTAAATTAATTTAACCTAAACTAAATTTGCTATACCTAAATTAAATTAATATAACCTAAATCAAATTAAATTAATTTAATTTTATCCTAAATAAAATTAATTTAATCTAAATTAGTTTTATTTAGGTTAAATTAATTTAACCTTAAAGAATTTTTTTTTTTTTTTTTTTTAATCTAAGTTAAATTAGATTACTTAAATTAAAAATAAAATTCAAATTAATTTAACTTAAATAGAATTAATATAACCTAAATTAAATTAGTTTGACCTAAATTAAATTAATTTTATTTTAACCTAAGATAAAAATAGATTAAAATTAAAATTAATTTAAACTAAATTTAAAATAAATCAATTTAATTAATTAATTAATTAATTAATTAAATTAGTTTTAAATTTGGTTTAAATTTTTGTCTAATTAGTTAATTAATTTATTTATATATATATATATATAATTTTTATTTTAATTAACTTTGATTATTATTATTTTATTTTTATTTATTTATTTATTTATTTATTTTTATTTTTTTTTCTGACTCAAGGAAGAAATTAAATAAGTTTAAAGTTGCTTTATTTTATTCAGTAAGGGTTTCCAGGTATTACTAAGTTTCAGGCCATCATCCATGTTCATATTATTAGAGGATTTTTCAATTTCAATTGCTTCTTTAATTCTTCTTTTTAAATAGTGGTCTTCCCTATGGATTAATTTAGCTTGTTCCATACATATAAGGAGGAACAAGCGTGCTCTGCTAGACCTGATTTATCAGACCTATTTCTAGTAATATCGCTAATGTGTTCTTTTAATCTTACTCCAAAGGATCTTCCTGTTTCCCCTATATAAACTTTGCCGCACGAACAGGGAATCGAATAAACGCCTTTGTGATTTTTTGGGTCAATTGCATCTTTAGCAGATTCAAGCATGTTTTTTATGGTGTTAGGGGGTGTGAAAGCTACCAAGATGTTGTGCTTAGTGAGGACTTTGGCAATTTTATCAGTGGTTCCTTTGATATAGGGGAGGGAGATTCTAGGGTTTTCAGACAATTTTCTTTTATTTTGTTTACTGGTTAAGGAATCTTTAATTATTTTGCGGATGGTGTGATGTTGATAGCCATTGTTTACAAAAACTTTATGGAGATGGGCAAGTTCTTTATCAAGATGTTCTGGGTCTGAGATTCTAGAGGCTCTGGTGGTTAGGGTTTTGATGACACCCATTTTTTTCTTAGACCACTGCTCAGCCTCTGATTAATACTCGGACCCATCACAAAACAAAATTAAAATAATTTATTTAATTTATCAATAAATATTTGAAAATCTAGCCGACCTCTCAAACCCTAAGTTTCCTCTCCATCCTTCTATTAATGGGTTCACTTTCTTGGCTCTCTCTTCTCAAAATACAAAGATCTCATTACCCTGATGATGGACTCACCTAGCTAGTCCGAAACGTCGGTTTCATAAGCTACTCACAAGTTTTTTCCATTGATTAAAATCTCTACCAGCTTGTATGGAATCTCTCTTCAACATCATTAAGTCCCACCATGGAAGGGACATGTTGAACAATGCTCTTAATTTTGAAAAGATGAGAATGTCAAGAGCCAGAACCCTATCCAACCTCATATTTCTAAAACAATGCAGAGATGAAAACCTCACTCCGAAGTTCGCCAAATGCAGCCATCCTCTTAATCGTGGTCGTAACATTTCTCTTTTTAATAATCTTAGCAAAACCCTCATAAAACATGAAATTAAATTTGCCAGATTTCAGTTAATTAAAACCTCTAAAAATAATGTATCTATCAATGTGATGGGTCCGAGTATTAATCAGAGGCTGAGCAGTGGTCTAAGCAAAAAATGGGTGTCATCAAAACCCTAACCACCAGAGCCTCTAGAATCTCCGACCCAGAACATCTTGATAAAGAACTTGCCCATCTCCATAAAGTTTTTGTAAACAATGGCTATCAACATCACACCATCCGCAAAATAATTAAAGGTTCCTTAACCAGTAAACAAAATAAAAGAAAATTGTCTGAAAACCCTAGAATCTCCCTCCCCTATATCAAAGGAACCACTGATAAAATTACCAAAGTCCTCGCTAAGCACAACATCTTGGTAGCTTTCACACCGCCTAACACCATAAAAAACATGCTTGAATCTGCTAAAGATGCAATTGACCCAAAAAATCACAAAGGCGTTTATTCGATTCCCTGTTCGTGCGGCAAAGTTTATATAGGGGAAACAGGAAGATCCTTTGGAGTAAGATTACAAGAACACATTAGCGATATTACTAGAAATAGGTCTGATAAATCAGGTCTAGCGGAGCACGCTTATTCCTCCTTACATGTATGGAACAAGCTAAATTAATCCATAGGGAAGACCACTATTTAAAAAGAAGAATTAAAGAAGCAATTGAAATTGAAAAATCCTCTAATAATATGAACAGGGATGATGGCCTGAAACTTAGTAATACCTGGAAACCCTTACTGAATAAAATAAAGCAACTTTAAACTTTTTTAATTTCTTCCTCGAGTCAGAAAAAAAAAAAAAAAAATAAATAAAAAAAAATAATAATAATCAAAGTTAATTAAAATAAAAATTATATATATATATATATATATATAAATTAATTAACTAATTAGACAAAAATTTAAACCAAATTTAAAACTAATTTAATTAATTAAATTGATTTATTTTAAATTTAGTTTAAATTAATTTTAATTTTAATCTATTTTTATCTTAGGTTAAAATAAAATTAATTTAATTTAGGTCAAATTAATTTAATTTAGGTTATATTAATTCTATTTAAGTTAAATTAATTTGAATTTTATTTTTAATTTAAGTAATCTAATTTAACTTAGATTAAAAAAAAAATTAAAAAAAAAAAAAAAAAAAAAAAAAAAAAATTCTTTAAGGTTAAATTAATTTAACCTAAATAAAACTAATTTAGATTAAATTAATTTTATTTAGGATAAAATTAAATTAATTAAATTTGATTTAGGTTATATTAATTTAATTTAGGTATAGCAAATTTAGTTTAGGTTAAATTAATTTAGGATGAATCAATTTAGGTTAAAATTAATTTACTTAGGTTATTTTAGGTTAAATTAGTTTATTTTAATTTAGGTCAGATTAATCTTATTTTTAATTTAGGTTTAAAACAAAATTAAAATAATTTATTTAATTTATCAATAAATATTTGAAAATCTAGCCGACCTCTCAAACCCTAAGTTTGGACTCTCCATCCTTCTATTAATGGGTTCACTTTCTTGGCTCTCTCTTCTCAAAATACAAAGATCTCATTACCCTGATGATGGACTCACCTAGCTAGTCCGAAACGTCGGTTTCATAAGTTGCTCACAGGTTTTTTCCATTAATTAAAATCTCTACTAGCCTGTATGGAATCTCTCTTCAACATAAGGAATGATGTCAGTTACAATACCAACTTAAAAAGCACAAATTATTATGAGTTCACTATGGTAAATTTGATGACGACTTATAATGCTTTATTTCTGGTTTATGTTATAGGTAGCTTAAATACCAGAGTGCAGAGGACTCTGACGACTTTGCACTTGAACCACACTAGTGAGCACCAAGCCCCGGTCCAGGCGAGCCGCTTGGATAGGAAAGTAAAAATCAGAAATAATAATTGGATGGTGAAGGAAGGCAACCAACCGGGAAGGAAAGGAAATAGAAGACCGAGAAAGACGGAAAAAAAAAAAAAAAATGATGAAAGGCCTCGAACCGACTGCAAGTAAAGGACTGAGCAAAAGAGGCAGGAAAACAGGGAAGGAAATTATGCAGAACCTCATCAACGCATACTACGTAGGAACCCCGGCTGAGGTGAAAGCCGTTATCTCCGAATGGGAAAGAGAACTAAACACAAACATTGAAAATCAAGAGATCCAGGCAAAGGAATGGGAAACAATCGTCAAAGATCCAGGTAACACCAGAGGTTGCCAAACTTTGTTTCACCAGACCATCCAATAGTATTGGGTCATGAAAAACATCCTGGCCCATGCTATGACAACCTATAAGGAAAGAGAAGAACCAGAGGAGGATAGACTAGCAAAGCCAAGTCCGAAGGACCTGCAGAGGGAGATACAATCTATCCAAATGCAGTTGTACCACAACAACCTCAGTCTGAATAGGATCGAACAGAGTCTTTAGAATATGATGAGAAGTGAAGTTCCAGGATCAAGCACGAAAGCCCCTGCCCCAGTTGATTCTTCAGATGAATGAAGCAGCCCAGCCAGTTTATTTTTGTCTTGATGACAGTTAGCATTTACTTTTTTAGCAAGAATTATATAGATGATATAGTCTCCAATGTAGCATGGATGATCAGAAAAACTCTTTTCAAATTTTGGACAACGTTCGTTGTAGACAAGTGGCCAACATACCTAGTTTCCTACGGGCAGGTTGAGGCCACCTGCAGTTTTGTTGAAATCAAACTTATTTTTATGAAATATTAATAGAAAAAGGGATCTACCAAGCTTACACAAAAAAATATTATTCCCTCGGGTTTATAATACCTTGGGGTTTTAAAATTAATCTCTTGGGTTTATAATATGAAAATCAACCACGATCAACCATGTTCCAACGTCACATTATGTCAAATATTGTCTTAATATGTAAACCAACCATGGTCAACCATGGTGAATAACCATAGTCACATTGTGACAAAGATTGTTTCTTGGTCCAATGCGACATTATGACAACCATGCTCATCCATGGTCAACCATGGTCCAACGTCGCATTGAGACAAAAACAACCTCAATATGAAAATCAACCATGGTCAACCATGGCCAATCATTGTCCAACGTCACATTGTGCCAAATGTTGTCTCAATATGAAAATAAAACATGGTCAACCATAGTCCAACATCGCATTGTGACAAAGATTGTGTCAATAAGAAAATCAGTCATGGTCAACCATGTTTATTTTTGGGTTTATAATATTTATCTTAGGGTTTATATACCTTGGGTTTATAATATTTATCCCTTGGGTTTAATATTATTCCCTTGGGTTTATAATATTTATCTTAGGATTTATATACCTTGGGTTTATAATATTAATCCCTTGGGTTTAATATTATTCCGTCAGGTTTAATATTATTCCCTTAGGTTTATAATACCTTGGGGTTTTAGAATTAATCCCAAAGATTATCTCTTGGTCCAACGCCACATTGTGACAACTATGGTCATCCATGGTCAACCATGGTCTAACGTCGCATTGTGACAAAGATTGTCTCAATATGAAAATCAACCATTGTCAAACATTGCAGTGTGCCAAATGTTATCTCAATATGAAAATAAATCATGGTCAACCATAGTCCAACATCGCATTGTGACAAAGATTGTGTCAATATGAAAATCAATCGTGGTCAACCATGTTTATTTTAGTGTTTACAATATTAATCTTAGGGCTTACATATCTTGGGTTTATAACATTTATCCCTTGAGTTTAATATTATTCCCTTGGGTTTATAATATTTATTTAGGGTTTATAATACCTTGGGGTTTTAGAATTATTCCCAAAGATTGTCTCTTGGTCCAACGTCACATTATGACAACCATGGTCCAATGTCACAATGTGACAAATATTGTTTCAATAATAATTGGTTTTTTATTATTATTATTATTATTGTTATTATTATTAACAATATTAACCATATTTATATTAATAAAATAATATTAATATATAATAATAAAAATTAGTTATTTCTTATTAATATTTATTAATTAATAATGTTATTAAATTTAATTTACAATAATATTAATATTAACAATAATATATTATTAATATTAATTAATTAATAACAATAATTGTAATTATATGCTAAGGTACTATAAGGAGGTGATCAACCCCACCCTCAATAACCAAAATTATCTCTCTATGTTGACTAGCACTAAGAAGAAAATGAAAATCACTAGGATTAGAACTAACTCTCATGAGTTTCAGAGTGAGATCAGCCGGTGCTCTACTCCCAAGACTCCCTAAGATGATAGAATTTGTCAGATTTGTGATACTAAGAAGGTGGAAGATGAAAACCACTTCCTTCTAGACTACCCGGCTCTTGCCCGCATCTGTTCTTCATTCCCTATCATCAGTCACACCTCCAATCTTCTTGACTTATTAAGCTAGCCCAATTATAGTGACCTTGGAACGCTTCTTTCTTTGCTCTTTGATCACATAAACAAGATTTTGAAGAATGACAATTAGAATCTCTTTTCTTGTGGTCCGATAGACCACATTGCTCGTAGTGGAAGTTAATCATCATCATTGTTTATTATATGAATAAATTAATATTTTTTAATATACTTATTGATTTTTTATAATATTATTATTAATATTTTAAATTTCTATTTATATGAAATAATTTATTATTAATAATATAATCATTTTTATTATAATATTATTTAATCTCATATTAATTTTTATTATAATAATAATTATTATTATTATTATTTATAATATTCATAATTATTTATAATTATAACAATAAAAATAATTTTAATATTTATAATTATTAATATTTATATTAATACTCATGTGGACATTAATCAACATCATCATCATCAATATTAATATTTTTAATATTAAAAATGTTAATATTAATAACTGCTATAATTATAATATTAATATTAAATATTATTATAATTATTATTTATATTATTATTTTTTAATGATATTAATATTATTTTTTAACTCTTAATAATAAAAAAATTAATTTTTAATATGATATACGCTTATCCGCGTATATAACTTCAATAAAGATATCAAATAAAGCAATAAAATGAGATAATAAAGATATAAATAAGCCCTTAATAATAAAGATCTCCAATAATAATAATAATTGCTCCTTTGACTAATATGTATTATTCAATTTTGGAGGATTGATGGTTGGGAGCGCAGGGTCACGGGTTAGGGTTTGAAGTAGGTTTTCCCTGGCAAGCCTGCTACAGCACCAGAGGGCAGGGGTCTTGGTAGATCCTGACAAAACAATACGACAGCAGACCAGAGCTCGAGGCATAGGGAGGTAGGTGAGGCCTGTCGCAGGCAGGATGAGTCTGGAAGGGGGGAGGGGGGTGATCCCCTCCTATAAGAATGTTATAGCAGGGGAGGGGAGCAGAAACACGCCTAACAGAACACAAGGAAAAAGGAGTAATACATTGGTCATGGGAGCACGGTGGCAGGCAGGACTGGGAGGGAAATGCCTACCGAGAGTAGTTAAAAAACCTAGGTTTGTCATTCCTAACAACAAACTAGAAGAGTACAGGGGGTACATGAAGGATCACATGTTGATTTGTAAATTCATAGGAGTTTGGCCAACAGAGAAAGAACTGATTAAATGGATCCAACAACGCTAGCAACCCAAAGGACACATAGATCTGAAACTAGGAGCAAAAGGATTCTTCTCAGTAGTTTTTTCTCATCTAGCAGACAAAGAGAAGGTCTTTGAGGAGGGGCCATATTTCTTTAATAACGCTGGCTTATTCATGCGACACTGGGAAGAGTGCTATAACCCAGATCAGGAAAAAATGTTGGCGGCGCCAATCTGGGTTCGGTTGTTCGGCCTTCCAATGGATTTCTGGGACCCAGAAATTTTGGAAGGGATAGGTAACTTGATTGGAACCTTTGTCAAAGTGGCTGATACAACAAGAAAAGGAAGGTACACTTCTTATGCCCATATCTGTGTTTATATGAACATCACAGAACCTCTCCCTAATTGCATAGAAGTATAATATCATGATGAAGTATGGCAACAACCTCTAGATTATGAGCATATATCGTTTAGGTGCAGGAGATGCCATGAATATGGTCACCTATTTAGATCCTGCCCCCTAAACATCCCAGAGAACACCCAAGGAAACAAGAATGAGGATGAATCGAGCAAGGAAATGGAAGGAGGCTTCCAGGAGGTCCATAGAAGAAAAAGGAATAAAAAACCATCGGGTATCCACAAGAGCCCTCAGAAGGAGAAGGAAAAGGCAAACCAAAATAAATTTGCAGTTCTACAAGAGGAAGAAATGGAGGAGATACTAATGGAAAATAGTGAAGAACCAAAAGAACCAAAGCAGAAAGAAAAAAAATGGAAACAACAAGTAACAATAACAATAGGGGAAGAAAGAGAAGGGGAAATTAACAAAGAACAAATAGAGAAAAACTAGATGGAGATAGACATACAGAAGGAAAATTACAGCGAAGAGGAACAAGTAATGAAAAGACTACTGTAGGAGTGGAGACACCTGGATGAGAGGTTCATCCCTAAAGACCAAAAACAACTCTATAAGGAAATGTTTCAACAGTATAAATTAAAACGAGGAACGATAGTGGTAAATAAACCAGAGCATCTTGGATCACAAGGCGGACAAGGACCAGAAACGGGAGCAACAGGCAAAGTAGGAAAAAAAAGAGGAAGAAGACCCATGAGTGAATCCATCCAAATGGTAGGAGAAATGCTCGTAAACTCAGGACGAGTGGTGCCATTATCAAAGGTATTTCACCAACCAACCAAACTGTTGAAATGATAATCATGTCCTGGAATATAAGGGGTTTGAACAGTAAGGGGAAACAACGAAATCTTAAAGAAATATTGCGGAAAGATAAGCCCAGTGTGATGTTATTACAAGAAACTAATATTAGTGAAATAAAGCTAAAAGAGATCATGAGAAACTTCAAACCAAGGTATGAGGTAGTAGGACAAGATGCTACTGGAAGCGCAGGAGGATTGGCAATATTCGAGGACTGGACAAGTATGCCAAGAATATTATCTGGAAAATTTAGAAACATTGGATCCAAAGAATGGGTCCTACTCTCAGGAGTCTACGGTCCACATATCCCAAGAGAAAGGAAAAACTTCATTAATAACATGATAAAGGTGAGAGGATTGTATCATAATATCCCATGGATAATAGGAGGGGACTTTAATATGATCAAATCCCTAAATGAGAAAAGAGGAGGAGTTCGTAGGGTGGATGCAGACATGGAGATGTTTGGGGATACCATAAATGAACAGAGATTAGTGGTTCTCACAACCACTAATGGAACTCATACCAGGAATAATAGAAGAGGAGGCAAACATCGTATCGCTTCAAGACTAGATAGATTTTTAATATTAGAGGAGATAGTAAGTAGAGACATTTTCATGGAAGCAATGATACTACCTGGGATGGGATCAGATCACTGGCCGATGAGATTGGAGATTGAACTCAAAGCTAGCCCTAAAAAGCGACCTTTCAGATTTGAAGCGTTCTGGCTTAGGGACCCCAAATTCATAAGCAAGGTGGAGGAATGGTGGACATAGAGCGAACAAAGGGGCAAGAACAGAATGCAAACGTTCCAATGCAAACTAAAGGAAATTAAGCAAAATATCAAGAAATGGAACCAACAGGAATTTGGAAATATAATGAAGGACCAACAGCAGCTAACTCAAAAGATGGAAGAAATCCAACAAGAAATTATAAGAGAAGGGAGAAGCCCTGACTTAGAAGCAGAAGAAGGTAGATTGGTCAGCCAAATAGAGGAACGAAGGAAACAGGAAGAGATATTATGGCGACAGAAGTCAAGAGTGAACTGGTTGAGAGAGGGAGAAAGGAACACTAAATTTTTCCACAAAGCAATGATACAGCACAGGCAGAGCAACAGAATCTTCTCTTTGAAAAATGAAGCTAGTGAAAGACAAACCCAGCATGAGGAAATGGAGGAAACCCTGGTGCCGTATTTTAAATACCTCCTAACGGAACCTCAAGAGGATAGATAGGCGGCAATGAGCAGAATATGCAATGAGATCCCCAAGATAATAACTAGAGAGAAAAATCTTGTGATTATGAGAGCTGTCACGATAGAGGAAGTCGAGGAAGTGGTGAAAGGGCTAAAGAAAAATAAGGCCCCGGGACCAGATGGCTTTACGGCAGAATTCTACCAAGCAGCCTAGAAATTTATAGGCAATGACATTGTAGCCGTGGTGGAAGAATCCAGAAGGAACCAAAAGGTATGTCCAGGTCTAAACGCAACTCTTCTTTCCCACATACCTAAATCTTCTAAGTCTGATGAACCACAGGGGTTTAGACCGATTGCCCTGTGTAATGTTATTTACAAAATTATCTCTACAATAATCGCTAAGAGACTGAAACCGATTCTTTCTAGTATTATATCACCTAAGAAAACAGGCTTTGTAGAGGGCAGACAGATTCTAGATGGATTGATTGTATCCCAGGAAGTGGTACACTTGTTAAAATCCAAAAATATGGCAGGGGTGATGTTTAAATTGGATCTATCCAAAGCCTATGATAGATTAAACTGGGAATACCTAAGGAAAGTAATGGAAGCTTTTGAGTTTTATAGAAGATGGATAGATTGGATTTCAGCAATGATATCTACCCCGATCTTTTCAATACTCCTAAATGGAACCCCGACATACACCTTCAATGCCACAAGAGGGTTAAGACAGGGTGACCCTCTATCACCCTTCCTATTTATTATAGCAGCTGAAGGTCTAGGACGATACATCAAAAAGGAAGTACAGGAAGATAAAATCAAAGGGATAAGGGCATGGGGAAATGAGCTCTCGATCACCCATCAGTAGTTCGTGGATGACATTATGCTATTCTGCAATGTGTTGCTTAGGGAAGTCAAATGAATGAAAAACATTCTGGATCTGTTTATGGAAGCCTCAGGCACTCAAATTAACAAGGAGAAATCATGTGCTTACTTCTTTAACACAACTGGAAATGTCAAATCTCATCTATCAAGGGTGATGGGTTTTAGGGAAGGGGAGCTTCCAACTAAATACCTAGGCATGCCTTTGAAAACTAACTCCTTAACAATGGTAAACTGGCAGCACACTATACAGAAGTTGCAAGGCAAGATAGCCAACTGGGGGTTCAGATCTCTAAACCTGGTAGGAAGAATAGTCTTAGTTAAAGTTGTCCTGCAATCCATACCAATCTACCAATTATCGGGGATGGCAGCATCGAAAGGAGCATGTTCCAAAATGGTAGAAATATTGAAGAAATTTATATGGGGAGGTTCACAACAGCAGAAAAAATGGGCGTTAATGTCATGGCAAGGGATGACTAGAAAGAAGGAGGAAGGAGGCCTAGGATTGAAGGACCCATACCTCATTAACCAAATTATGGGAGCCAAATTATGGTGGAGGTGGATGACTAGAGGAGGGGACCTCTCGAAACAAATATGGACCAAGAAGTATAACATGCCAGGAAGAACTAAGGAGATCTTGAGAAACACAAATAAATGGAGAGGATCCAATGTCTGGAACTTGGCCAGTGAGAACAAGGATATCATCACAAATCATGCCTTCTGGGAAATAAGAAATGGCAAAGCTGCAAATTTTTGGGATGAAGCATGGCAACAACGGGATAAAGTAAATGGAAAGAAAGAACTTATAACTATTCTATAGTATTCAAAAGAGGCAGGATTAAATAGAGTGAAGGATTACTAGAAGAATGAAAACAGTGAGGAGAACTCGAGAATCTGGAAAAGCCCAGAAGAATGGGGAAAAAATATTGAAGAGGATCAGAGACATCTCTATATGAAAGAAATGGAAATGCGGAAGATTCCAACCAGAGTTGGACCAAACATCCTAAGATGGGGTTACACAATGAAAGGTAATTTCACGGTAAAGGAGGCATATGATCTAAAGGCCGAAAAGGAACAGGAAGGGAATCAGCACTTGTGGAAACAAATTTGAAAGAGTAAATGGTGGCTGGCACACTTTCTATGGTTAGCATGTAGAGGTAGAATTTTAACATGGGATCAATTACAAGGAAGAGGGATACAGGGACCATCCCACTGTGACCTGTGCAAGAAGGACAATGAAAATATAGAACACCTACTAAATTCATGTCAGTTTGCACAAAGACAGTGGGAAGCTATCTCTGAAGTCTTCAGAAGGATGGATAGGAATCCACAGAGCATAAAAGAGATGGTTCAACAATGGTGACGCTGTCACTTTGTCAGCCCGGTCCTAAATAGAGCATGGGGGCTAGCTGTAGGTTTCAATCTATGGATGATATGGAAGGAATGGAACAAAAGAATCTTCAAGAATGAAACATTTACACCAGAGAAGGTATGGGGAGGGATAATTGAACATATAAGAGAAACCATACTAGCAGAAGAATGGAATCAAGAAGACTGGGAGACCTTGCCACATGAAACTAGCATCCTAAAAAAGCTTAATTTAACCAAGGAGATGGTGGGAGAAAATGCATGGAAAAAACGAGTATAAACAGGGTATTGTCCCAGAAGTATAGTAGACCAGTAGAAGGCTTCATCAAATTAAACTTTGATGGAGCATCCAAAGGCAATCCAGGTAATTCAGGGATAGGCGGCATCTTCAGAGACAGCCAGGGTAGGACTCGTCTGTTGTACATGGCTTATGGAGGTATGATGAGCAACAATGAAGCAGAGCTCATGGCAGCTAGACAAGGGATGAGAATAGTTGTCAGGCTCGAATACAAACAATTAGAAGTGGAAGGAGATTCATTAATGGTAATCAACATGATGAGGAAACTATATAATGGAATGACTTGGGATAAGATTTTCCACAGCTGGAGAACAACAAGTCTCATACAAGAGCTGGGTGAAATCATGAAAAGATTTGATTACTTAATAATCAAACACGTTAAAAGAGAAGGAAATAAAGCGGTTGATTTCCTTGCCAATTGGGGAAGTGACCCACAATCGTGACATATGGAATGAACCTAACCTATACACCCAAGGGACATCAGAATGGACCGTTAAATGAAATATTAACCAAGGATGAGGAAAGGGCATAATAGGAACCATAAGGAGTATAATAGGCCCCTGATCGGGGTGACGGAGGAAGTAAAGTTCCATAATGGTGATGTCAGTAGAGGGACGGAGCGAGGACTACTCACCACAGCTCACATGAGTGAAAGAATGAACGTGGAGAGGTACCGCCGATCGGTTAAGGGAAGTGGCATAAGGAATGTCAGGACAAGGAGAGGTGGGAAGGGCGGTGATGAAGGAAGGATGGGACAACAGGGTGGTGGTAGGAGGTATGAAAGGGGGAGTAAGGCAGAAAGGAAGGTTAGAAGGAGAGAGATAAGAAGAAGGAGTGGGACGAGGAAGCCAAGCAATCAACCAAAGTTCAGGAAGCGAATCACCGGGTATGTATACTGCCTATACTCTGTAATTCGAATTGCCAATTGTAGAATGTATGGGGGGGTTAGAACCAGGGGTATGGGGGATAAGGAAAGACTTGGCGAGGAAAGTCAGTTATGTAATCAGTATGGGACTCGGGGGAAGGAAGAGCCTGGTAATTCGGCTCTGAGGCAGGATAAGGGAAAGGGAATAGACATTGACGGGAAGAGGCAGGATGAGTCCAAAGCCATGGAAATAAAGGGAGGCTACGAGAGGGACAGGGAGGATGAGAGGTTGGAGAGTCTAGAAAGATTAACGAGGCCGGGAGTCCAGTTAGGGGAGGGAAACCCGAGTCGAGGAAGAGAACGAGACTCAGAGGGTGAACCGGGTGAGAATCCTAGAAACAAGACAAAGACCCCCCAAGAGGGGATCATTGATGGGAAAGAGAGCGGAGCCAGATTGCATGGGAGGAGGGTAGAGAAGCCTAAAAATCAGACTCATGGGTTTACCATGCTGAGGAAACCTCGAACGGGAGAAGCCAGAACTAAAGTGGGAGACCGAGGAAGTGACGGAGAGCCCAGTATCAGAAACCCGAGTGAGAAGAAGGCAAGGGGGAATAGGGAGAAGGGATGGAATAACCCACTGGGAGATTTGGGAATAGGGGAGTGTAGCCATAGAGGAAATAGGGAGTGATAGACAGAAAACTCTAGAGTTTATGGGCCTTTGTTTGGGAGAATATTTCATCTTGACCCATTATTGTTCATCCTGTGAACAAATAGAAGGGAGCAGCGATATGGCAAGGACAGCCCGAGGTCGTGGTCGGGGTCGCAGAGGAAAGACAAATAATAGTCCGCGCCCCCAGGGCAGTGGTACCCCTGGCAAAAGACGGGGTCGTCGTCCCATGGACGAGACAGTGCATGAAGCGGCCAGAGCCTACATGCGGGACACAGATGAAGGCATCAGGCAAATAATTGATGAGATGGAAGATAGTGTGAAGGAAGAAGATTCCAAGGAAGATATGGAAGAGTGGTGAGATCTTGTGTCTGACCCTGGCAACACAAGGGGTAGGATGTCTCAATACAAGAAGACTCTTCACTTATACTAGCTTATGAAGCGATTGATGTGCAAGGCAGTGGAGCAAGTCTCCATGGGTATGGCTTTAATAATCAGGGACATGCCCGATTACAAATGGGACTTGCAGACTATTCAATTTCAACTCTGTAAACAAGATATGCGATTGGATCGCATAGAGAGACATATCCCCAGTATAGTGGACAGGACACCAGCGCATGCCGGCTCAGCAGTGGATCCAACAGTTGTTGAACCAGACCAGGATGACTTGGAAGAATACACTAAGCATATGTTCTCAGGGCGCTGTTGTTTTTTAGTGGCTAGTTTTTCTTATATTTGCATGTTTATGGGAATAATAGATAAAAACTGGATTTTAAATAGCTCTGTTTACATAGCCTGGGTAGAAAGACTTCTCATTTACCAATTTTGGATGGCGTATAATATGCATAGGTGGCCAACAGACTTGGTTTCCCACTGGGCAAGTTGAGGCCACCTATTGACAGTATGTGTATTTAGCTTGTTTTATTATAAATATAAAAAGGACCTACCCAAGCTTACAAAAAAAAATATGTATTATTCAAGATAATAATATTGTATTATTTCGATTTGTATTATTATAATGTATTATTATAATAATAGAAATATTTCATACTATAACATTATGAAATCGAAATATGTATTATTAGATTCTATGTATTATAATAATATGTATCATAATAAGAATTTCGATTGGTTTCACAAAACCATACTTCATACATAAACCTTCAGTGTGTTAGACACACAAGATTGGAAACCAAACTCAAACGTATATTAATGATTTCAATGAATGATATACAATGTGTACATATTAATACATACAAGAAACTGTTGAATTAGTTTTTGGGTCTTCCTTGACTCCAATAACTACTCACCATAATACAAACTAACCCAATCTTTAACCCTGAGGATTAGTTGTCTAACATTCCCCCCTTAATCCGAAGGGATGTACCAAAGTCCAAGAATGAGAGCTCAAAATGAAAAAATGCATCTCAACCAAGAGATGAATGTCTCTCAAGAAATGGTTTTTAAGTATGACCACAAACCAATATTGGAGAACTCAAGGTCTCAACCAACACCAACTCTAGAACCTTCATAGCATTTCTCAGAACAACAAAAAATGTAGTTTTAAGGTGACCAAAAACTATGGAACAATCAATGTAGTTCCTCGAACAATTCCAAATCGGGAAGTGCTCGTTCACAAACAACTCAATTAGAAAAAACAAAATTCTCTCTGGTTACAACTCTGACTCTAATTGGTACAGGTTGTGGCTCAGGCTCGCTTGATCGAGTTTTTGCAACTCGAATCTCAATTCCAGCAAGATGAACTACATGAAATACAAAAGAAGAATTTTGAACCTGTAGTGGACCATCACAACTCTATCAATTCCCCCTTTGTTGGGTACATGGTAAGAAGATGAAGTACTCTTCATCACTGTAAGGCTGGTTAATACTATTGAACATATCCTATGGTATGACCTGCAAATCTTCTTGGTTGTTTTTCACCAATCCCAAGAAGCAATTCATCTGAAACTTAATTTCTCTCTTGTAGTAGTCTTCTTTCTGAAACATATGTTTGAGTGGTGATTTCACTTTCCACAATTCTCACACAGGTGAAGATCAAAACATTGATCGTTCACATGTCCAACTCTATTACATTGTTAGCATCGATCAACTTGTTCTGGAACAACACTATCCAAAAATCCAGCACTTCAAAATTGTATAGGTTTAGCAAAATCAAGAATATGAAAAGATACATCCAGGACATCCTTGTTATACCCCAAACTAGTTATGTGTTTGTTATGCGTAATTTCTTCCCACGGTATTACAAAGGTATTGTGAATGATAGGATTCTCATAAGTATGCAATGATTATCGCATACACTTTCCTGAAGATTACTTTCAGTGTTGGGTGTTCGTTATATCCTTTCCATGACTACCCTAAGTGCGGGGGAGAAAAAATCCCCCTGTATGTTTCGTCGGGTACAGTAGGGGGGTGGTTTCCCCCCTGCATAGGATTTGGGGAAGTGCCCCGGAAAATGTTTTTTGGACCATATATTAGGTGGGCAGACCTACCTATGGTTTTGTGCATGGATTTGACACATGGTTTTGGGCATGATGGTTTTATGTCCTAGGTATTTTGTAGAACCGATCAAGGGAACTATGGTTATGTTCTAATCCAGGGTTTATGGATGCTTCAGCATGTATATATATGTATTATAACATTGAAAGGAATATAATAAATCTAGTACTCCCAGTTTTGGGAACCAAGGGAGAATATCCGTGTATATTTGACTTATGTTTTATGCTCTCACCATTGTTCTAGAATTCATATGCAAGTAAATTTTGTACGGAGTTAAAACCTACATTTGGTATTAGAGCAATTTTGGCTTCAAGGGGATGCCTTTACTGCTGAAGGGTTTTTATCGAGCTTGCAGTAGACCTTGTTAAGTGGGAGATGTTCGAGATTGATTATTGTGTTGAACGAAGATGGCGAGCAGTGGAAAGATAGAGATCAAGAAATTTAATGGTCAGATTTTTGAGTTGTGCAAACTCAAGATGGAGGATCTGCTAGTGGATAAAGATTAGTGGATCACGGTAGATCCAGGTACTAAACCAACAACATTGTCAACTGAAGACTAGGCAAATTTGGATCAGAAGGAAAATATCACAATAATATTATGTGTCTCGGATTCATTATTGCTGAATGTATCAGGGGAAGCTTCAGCGAAGTATTTGTGGGACAAGTTAGGGAGTTTGTACCAATCTAAGTCTCTGGTGAATCAAATGTTCCTACAAAAAAGTTGTATAACTTGAGGATGAAATCTGATGGAGACTCAGTGACAGAGAATCTGAATGCCTTTAATAATGTGGTAAGTCGATTATTACCTATTGATATTAAAATTTCAGATGAAGATAAGTGCATCGGTTTGGTGTGTTCTCTACCAAATTTGTGGGTTAATCTGGTTGTCGTAATAGGTTGCAATGCAACTACCTTGCAGTTTGATGAAATAGTATCATCCTTGTTGTCGGAGGAGATGAGACGAAAAAATATGGAGGGCCAGAATGGTGATGCCTTGTCTGTACGAGGACGGTCCTAGAATAGAAACAAAAATAATTCCTTGAGTGGAAGACCTAAATCTCTAGGAAAACCTATAAAGGCGTGTTGGAAATGCGAAAAGGAAGGGCACTTCAAAAGGGACTGTAAATCTAAATCTCTTGAGAAAGGAAAGGGAACTAATGATGTTCCTTCTGCAGAGGCAAAAACCACCTCAGATGAAGGTGGGGATGTGTACTTGGATTCTTCTTCAAGTACACATGTAGATCATGAGGCATGGTTGATTGACTCAGGTGCATCCTTTCACTTTGCTCCACATAGGGAGTGGTTCTGCGAGTATGAGAAATATGATGGTGGTGATGTCTTCTTAGGGGATGAGAGGAAGGCTAGAATTGTTGGGCATGGAAAATTCAAGTTGAAGTTGCAAGGTGGAAAGATTAGAACACTTCCAGGTGTTCTGCATATCCCTGCATTGGCCAGAAATTTGATTTCTGTAAGCAAGTTGGATGTTGCAGGTGTAAAAATAGTGTTCGAGGAAGATACCTTCAAGATGGTTCGAGGAGCACTGGTATTGATGTGGGGAGTTCGAATTGGAACTCTATACAAACTTCAGGGTTCCTAAAAGTAGAGTAGAAAATCTAGTGGTCTCTGGAGAAAATACCATGTTATGGCATCAAAGGCTTGGACATATTGGAGAGAAGGGCCTTCAAATACTTCATGGTAATTGTATGGTAGAAGGTATGTCTAATTTCTCTCTAGATTTTGACTTCTATGAAAATTGTGCATATGGGAAGCAGAATCGGGTGAGTTTCCCCTTGGGTGCTAAGCGGGAGAAACAAATATTAGAGCTTATGCACAGTGATGTGTTTGGACCTGTGTCAGTTCCATCACTGGGTAATTCTATGTACTATGTATCATTTATAGATGACTTCTAAAGGAATACATGGATATATTTCCTCATGAAGAAATATGAAGTCTTTGACAGGTTTAAATAATTTAAGGCTATGGTTGAAAACTAAACGGAGAAGAAGATAAAGGCGTTGAAGATAGATAATGGTGGAGAGTTTTGCAAGAAGGAATTTGAAGAGTTATGCAAGACGTATGGTATAGCACGGAAGAAGACTACTCTATACACATTTTTGGGTGTGGAGCCTGATTATCTTATGTATTCAAAGGTATCGCTGCATTGGACCTCAGTTCGTAATGGGGCAGCAACGCCATCCGTAAAATATTCATTGCATGGGAGGTCCAGGGGGGCGGCTACAACCTTTGCGAGCCCCCCCCCCGATAGGGGGATTAGGGGCAGCGCCCACAAAGCCAAAAATAGATGTAAAATTTTGTAATTTTGTAGTCAATCTGGGCCGTTTATTAGGTGGAGATCTGACATTAGAAGTTATGTTTAATTTAGGGTTTTTTTCCCTAGAAGGCAACCCCTCACTATATACGAGGAAATTGTATTGCGTATATGTAGATCTGTATTCTGAGTGAGGAAGAGAGAGGAGATTGAGAGTGAAGAGGGAATTACAACAGATCTTCTGTAGGTTGTATCTCTTCAGTTTGTTGGATAATATAAAAGGAAGGATTGGTTGTTTCTCCGTGGATGTAGCCCAAACTGGGTGAACCACGTATATCTGTGTCTCTCTTGTTTTATGCATTTTCTGTGTTTATATTTATGCAATATTTTATGTGTTCCATTGCTCTGTAATATATAATTTTCTAACAACTGGTATCAGAGACGAAGGTCTATTTGGCTAATAAACTCGCAAAGGGTTCCTGGTTCGAGTAGGAGCAATGGCGGAATATGGTAGGTTTAGGGTCGAAAAATTTAATGGCCAAAACTACCAGCTGTGGAAGATGCAGATGTAAGATTATATGTATCAGAGAGATCTGTACCAACCATTGAGCAGAAAGGCAAAGAAGCTAACGAGTATGAAGACACAGAATGGGATATTCTCAATAGAAAGGCACTTGGAACAATACGGTTGTGCCTAGTGGCATCGGTAGCTTTTAATATTTCAAAGGAAACGACAACAGAGGGTTTAATGTTGACATTGGCCAAACTATATGAAAAACCCTCAGCCTCAAATAAGGTATTTCTTATGAAGCATTTATTTAATATGAAAATTTCAGAAGGTGGATCTGTTACTGATCATTTAAATGAATTTAATACAGTTACCAATCAGTTAAGTTCTGTAGGGGTAACTTTTGACGATGAAGTTAGGGCTCTGTTATTTTTGTGCTCATTGCCAGAAATTTGGAATGGTTTAGTTATGGCCATTAGTAACTCTGTCTCTGGATGATTCTAGTACTTTAAAGTTTGATGATGTTGTCGGTGCAATCCTTAGCGAGGAAATGCGACGAAAAAGCTTCAGTCTGACATCAGGTAATGCTTTGACTGTAGAGACTAGGGGAAGAATAATGGAAAGAGAAAAGAGCCTTGGATATCACAGTAAGTCAAGAAAAGGCAGATCCAAGTCCATATCAGGGATAGTGTGCTGGAAATGCAGGAAGAAAGGACACCTGAAGAAAGACTACAAGTCTGGGAAGGGAAAAGAAGGAGACACGCAGCAACAAAATAATCATGAAGTGAATGTAACAGGTGATGTGTTGCAAGATGGTTTTATTCTTTCTTTAGAAAATATTATTGATGCCTGGGTGGCAGATTCAGGGGCCTCATTCCATGCCACACCTGATAGGAATCATTTTCATGATTATGTTCAAGGAGATTTTGGATAGGTTCAATTGGGTGATGATAAACCCTGTAAAATCATTGGAATGGGTACAATTTTCATAAAACAACAGAATGGAAATCAATGGCTATTGAAGGAGATAAGGCATGTTCCAGATTTGTATTCTGAGTGAGGAAGAGAGAGGAGATTGAGAGCGAAGAGGGAATTACAACGGATCTGTTCTAGGTTGTATCTCTTCAGTTTGTTGGATAATATAAAAGGAAGGATTGGTTGTTTCTCCGTGGACGTAGCCCAAACTGGGTGAACCACGTATATCTGTGTCTCTCTTGTTTTATGCATTTTCTGGGTTTATATTTCTGTGATATTTTATGTGTTCCATTGCTCTGTAATATATAATTTTCTAACACAAACCTTAGCAAAATGGACTTGCAGAAATAATGAATAGGACGTTAATGGAAAAGGCAAGAAGCATTCTCAGTAGTATCGAGTTAAGACAGGAATTCTGGGCAGAGGCGGTGGGGGCTGCATGTTTCTTGGTCAACAGTTCACCTTCATCAACGTTGGAAGATAAGACTCTCCAAGAGGTATGGTATGGTAAGAAACCTTCTCTTTCACATATGAGGGTATTTGGATGTGATGCATATGTAAATGTTCCAAAGGATAAAAGAACAAAGTTGGATAGTAAATCTGAAAGGTGCATCTTTATTGGGTATAAGGATGGTTTAAAAGGTTATAAGCTTTGGAACCCAAAAACAAGGAAGGTTGTGTACAACTGAGATGTGGTGTTTAGAGAGGTGAAAGATGATATTAAACATGAAGGAATCGGAAGATGAAGAGCCACAAACTCCAGCGGTGAGAAGATCAATTCAAGAAAGAAGGAAACTAGAAAGGTATAGTCCATATGCTTTGTGTTCAAAATTTTCTTTATCTATTACTGATGATGATCCCAGAACTGTGAGGGAAGAAGTTTATTCAAAGGATAGAAAACTCAAGAAAGAGGCCATGGTTGATGAAATGGCATATTTGCACAAAAATGAGGCTTGGGATCTAGTGGAGTCGCCAACTGGAAGGAAACCCATTGGAAAAAAATGGGTGTTTAAGAAGAAGATGAATGCATAAAGCAAGGTGGAGAAATACAAAGCTTGATTGGTAGCAAAAGGTTATTGGCAAGTGCCAGGAATTGATTTTGGTGATACCTTTTCTCCTGTTGCCAATATAAATTCTATTAGATTACTTTTATCTGTTGTTGCTGCTTTTGATTTTGAGGTAGAACAGATGGATGTGAAGACAACATTTTTTCACAGGGATCTGGAAGAAGAGATATGCATGAAGCAACCTAAAGGCTTTGCGGTGAAGGGTAAGAAAGCACTGGTATGCAAGTTAAAAAAAGTCTTTGTATGGGTTAAAACAGTCACCAAGGATGTCGTATCTGAAATTTGATACATTTATACAGGGACTTGGCTTCACTAGAAGCAAAGTAGATCACTGTGTGTAGTTTAAATTAATTGGTGACCGTGTTATTTATCTTGTCTTGTATGTGGATGTTATGTTTCTGGTTGGAAATGACAAAGAAATTATCTAGGATTTGAAGACCCAATTGTCCTCCAAATTCGGCATTGAAAGATCTTGATGCTACAAATTATATTTTGGGCATGGAAATTAAACAAGATCGGGAAAATAGGAAGCTCTGGCTAAACCAGAGGAAGTATGTTGAGACAATATTACAGATATTTAATATGAAGGATAGTAAACCAGTGAAGGTTCCTATTCCTGTAGGTATAAATTTATCTATTGAACAGGTTCTCAAGACACAAAAAGAGGAAGAGGACATGTTCCATGTTCCATATGCAAGTGCAATCGGTAACCTGATGTTTGCAATGGTCTATGCTAGACCATACATTTCACATGCAGTGGGATTATTGAGCAGGTTTATGTCAAAACTAGGGAAGGAGCATTGGACAACATTGAAGCGGGTTTTCAAGTATTTGGGTGGCACTAGTGATTATTGTTTGTGCTACCAAGTAAGACCATGATTGGACAAATTTTGGACATCCATGGCTTTGTTGATGCAGACTGAGCTAGAAATCTGGACCAGAGAAGATCTACAAGTAGGTATGTGTTTAACCTATTTGGAGGTGCAATCAATTGGATGAGTAAGAGATAGTCTGTAGTGGCCCTTTCAACTACAGAGGTATAATACATGACAACCACTCATGCAAGCAAGGAAGCAGTTTGGTTGCAGAGATTGTGTTCAATGGGGTTAGTACAACAAGCTATAAGGATAGACTATGACATTCAAAGTGCAATTTTCTTGGCAAAGAACCATGCTTATCATTCAAAGACAAAGCACATTAATGATCAGTATCACTTTGTGAGGGATATGGTTGAGGACAAAAAGGTGTCGCTGGTAAAGGTGGACACTTTGAAGAATATTGCATATGCATTGACAAAGTATGTGAGCACTGAGAAGTTCTCTTGGTGTAGAGAACCAATGGGCGTTGTAGGGCTGGATCAATTACTAAGCTCTCATGTGGCCCCTTATGGGAAGAAAACAACAAGTGGGAGAATGTTGGGTGTGTGTTATATTCTTTCCATGACTACCCCATATGTGGGGGGGTCACAAGGGGGCAACAATGGCCCCCCTGTATGTTGTGTTGGATGCAACAGGGGGGTAGTAGCCCCCCTGTAAAGGGTCCACGGCAGCACCCCAAGAATTTGTTTTTGGACCCTATATTAGGTGGGTGAACCTACCTATGGTTTTGTGCATGGATTTCACACATGGTTTTGGGCATGATGGTTTTTTGTCCATGGTATTTTGTAGATCTAGTAAAGGGAAATACGATTATGTTCTAATCAAGGGTTAATGGATTGGGGCTTATGGATGCATCGGCATGTATATATATGTATTGTGACATTGAAAGGAATATAATGAAAAATCAATCTGGTAGTCCCATTTTTGGGATCTAGGGGAGAATCTTTGTTTATATATATATTATGTTTTATTCTCTTGCCATTGTTTATTTTCTAAATTTTAGAATTCGTATGCAGGTAATTTTTGTACGGGGTTAAAACTTACATTCTATTGCACCCAAATTTCTCCTGAAATGTCTTTACAGATCTAATTAGATTTTTATTTTTGATGGGAGTCAAAATAAAAAAGAAAGTTATGAAAAGAAACAAGTTCAGAATCACAATGCTTCTTCGAATGTTCGTCTCGCTGTAATTGCAACTCTATTTTGAGAAATTCAATAATCTCTTGAGCATTTTTCAAATATGTTTGGATGTCAAAGAGTGTCTCCTTGCTGACTTGGACACTATTATGAATAGTAGATAGCATTAAATTTCTTAGTAACTGTAACAAATCATCGACTCTGGCCATTTTTTCATCGAGAATACACCCAATAGAAGCAAATTTACAGTGATTTAACTGGGTGTTGGATTCAACATAAGTCGACAAGTAAGGGTGGTATTAAGTACACAAAACTAGTGATACTACAAAGACAATAACATTACTTGCTTCGTCCTAGACCACTTCTCAAAGACTTTCACCTAAAATATGCCACTAGATAAAATAATTTACTTTTCAAAAATGCTTCAAAACATGATTGTGAAACCCTCTCCAAGGAACTTAATTTTAGCTTGACTTATTTTAATCTTTGAAAATAATTTTTTTTCAATATAGTTTTCCAAAGCAATTGCTTCTTGGCATGGAAAACAATTATTACTATGTTAAATACACTTGTCAAAAGTCTTGTTATTTCGAAGATAGAATATTTAATGCTGCACATAAATGAAAATTGCTAGCAATTGCTAACTAATCCTTCCTCAAAAATTCATAATACATATTTGCAACTTTACTACATCTGGAACCAAAGTTATATTCTCAAACAATGTAACAAAAGAATATTTACTATGGACAATTTTACCTAGTGCAACCTTTTCTCCTTTATCGTTCTTCAAATCATTTAAAATTTCTTCTGTGGTGGTAATTTTCCATGCAAATCCAGACAGTATTGCTGCAGCTTCGACTTCTTGCTCTAAATATGTTGGAGTCTCGATTATCTATTTGTTTTTAAAATAGAAATATTTCTTCTAGAATCTGACTTCGATTGGAATCTTAGAGCGTTCAAACAACTAAATATTACTTTAAATTACAAACTTCCCGTTGTCCTCATCAGTTTCTTCATAAACCACAACTTTTCTAGTTCTTATAATTATCGGCAATGTTGCATTTATATTTTCCACAGTTCTCTTAAAAAAAAAGGTATCTGATTATTAGTCATACACCTTGATTGCAAAACACTATAATAACCACATTTGAAGGTCAAATTACATATGTCTCCAAATAATAACAAATGGTGAAGAATGCAACAAAAAATTCTACTAACTGGGTAAATACCAACCTTAATCATTGAATGAATTTTTACATTACAACCATTAGAAATATATGACTGCCCATGTCTTCCAATTAGCCATCATCTTACAAATGAATAAAATGAATAAGTGACATCAGGATACACAACACGTAACTCACCTGAGATTGGGGTTTACACTTGTTTTCCTTCAAAGATCCATTCACATTCCCATCATCATACAATCCATTAATTAAAATATTATATGTCAACATTAAGAAAAATTACCTTTATTGACATTTCTTCAAAGAAAAACTTCAACAACATGTGGTTTTTACTGCAGCGTCGAAACCGTAAGTCTCAAAACCGCTTCTTTATCACTTTCAACGACTTCCAGTCTACAACGGTCATTCAATAGTATTTTATTTTTAATTCATGCACCAAACACCGGTCTTTTCTTCCGGCTTCATGCACTAGACACCAACACTCAAAGAATATTTTCACTCCAATAGTGATAGGATAAACACCATATATCAACTTTCAAAGCCATGGATGAATTATTGCAACATTCTAGAAAGGAGTGCTCAATGTTCTAGATGGCCACAAAACTAGTGATCCAGGTGGCTGTTGGTGGTCACCTTCCTATTCCACTTGGAACCCCACCATTGTCTCTTTCAATTTTTCAGTTTCCTTAATTGTAGCACAATTTACTATTTTTGGCAATTTTTCGTGTCGTGAACTTCCGGAGCCGTTTTGAGGCCCTAAACGACTTTTTTTGGGAAAATCAAGGCAACCAATTCTCATTGAGTAACATTTGGCACTCAAAAGTTGTAGTACCCGGATAGATATTTCTAACGAGGTATTTTGCGCATCAAACGAATATTTTATGTCAAAGTTACGACCCCGGGAAGTTGATGTACCAATTTACCCAAACGGGGCCCATAGTTTTGGCACTTCATCTCCTAGGGTTAGGTTTTTGGATGTTTAGGGTTTTCCATTGTTTCTCAATAATAAATAGGCATTTGAGCCTCATTGTAACACAGTTCAAAGGCATGTAGCTGCCACATCCCTTCTCAAAGATAATCTACCATCGCCCAAGCTAGTCTTATTTGCATTATGTTTGTAAGCATATTTCAATATTTGATATTAATGAAATGAAGTCTTATTTCTGTTGCATCTTTGTTTTATGGTTATATCTTGAATTTTTTGCTTTCATGTTTAAGTTCGGAATAGTGGTATTAGAGCAGTCTACTTTTTCTATATTTTTCTTTGTATGTCCCCAACGAGGTCGAGATATAAGGAGTTAGTGATCGAACTACTCAAACCTTTATGAGACCAGCCTCGAAAATCCTGACGGCCTCCCATGGCCAAAGAGAAGAAAGACTAGGGGGTAGGAGATCCTTTCAAAATCTTGCTTGAAGAAGCCCTCAAGCAATAGAGGGATGCAATGATGGACAAATTTTCCCAGATCCTTCAGTGGCTACCCAAAGACGACGCATCTCCTTCTAGTGGCAACTCTAGAAGTGCCACACACTTTAATGTACAAGTTAACTTTTACATCCCCATATTTTAAGGTCAGATAGATGGGGATGCCATAGATAAATGGTTAAATCTACTAGAAGGATATTTTTTTGTTCATGATTTTTCCAGCCGGGAAAAGATTACTTTTTCACTTCTTAAAGTTGCAACCCACATTAAGGACTTGTGGGAAACCTACTGTGAGAAGAAGGAAAAATTTACACACTCACTATTTTCAGTCGCATCCACTTGGAATTTGTTCTAGGACACCATGAAGGAGCAATACTACCCTGTCAAGAGCTATGGGGATAAATGCATAAACTAGACCATGCTACGGCAAAGAAGGTACCAAGACATGCCTGAGTTTACCAATTTTTTTCATACCCTTTGTACAAAGTTGGGTATAAAGGATTTTGAACAGAATTTGGTACTCAAGTACCATGATTGTCTACACAGGTACATCTAGAATGAGAGGAGTTCTTGGACATCTCCTCACTCAGCATGGCATACCGATACGTTGTCAAGATTGAGGAAAAGTTTAAACAGAAAAAGCAAGACTTTGGATCTACGAATTTGAAGCAAGGGAAAGGTGCCCCAAAACCGCAAAGTAAAGGACAGAGCCAAGGTGGCGCAGCCTAGGATAACCCATCTAAGCCACAAGCAAAGAAAAACACCACGAAGACAAAGAAGGACATGATAAAGTGGTGTGAGTTCCATAAGAGATCCACTCATAACACAAGTGAGTGTCAGGCCAAACAGTCGTTGGTGACCGAGATGAAGGCTTCTAAATCAGACGCATGTTCTGACTTTGAGTCAGAACCGGACAAAGGGAATGATAAAGGCAAGCAGATCATTGACATGGACCCCAGTGCCACCATGGCCACCACCAAAATCGAGAAGATTGATCCTCGTGATCCAATTGAGGGGGAACGCCTATTCCACTCACAGATGTGGGTGAAGGGTTCTCCACTGCAATTCATTGTCAAAAACGGGAGCCAAAAGAACCTCATTTCAACAGAGGTCATGAAGCAGCTGGGCCTACCGACTACAACACATCCACTATCATACACCATTGGGTGGCTTCACTAAGGATTAGATCTCTGCATTAGCCAACAGTGTTGCCTTCCCTACAACATCAAGCCCTTCATGGATGAGGTACTGTGTGATGTTGCTCCTCTTGAAGTTTGTGATGTATTATTAGGACAACCATACTTATAGAATCGGTATGTTGTTTATGAGTCTAGACCTCGCTCTATTATTATTGCTTTGGGTTATAAGTTATACAAAATACCAAAGGTAGCCCCACCTACCACCATCTCTTTGATCTTTGCTAATCAATGTAGTAAGATCATCTCCGAGACTAGGAAATGTGTTTTCTTTTTTATTCACTCTCAAAGTAAGGGGAAGATCGTAGCCACATCCATGGCCCCCAAGAAGGGTTCCTCCACATAGCAGAAGCGGGTGGATAAAGTTGTGGAAGAATACACAGACATCTTCTCCTCACCCATAGAGGTACCCTTGCATTTTCAAGTCAAGCATTCAATCGATCTTACTCCGGGAGCACCTTTACCCAACGGGCTGATATATCATTGCTCCATTCTAGAAAATGAAGGGATCGAGCAGAAAATCTAGGGGTTGCTACAAAGGGGCACATCCGATCAAGTTCCTCGCCTTGTTGGATCCCGAATATACCTGTACAAAAGAATGATGGGACCTAGAGGCTCTGCATTGATTATCAGGCCCTAAACAAAATCAATGTCAGGAACATGTATCCAATCCCATGGATTGATGACCTTCTGGACCAACTAAAGGGGGCCAAGTATTTCAACAAGATCAATCTGAAGTTTGCCTATCACCAAGTTCCAATAGAGCCCATAGATGTATGGAAGACTGCCTTCAAATCTAAGGAAGGCCTTTTTGAATGGTTGGTTATGTCCTTCAGGTTGAAAAATGCCCCTGCTAATTTTATGAGACAAATAGATGACACCTTGTGGACCTTCACCAACTCATTCGTGGTTGTTTATCTAGATGGCATCCTCATCTTCAGCAAGACCTAGGAAGAAGACTTGCAACACATTCAATAGGTCCTTTAAACCCTTCGAAATCACAAATTGTGTGCCAACTTGGAAAAATAAACCTTTGGCACGAGCCAGGTCCAATATTTGGATTACAACATAAATGAGAGTTGCATGCATGTGGATCTGACTAAGATCCAATTCATTCAGGATTGGCTAGCCCCGACCACTCTAACGAATCTTCGCAACTTTTTGGGCCTTGCAAATTTTTATCGAAGGTTCGTGTTGGGATTCTCCCATATCACTTGACCTTTGAGTTAGATTACTAAGGGCGGTGCTAAAGAAAAGTTTTCCTGGTTCAAGTCCCAACAAAAGGTGTTCGTTGAGTTGAAGCACCACCTCTACTCTGCACCAAAACTCACACTGCCAAACCTACAACAACCATTTGAAATCGATACAAACACCTCAAACTATGATATTGGGGCAGTCCTCACCTAGCATGGGCATCTAGTGGCCTATCACAGTGAGACACTTTGCGATACACTTCGGAAGCACCCCACCTATGATAAAGAGATGTATTTCATCGTACAGGCTTGCCGGCAATGGAAGAATTACATTCTGGGGCAGCAGACAGTCATCCACAGCGATCACCGACCTCTTCAGTTTATATAGACACAAGGGAAGTTACAGAATGATCGCCATCAAAAGTGGTCTACATATCTGCAAAAATTCCACTTGAACATTAAATACAAAAAGGGCAGCATTAATCATGTTGTATACTGCCTCAGTTGACCCACAGTTGAAACACTAACTACTGTTCTCAACTCTTGTGGCCATGAGATCTCTGGATGGTCATAACTATACAAAAATGATCTAGAATTAGCTTCCACATACCAGATGCTAGTAGATGTAAAGAAAGCTCTTGATTTCCACCTCCAAGACACATTATTATGCTACTTAGGCCACCTTTGTGTTCCTTCAAGCGAGCGTGCCAACCTGATTTGGGAGAAAATTGTCAGGTCGTGGGACACTTTGGTGTGGATAAAATTGAGGTTGTACTACAAAGTTACTCTTATTGGCCTAAAATCTGACTGGATGTTAGGAAATATATCAGATCCTGCACTACCTGCACCATCGCCAAACCAACAATCAAGAAGCAAGGCATGTACACTCCTCTGGCTACTCCCAGCTAGCTGTGGGAATCCATCTCCATGGACTATATGTCTGGCCTCCCTTCTACCAAGCATGGTAATGACTGTGTATTTGTGTTCGTGGATAGATTTTCTAAGATGGCTATATTGGTGACCTGCAAGAAGAGTATCATAGCAAAGGACACTGCCAAACTCTTCTTTGAATGAGTATGGGTACATTTTGGGATCCCATCCGACCATTATATCAGGTCAAGATAGCAAAATCATGAGCACATTCTTGTCGAGCCTCTGGACACTATTGGACACCAAGCTCACCAAGTTGACTGCCTTCCATCTCCAGACTGATGGCCAGACGAAGGTCGTCAATAGGATGATAGTGTACATACTACACATGTACAACTCCAAGCATCCACGAACCTGGGATGAAAGTCTTCCCTATGTTCAACACAGTTATAACAGAGATCTCCATAGCTCGATTGGTCGCAGAACCTTTCAAGTGGGTCTAGGATTTCAACCATTATGTCTGATTGATGTTGCCATGCCTCATGCGACTACATAGACAGAATCCACACATGTATTGTCCAAGGCTGATAAAGCGACCAGATTTATTGAACACATCCAACACATTCGCCAGCAGGTTCACGACATCTTGGAGAAGTCAAATGCCTAGTACAAGCAACGACATGATCAACATCGAGTGCCACACAAGTTTCAGGTGGGCGACAAATTTTGGTTGCATTTGTAGAAAGAACGCCTTACCGGAGCCCATTGGAAGCTCAAACCACTCCAATATGGTCCTTACACCATTACCAAGGTTGTGAAAGACAATGATTTTGACCTCAACATTCATCCATTCCTTGGCCTGCACCTAGTGTTCAATGTGGATTGCCTTGGACCATACTTCCCACCATTACTCGACACATCAGACAATGCAAAATAGCTTACTCCAACAGAGATAAACCAAAAATTCATGGAAAAGGCCACAACTAATCGGATTATGGTCACAGACATCAAGAACACTCGCTAGTAGAAGATCCCACTATATCGGGTTGTCAAATTTGGTCAACTCCTGCACCAAGACAAGTGGCTCACGAGGGATCAAGTTCAACGAAAGTTTCCCCATCTCATGGAGGCACTCAATGCAATGGGGACCATTTATTCCTAAGGGGGGAGGATTGATCCAAGTGGATGTTGGTGGCCACCCACCTATTCCACTTAGAGCCCACCATTTTTTCTTTCAATTTTTCAGTTTCCTTAATTTTAACACAATTTACTATTTTTGGCAATTTTTCAGGTCCTGAACTTCCAGAACCATGTTGAGGCTCTAAACAATGTTTTTTTGGAAAAATGAGCTTGAAAATTTTATTCCTCGAATAAATCTTTCTAAAGAGGTATTTTAAGCGTCAAACGAAGATCGTATGCTGAAGTTACAACCCCGAGAAGTTGATGTGCCAATTTACCCAAACAGGGCCCATAGTTTTAGTGCTTCATCTCCTAGGGTTAGGTTTTTGGATGTTTAGGGTTTTCCATTGTTTCTCAATAATAAATAGGTCTACGAGCCTTATTGTAACACAATTCGGAGGCATGTATCCACCACATATCTTCTCAGAGATAAACTACCATCGCCCGAGCTAGTCTTATTTCCATTATGTTTGTAAGCATATTTCAGTATTTGATATTAATGAAATGAAGTGTTATTTCTGCTGCATCTTTGTATATTTATGGTTATATTTTGAATTGTTGTTATTGTTTAAGTTTGGATCAACCAGTTGCACAATTCAATCAACATGGCGGATGAACTACCCACTCTAGTACCATTGTAAGACACACAAGATTGGAAACCAATCTCAAAATTATATTAATGATTTCAATGAATGATGTACAATGTGTACATATTAATACATACAAGAAACCGAACTAACCCAATATTGAACCCCGAGGATTAGTTGTCTAACACACATAACTTCTCGAGACTTTGAATCACCCTCTCCATGAAACCATGGGAGCTTTGGAAAATGCAAAGCTGACCTTGAGTATTTAATTTAATTTTTATTGGAGGTGTGAGTATTCGTGAAGGAGATATGCAGATGACATTATTTTTTATTTAACATTGTACTTTATGATTACTACTAATATTGGCAATGGTTATGGGATTTCAGATTACAACGAAAAACATTGACTGTCACAACAGTATGGGCAGTGCAGAACGACTGTGTGAAGCAAACAATATGCAAAAAAACAACTACCTATGTGCAAAGTATCAACTCATTGAAAAACATGCTCCCAATTCAGAACCAAAGCTTTTCATGATCTCTGATCCAACCCACGAACGGTTTTCCTCTGAAGACTACTAGCATGGATAGGAACCATTGTGTAATAAAGTGCTTATGCGTGTCATGACACATTGGTTTGTTCGCATTACCTTTAGAAATAATATGACGGTGGCACAACATTGCAATAAGAATGGCCAAATTCGTATCGCAAAGGGAATTGTTTTTCCATTTTGTTTACTATTTTATGGTTGGATTTGAGTAAAGCAAAGGCCCAGACAAATCAATGGTGCTAACTGCGATGTTGGTGAATTTGTTTCAGACCAACGCCCTTCAACAATCATAACCGAAGGATAACTGAAAAAAATTGCAGGCTAGTTTTTCACGATGTCTTTTTAATATTATTAGGAGTGAATGGTTTTTCTGTAACATTACATGTGACTGTGTTCCTATGCAAAAGACATTTAAAGGTCCAGAGGGAAGAATGTCAATTCTGACAATGCTCTCTTCTCATGCTTATTATTTTTGGGAGTAAGATTTAGGGTTCGGTTGTAAAGTTAGTCATCAATTTTGTGTGGTTGAATCTTATTATAAAATTAATTATTAATTTAATAATTGGATTTACGATGAAATTAAGTTAAAGTGCTCGCTGGAGGCAACTTGCTTGTTGTCTTCCCCGACATGATAATCAACTTTAAAACAAATGAAAACATCAAGAAAATCATTACAAAGTACCATAAACCTCTGATTACATCCAATGCTCTGGCCTTAACACACGCACGTAGTTGGCTCAAGAGTTAAAATAAATCACAATACTGCATCCATCATGCATACAAATGGGTTTGTTGGTCAGAGATAGATAACAAATATAGTTGGGATTATGGGAAATCATGTTTCATGCACTTCATCCAAAGTTATGTCCAAAGTAGTGAAGGTCATAGCACTATATAGCAACATCCAACAATTCAAGAGGCCAATAAAACCTGCAGAGTTGATGCTCGACAATCCCCAACATTTCATTTGCTATTCCACACCATAGAAATGAAGGGGTGAATCTTAGTATTGTGAGTATCTTTTACTATGCAAAGGAATCTTTCTCTGCAAAATGATACATAATAATATTAATCGGAGATTTGTCCAACCCCCCCCCCCCCCCCACCCCCCCCCCCATGTCTACATAAAGGGCCTGCAATCGCATCCGTTATGGCATAATTGGGTAGAGTAGTAGCATAACAATGTCAATGTCTGTGTTAGTGTTAGAGCACTCGCCAAGGGAATGACCACTCACAGAAATAGTTTATTTTTATTTTTAAATGATTTGTCAGAGACTGACAAATACTGAAAATAAAACACCCTCCACTAGGGGAGTTATGTCCCATCAAAGCTCGTTGAGCCAATTGAATATTAGAAATAAGATTTCCACAAAATTAGAAAATTATTTTTAATTTACAAAAGAAAGAAATATTTAGCATTTTCCCAAAACTTTGGTTAAAATTGTAAAAACACAGCAAAATAATGCAAAGTCAATGCTCTTTGACTGCGAGGTGGATGTTATAGTCCCTGCAGGGACTGATAAAATAAAAAACAACCCTCACTTGTTATAATTATGTTGATAGTAGGCTTGGAGTATATCCTAAAAGCAAGGACTAATAAAATAAAAAAACAACCCTCAATTGTTATAATTATGTTGATAGTAGGCTTGGAGTATATCCTAAAATTGTTTGTGCTTGGTTAAAAGCTCTTCTTCCTCGGATGTAAGGAAACAAGAGTTCATGCCCTAAAACTGCTCCTGCTTGGTTACGAGCTCTTCTTCCTCGAACATAATGAAATGGTTTAACGGCCCAAGACCGAAAGGAATCTGGCAGGAGCGAAAACCTAAACCCTTACAAACATCCAATGGCTAATTCTAGGTGGTGTGGTCTTCCTTAAATAACAGTGATGAGTCTACCTGCATTTGCGGCTAGAGCCAATGATGGTTGTCCTTACTACTAGTTTGAGCACTGAGTTATGATAGGTTTTCCACTATGTAAAAGAGAAAAAAAAATTGTTGATATGCATCCTTCCTATTGAAAAATGGTAGAATAATCTCTCTTTTAAATCAGAGATCTCAATCTTGTGGTTGAGAATAAAAAATGTTGGAATATTCTAGTCATATCCTCTACATCAATGAATAAAATTTTCAATATTAACTCTTTTGCATCTCTAAATCCATATGTTTATCAATAATGAACATGTTTACCTATTTATATTTATATAATATAATCATTAAATTATTATGTTGGTTATTGCACCGAGAGGCGCCCAATATATGAGGAAGATGTTGTCACGTAACCTAATGTACATTAAAAAATATGAGGGAGATAATATTAAAAAAAATATGAGGGAGATGTTGTCACGTAGCGTAACGTTACATTAAAAAAATATTAAAAAATATGAAGGAGATGTTGTCACATAACGTAACGTTACATTAAAAAAAAAATATGTGTTGGCTAATATATATTTTATATGCTGAAGATATGTGTAACGTTACTATATATGTGTCGGCTAATATATAATGTATATGTTGAAGATATGTGTCGGGTAATATTAACAAACTCAATTTTGAAAAAAGAGATCGATTAGCTTATTCATTGAATAACAAAGAAACTTAGGTAAAGGATGCAGAGGATTCAATTGAACATATCCCGTAGTAATAACGAGATAAATTTTGTGCCAACTGAGCATATCTTGTAGTAATAACGAGGTAAATTTCGTGGCATTTGGCATTTAGGTTTTTAGTTGTGTGATTTCTGTAATAACGAGGTAAATTTTGTGGGAAATATTGAGTAGAATCTAATATTTAGAGTGGGGTCTCACCTGAAATATTAGGTAAAATTTAATAATATTACATTTTAATTAGTATTTCTCCCCACCCATGGCCACTTTTTATTAGGTGGGGGTGGTCATAAATATTGGATAACATATAATATTGTAATATTATACTTTATGTAATCAATATATTTGTAACACTTAATATAGATGTGTTCCATCTATAAATTTAATTAATAAGCCTATAAAAACTTAATGTTTACGATATAACAAAATTTTTAATCATGAATATTTACCATGGATATTATTAACTTCTAAGTAGGTTGTTTTACAATACCATGGGCCAATACCCACAAGTGAAAGAAAGACAAGGAGAGGAGGGAAGAAAATTATAACACCATGGGCTACTACCATGGTTTATCAATACCATGGTTATGTTATGGATCTAGGCTTTTAATTGTTACAATACCATGGGCCAATACCATGGCTTATCAATACCACATGCCCAAAAACAATAGCTTATTTCAAAATAACAATATTTTACAAATATTTTATTTTAATTTAATTTTATAACATTTTTAATTAAATCTAAGAGCAAAAAGGTTATAATTACTTCTGAGGTATATCTAAACCCTCCATCCTCATGACTACTAACTATATCTTCATAGAGATTATATGGAGGTTTTAATAAATTAAAAAATGAGAATACTTTTATATATACATATGTGAAATTTATATAATATAAATAATATTATAAAGAACTAGGATAGATGCATCTTAATCAAGGATCCAAACGAAGTGAGAAAGCAAAGTGATTAACAATGATAGAGGAAAGATAGTGGGTGATTCCTTTAATCTTTTTATTATTGTATTTTCTTTAACATTATTGATCCAAAATATAGGTTTAATATTTTACATACTGAGAGAGAGAAAGGAAGAGAGTTAGGAGGGGAGAGAGGGAGGGAGAGAGGAAATGAGGGAAGAGAGAGAAAAGGAGAGGATAAAGATAGGGAAAGAAGGGGAAGAGAGAGACAGGGAGACATATATATGGAGGGGGAGAGAGGGGGAGAGAGAGTATACGTATGATGGGGGCAGAGACAAAGGGAGGCGGGTGAGAAGGGGAGAAAGAGGAAGCAAAAAGAGGACTTGAGAGAGAGGGGGAGAGAGAGACATGGAGTTGGAAGGGGAAGAAAGATATAGAGAGAGAAAGGTGGAGAGGGAGTGGCATGGGAGAGATGGAGAGTCAATGAGAGAGAGAGAGAAGGGGAAGAGATAGAGAGGAAAGGGAAGAGGGAGAGATAGATAGATATATAGATAGATATGGGGGGGGGAGAGAGAGAGCGTGGCATATGTTTAGGGGGTTGAGATAGAGAGATGGAGGGAGGTATAAATATAGATGGTAGGGGGAGAGAGGAAACAAGAGAAAGATAGAGAATGTTAGGGAGAGGCATATAGAGTGAGACGAGGGAGAGAGGGAGGGGAAGAGAGAGAAGGAGAGGAGAAGGGAGATAGACACATAATGGAAGGTGGAGAGAGAGGGAAGAAGAAAGAGTCACATAGAGACAAATACAGACATAGAAGTTAGATCTAGAAAGTCATGAATATTTTAGATTTTCACTAAAATAGATGTATTGATTTCAATGTAGTTGTTGATTTCTAATCCTATTTGATCACATGCACTATATGCATTGATTTCAGTGTAGATGTCGATTTATAATTCTATTTAATACCTTATAGTAGATGCATTGATTTCAGTGTCGATGTTGATTTCTACTCCTATTTGATTGCTTGCACATGATGCATTGGTTTCAATGTAGATATTGATTTCTAATCCTATTTGATCGCTTGCACTAGATGCATTGATTTCAGTGTAGATGTCGATTTCTAATCATATTTAATACCTTACACTAGATGCATTGATTTCAACGTAGATGTTGATTTCTACTCATATTTGATTGCTTGCATTAGATGCATTGGTTTTAGTGTAGATATTGATTTATAATCCTATTTGATTGCTTGCACTAGATGCATTGATTTCAGTTAGATGTTGATTTCTAATCCTATTTGATTGTTTGCACTAGATGCATTGATTTTAGTGTAGATGTTGATTTATGATTTGATGCAACAAGATGTATGATGTACATTAATTTCAAAGTAATTAGATTAATAGTGTGCATTGATTTCAGTGTAAGCACATCTCTACCTCCTCCATCTATATCTTTATCTCCTGTTGTCTCTCCTTCTCTATCTTTGTATCTCAACACCTAAACATACACACACACTCTCCATATCTATCTATCTATCTCTCCCTCCCTCCCTGTCTTTGCCTCTCTCTTCTTACCTCTTCCCTCCATATATATCTCTATCTCCCCTTGTCTCTCCTTCTCACCCCCAAAACATACACACTCTCTCTCCATGTAAGCACATAAAAATTATTCAACCATAAATACAATACTTGAATTTTCATCCTAAATAAAATGTTTGCTTACTTGAATTTATAATTGGTTACATTCTTAATATTACCATTTTTCATCATTCAACATTGTTAATTACTTTTCATTCAAACGTGGTAATAGAAAATAACTACCATTGAAAATTATTTGGGATTTAACACTCCATAAGTCACAATGATTGACTTTGGAGAAAACTACTATTAATATTAGAAAGCAACAAAGACAAGGTATGTTGTTTACTATAGTAGTTTGAGTTAAATATTTGAATGGTCTACGATTCCAACTACTCTTTTCATATGATCGATATGAGAAAATGGAAAAAAATGGTTTCAGATTGATTGCAATAAAGATTGTTTGTAATTGACTATATTCTTAGTATTCACATGTTCTATCTATCAAAATTGTTACATTGACACTTTGCACTCAAAATTTGTATTTCATCATTTTTCATCATTCAAGTTACTAACAATCTCTCTCATCTCAACAAACTGAGGTAAATAAGAAAATTTTAAATTAAATTGACCAAATTAATCTTAAACATATTTAGCATATTTAAAATTATCAAAATAATTAGATGTTCAACAAATTTTGTATGACCGCACACGACTGAAACCAGCCTAGATCCATCTTAACACCGGATCTATCAAGCGCCGAGAGGGATCAAATCTCTCGAGGTGCAAACCTTTCCTCAAATTTTGCACTCAAAAAATAGGTTTGCACCTCGAGAGATTTGATCCCTCTCGGCACTTGATAGATCCAATGTTAAAATGGATCTTCAAATAACAATCGACATCATTGTTATGCAATGTATTATAGGTAAATAGGCTCATAAAATGAACTAGAACGTTCTCCTCCCTATAAGATCTATTTGCAGGTGTTTTAACGTTGTTTAATGCAAACAAATTTGTGTATTTATATTTTATGTTTTCCACCATCTTTCGATTTTGGACAAAACTTTTAAAAGCTTTATCATTAATTATGAATGTGTGAATGGGATCATTGGTTATGAATTGTTATAGGATGAAAATTCATGAGATTAAAAGCTCTAGTCAATTCTCATCAACGATTTAATTTGTATGACTATTAGCACAAGCCTAGCCCATACCAACTCCAATATTAGATGGGATTAATCCACTTGTGAGATAATTTCACCATGATTGTGATAAGCTAGATGGAGCTTGAACACCTAATGCAACCATGTTTATCCCAGGTGTAGCTTCCACCTCAACCTCTCCCATAAAAATTGAACGAATGACCCCTAAAAATTGAACGAATGACCTAATGAAATAAATCCTACACAAGCCAGCTTATATTTAGTTACACTGTAATAAATTTCCAGTGGTTAAACGAAAGTGGACGGATAATTGAATCTAACGGAATTTCATCATTCAACAGCTGCCTCCCCAACCTTTGTCATTTGTTACATTAAAGAACAATCTCGATGTAATGTCCGTGGCGGCAAACCTGTTTTTAAAATCTCTTTCTTGTCATCTACACTGGATAATATCCTTCTGGCAATGCAAGGAATGTCGCACACCAAATACAAGCACGTACTCAAACAAAGGTTTGTATGTTGCGACAATTGAAAAGAACAGCTGCAACTAACTCACTCTGCGTTGGTTCACCCAACAGCCTTTGTATTCTATTACCGATTGAAAGGAGAAAGGAGATAGCTACAACTAATTAAGTGTACCCTGGCTCAGCCTGTCAAATGTCCCGAAGTATGACATGTAGCCAATTGACATGAGAAACACATTTCCAATCAAAAAATAGATCCCACATGTTAAATGTGAAGCCAAATTCATGGAAGATTCTAGATCAGATCTTTCTAGATCTCCAGGATTCTAGATCTTTCTACACCGCCATTAGTTTCAAGAATCACATGCAAGATTCTAGATCCTCCTGCACCATCAGTGGTTTCTAGATCATCCTGTATCTCCATCTGAATCACCCACATTATTCTAGATCCTTCTTTTGCCTCTATAAATTTGTAATTTCTCTGGCCAAGGAAAGCAAGCCAAGGCCCAAGCCTATTATGTAATGCAAAGTGATTTCTTTCTCAAGTGATTGTTTTATCTATTCCGTTGTTTCTGATTGAGTAATCTTGTTGTGTCTCCATTTGTTTGTCTCTGAAATTATTCTTTGCTTTTTCCATCTAAGTCTCTGAGTATAAATCCGTTGTGTGTTATGTATGCTTTGGACTAACAACTGGTATCAGAGCTAGGGTCAAATATCCATTGTGCAAGTCGCTTAGTGCCATCGCCTTACTCTGGCAACGTTCGTTAAAACGTTGGTTGTTACTCCTGGAGTTGTTGAAGGATCTGTCTAGGAAATAGCTAAGCAATGCTGGAACTAAAAGACAGTTGCTGCAAGAAAAACAAGGTCGTGGAATTACGTTGAAATGTGTTGCTGGAGTTTGAAAAGTGGAGATCCGTGGAGATTGGAGTTGAAACGTGGTGTTCGTAAGTTTTTTTTACATCAAGCTTGCACGTATACGTGAAGTTTTTTCTCAAACCAACATATGTATGTGTGAAATGTGAAAAGGTTAAAACATTATATATGTTTTTATATTTATTATGAAACATATATAATTATATGTTGGAATTTTGAAAAGTATATTTTAAAAAGGAGCATGAATTTTGAAAAGGGTATTTTAAAAGGAGGAAGGTCATTATTACTAAATTTTAAAGAGTAATAATTAAAGTTTTATTTTTAAGTGGAGTTTTTTGTGTTTTGGGGCGTGAATTTGATTGAAAATGGAGACAACAGTTACAGATATGGAGAAGTTGAGCGGGGCTAATTTTTCCCTATGGAAATCACAGATGGAGGATATACTGATTTTAAAGGATCAGTGTTTTCCAATTGAGGGCAAAACAAAGAAACCCTCGTCGATGACAAATGAAGAGTGGAATAAGTTAGATAGAAAAGTGATTGCAACAATCCGCCAATATTTAGCAAAAAATGTTTATTTCAATGTGTCCGGAGAAAATACGGCAAAAGGATTATGGAAGAAGCTCCATGATCTATATGAAAAGAACACAACATCAAACAAAGTGTTCTTGATGAAGAAGCTTTATAATCTCAAAATGAAGGAGGGTGCTTCAGTTGCTGAGCACTTGAATGCATTTAATATTATTACTAATCAGCTTGCCTCTGTTAAAATCATTTTAGATGATGAAATTAGAGCTATTTTGCTAATGTGTTCTATGCCAGACAGCTGGGAAAATTTAATTGTAGCTATGAGAACTTCAACAACTATAGGGACCCTGAAGTTTGATGATGTCAGCAGCAGTTTAATGAATGAGGAGCTGCGACGCAAGTCAATTGCGGAAAACCAGGGAGGAGAGGCTCTAGCTCTAGCTGATCATGGTAGGAGAATGGATCGAGGCCAGCAAGGGCGATCAAGATCGAGAGGCCGATCAAAATCAAGGAGAGGAAGGATCATCTACTTTCATTGTGGCAAACCCGGCACATGAAGAAAGAATGTTGATTCTGGAAGAAAGGACAAAAGGATCAGAGACCGTCTAGTACAAATCACAAGTCATCCAGCACAAATGAAGGTGAGACTACTGCTGTAGCCACAGATGGTGATGTGTTGTTTACTATTTTAGTAGAGGATGCATGTGTATATACATCTAGCAGTGGCTTTGATTGGATCCTTGACTTTGGGGCATCTCACCATGTCACCCCATGCAAAGATAGTTTTGCTTCATATAATCCCGGTGATTATGGTAGAGTGCATTTAGGGAATAATCATTTTTGCAGTATTGTTGGAGTGGGAGATGTCCAGATCAAGATGAAAGATGGACAATATATATTGTTGAAACAGGTCAGGCATGTACCAGAAATGCACATGAGTTTAATCTCTATGGGACGACTGGATGATGAAGGCTATTCGACAAGAGTTGGAAAAGGAGGCTGGAAAATTAGCAAAGGTGAATTGGTCGTGGCCAAAGGACCCAAGACAGGAACATTATACACATTGAAGACACTGATAGGAAAATCAGATTTGGCTACTGTCACAAAAGAAGGAAATTCAGCAGATCTATGGCATAAACGTTTGGGTCACATGAGCGAGAAGGGCTTAAAAATCCTTATTGGTAAAAATTTATTGCCAGGTTTGAAAGCCTACAATCTTGATCTTTGTGAGCATTGTATATATGGTAGACAAATAAGGGTTTCATTCCTTATAGGTGGCCATGACAGAAAGAAAAATGTGTTAGAATTGGTACACTCGGATGTGTTTGGGCCTGTTAACATCAAATCATTAGGAGCATCATATTTTGTAACATTTATAGATGATGCATCCAGGAAATTTTGGGCATATCCTATGAAAAATAAAAGTGAAGTGTTTGGAATATTTCAAAAATTCCATGTTGTTGTTGAAAGAGAGACTAAAAAATTGCTGAAGTGTTTAAGAACAGATAATGGTGGAGAATATTGCTCAAATGCATTTAAGGAATATTGTAACAGGTTTGGCATAAAGCATGAGAAGATTGTGCCTGGTACTCCTCAACAAAATGGTGTCGCAGAAAGGATGAATTGCTCCATTATCGAAAATGTGCGAAGTATGTTGTCCAATTCCGGTTTGGAGAAGAATTTTTGGGCTAAAGCAGTCAGGACCACTTGCTACCTCATAAATAGATCTCCAACTATAGCCTTGGATTGCGGTATCCCTGAAGAAGTTTGGACTGGTAAGAATTTGAATTATTCTCACTTGAAAATCTTTGGATGTGAAGCATTCGTACATATTCCCAAAGAAAATAGAACTAAGCTAGATGATAAATCTATGAAATGCATTTTTTTGGGATATGCGGATGAAGATCTTGGTTATTGTCTATGGGATCCAGTTAAACATAAAATTATTAGAAGCAGGGATGTTATATTTAATGAGTCAGAAATGTTCAAGAGGACTATAGGTGAGTTGGAGGTCAAGAAGGTTATTGATAGGTTTGAAGAGCAGCAGGAAAACATACCACCAATACAAGAAAATAAACAACAAATTCAGGAGCATGAAGAACAACAAGTGGAAAATAATGAACAACAAGAAGAAGGAATCTTGCAGGAACCTTTACAAGAGATTCAACCTGACAATGCACCACCACAGTTGGTTTGCAGATCTTCTAGGCCTCATAAGCCTTCACAAAGGTATCCTCCTTCAAACTATATTTTGTTGATTGATGAAGGTGAACCTAATTGTTTTCAAGAAGCTTGTAAAGTCGAGCACAGTAAAGAATGGAAGAAAGCAATGGAAGAAGAAATGAACTCTTTGCAGGAAAATAAAACTTGGGAGTTGGTAAACCTACCAAACGATAGAAAGGCTCTACAAAACAAATGGGTGTACAAGATTAAGCATGAAGGTGATGAAAAGAAGGAGAGGTATAAAGCAAGACTGGTGGTGAAAGGTTTTGCCCAAAAAGAAGGTATTGACTTCACTGAAATTTTCTCACCTGTTGTTAAAATGTCATCCATTAGAGTCATTCTTGGTCTAGTTGCTGCTTTAGACCTAGAATGTGAACAGTTAGATGTAAAAACTACTTTCCTTCATGGTGAATTGGAGGAAGAAGTTCTTATGGAGCAGCCAGAAGGCTTCATAGAAAAAGGCAAAGAAGGCCTTGTTTGTAGGTTGAAGAAGAGTCTCTATGGGTTGAAATAGACACCTCGACAATGGTACAAGAAATTTGATTCATTCATGTTGGAACATGGTTTTCAGAGGTTGGAAGCTGACCATTGTGTCTATATCAAGAGGTATGATCAAGGAAAGTATATCATATTATTGTTATATGTGGATGACATGTTGATTGTTGGGCATGATAAGAATAAGATCAATAGGTTGAAGAAAGATTTGTGTAGCAAATTTGCAATGAAGGATTTGGGACCAGCACAACATATATTGGGCATGCGGATTATGCGTGACAGGAAAAACAAAAGGTTGTGGCTGTCATAGGAAAAATATATCAAGAAGGTGCTTGATAGGTTTAATATGAAGGATGCCAAGCCAGTTGGTACACCCCTTGCAGCCCACTTCAAGCTGAGTATTGAATTATGTCCTAGTGATGACAAGGAGAAAGAAGAGATGAGCAGGATTCCTTATGCTTCAGCAGTTGGCAGTTTAATGTATGCCATGGTATGCACATGACCAGACATTGCATATTCAGTGGGAGTAGTGAGTAGGTTCCTTACCAATCCAGGAAAACAACATTGGCAAGCAGTAAAATGGATTTTAAGGTATCTCAAGGGTACTAGTCATTATTGTTTATGTTTTGGTCATAATGAGACTGTGCTTGAAGGATTTACAGATGCGGATATGGCTAGAGATATGGATACCAGAAAGTCCACTACATGTTATTTGTATACTTTTGCAGGTGCAGCAATATCTTGGGTGTCAAGGCTACAAAGAATAGTAGCCCTCTCTACAATAGAAGCAGAGTACATAGCTGCAACAGAATCTTGTAAAGAGATGTTGTGGATGCAGCGATTCCTAGGAGAGATAGGAATAAAGCAGGACAAGTATGTGTTATATTGTGATAGTCAGAGTGCCATTCACTTGGCGAAAAACCCAACATTTCATTCAAAAACCAAGCACATTGACTTAAGGTACCATTGGATCTGGCATGTGTTGGAGGAAGAACAATTATCCTTGGAAAAGATCCATACAGATAGGAACCCTGCTGATATGCTCACTAAGATTCTACCACGAAATAAACATGAGTTATGTAGAGGCATGGTAGGACTCGGTGTGACTTGATTACTCTTATTTGGCTTCAAGTGGGAGAATGTTAAGTCTGAAGCCGAATTCATGGAGGATTCTAGATTAGATCTTTCTAGATCTCTAGGATTCTAGATCTTTCGACACTACCATTAGTTTCTAGAATCACATGCAGGATTCTAGATCCTCCTACACTGCCAATGGTTTTTAGATCATTCCAGATCTCCATCTGAATCACACACAGGATTCTAGATCCTTCTTTTGCCTCTATAAATTTGTAATTTCTCTGGCCAAGGAAAGCAAGCCAAGGCCCAAGCCTGTTATGTAATGCAAAGTGATTTCTTTCTCTAGTGATTGTTTTATCTATTCCGTTGTTTCTGATTGAGTAATCTTGTTGTGTCTCCATTTTTCAATCTCTGAAATTATTCTTTGCTTTTTCCATCTAAGTCTCTGAGTATAAATCCACTGTGTGTTATGCATGCTCTGGTCTAACACCACATACAACATATACAGAAAAATACTATATGACAACACCAAATAATAAGTCAGATACAAAGACATGGCATGTCTATATTGTTTTTTAGTAGAAAAAACAGAAAGGGGGAAAGTAATAAGTCCCTGTTTCAAATAAAATGACATAGCACCTCTATATTTCTAAAGAGGATAAAAAAGAGTCCTAGAAAATATATGCCCTCGCTATTTGACAGATTCCACATGCTTCATTAGCATGTGTTAAAAGACATTATACTACAGCTTTCCAAGTAGACAGAAGGGGTGTTTCTGAGTTCTTCCATGTGGAGTACATCTCACCATATCGATCTCCAAAGACACCCGCTGAGGACACCAAATCTTCTACTTCTTTCTAAGTTTTTCACTTTGGTTGTCCCAGGTATTGGTGCAACATCATTTCCTTGATGTTGCACCCAAGCAAGCGCCAGTTGGGAGGGGGAGCACCCTTTCTTTGAAGCTATTTCACATATTCTCTCGAATATAACCTTATTCTTTTCAAGATTCTCTTTACTAAACCTGGGCATAAACTGCACCAAAACAAAAAAGTATGTTAGAAATATGCCATAAAATCAAAGATATATATTCAAGTTGATCCACACCTATTTATCAGGAAATAGAAGAAATAAAATGAAGATATGAATGATGCCTTTTCAAACATTATCTCTATTTCATATAACATGAAAAATAGTAGAAATATAGAAAGCTTGTGTGTAAATAAAATCAGACATCTATCAAAGAACTAAAACTATTCATAAAGCTAAAATGTTTAAGTATGAAAAAATGGATCCATAATACCTTTCTGAAATCATTGTCATCTAAATTGTCAATTAACTTTGCTCCAGAAGACAGGAAACCCCGCCCTAGAGGGCTATATGGCACAATTCCAATACGAAGCTCCCTGCAATGAAATGTTTAATTTTCAGTTTGTAAGTTATAATATTAGGTGAATGGCCACATGAAAAGTATGAACTCCAAAATATTATGTACCTGCAAGTTGGAATAATGTCTTCCTCTACATCCCTACTCCACAAGGACCACTCTAATTGAACTGCTGTTATAGGATGAACAGCATGAGCCCTTCGAATTGTTGATGCCGAAGCCTCAGAAAGTCCAATGTATTTTATTTTCCCTTCTTCAACTAATTTTTTCAGTTCTCCAATCTGATATAGATACACAGACAAAACATGTCAACAAACAATAGTTAAGCATATAAAATTAGAAATTAAAAAGGTACAACCGAGGAAGAAACACATAAATGAAGAATTGATATGCAAGTGGCCATTAAAATGATAAACTTGCTCCTCTCAAAACGAATGCAACTTCCAGATCCGTTCATGGTTCATGTTTTCAATTTTGTAGTTTGCATAAGGGAAAATAGAATATAGATGCCAACACCTTGCCTAGAATACAACTTAAAAAATGAACTTCCAAGATAATTAACAGTTTTCTGCATCAACCAAATGCCCAAATGTAAATGAAAACTGATAGTTTTACCAGTTTTGAGCTCAACATTTACTAGAAGGAAATGTAGGAACGCCTTATACTTCCTGTAGCCAAGCGCACAAGTTTAATAAGGCATAAGATCTAAGCATTTAACTATTGAAATGGAAGGAGAAAAGGAAACTCAACAACCATAACCACAAGGAAATTTCATGTCTGCTCCTACCATTTCCCATCCCAAATCAAAAAGGTGAGATCCCATCTATTGATTTTATCATAGTTTTGTCAAATGAAATCAAATGATTAGGCAAACAGATCAGAGGATAACATTATATTTTTCTTGATTCTTGTAATCAAGAAACATAGCAAGTTAGCTCACTTCACTCTTCTACAATAAAACCAGTGTGTAGTATGTCCAGCTTAAAGATTAATAACATCAATATATTAAGATGTAATGATATCAATAGTTACGTAACACCTCGTAGCCACCTAGCTGCAGCGATGCCATTCACCCATTCAAAAACATATTGATACTATAAAAACATAATGACATGTATATATAACATAATCACAATAACCGGCATAAGAGTCATAAACAATAAACAACATAAAATATGTTTACCATTTATCTAATTAAATCCACAGATTGGCTATATAATTCGAACATCCCACTTAGTCATAGAGCATGTTGCTCCAACTCTCTCAGCAGTGGAACACCTCTGAGCTGGGGTCATGACTCCATCATGTTAATGGCTTACACAAAACCAAGTATATAACTAGTACCAAATATGAGCAACGCCAAGGTACCAAACTCCAACAGTCTCCAACCAACAGTTTCACATCCCCCATCAACCCACACAACCCAAGGTAGTGCATCCCCTTCTCTGCACCCACAATCCATCGAATTGAACCATTAACCGTCCGAGTTTTCCAAATTGGTCAGGATGTATCAAATCCCTATGGCTTCTAGGAGTTTCGAATATCTTTAGGGGACTCCAAGTACCCTCTAAGCCCATACATAAACATCTCTCTCTACACTTCTCTTTCTAAAGCTCTAGCCTTCCCAAAGACAACCCAAGGAGAAGTGTGCTCGTACCCAGACTCACTAGTACATGTGGCACTCAATGCGTTCACTAAGTCTTGGGAAACATTTTTCAAGGTGATCTACACTTGGCAACACTTTACAAATTGTAATAGGCTTTAGGATGATTGCATCAAGGAAGAATATCATAAAAATGTTAATGCTAACAAGTAAGGAGGTGGAGAGGAGAACATGGCCTTTGTGGTTTAATCCAAAAAAAGGAGAAGAAATGGTTCTACTAAATAAGTCAAAAGTGAAAAGTCAACATCACAACTAAGCAAGAAGAATGACTTGAGTAAAAATCAAGTGCTTCATTTGTCACAAGAATGGGTATTATGCATCATAGTGTCGAGAGAAGAAGCGGAAGCGTAAGTTATAACAAATAACAACATCAACACAAGTTGATGAGTTTGCAGCCAAATTTGAGAAGGTCTTCTTATTGGTCTCTTTTTTGTCTACTAGCACAACCAATAGGAGTGCACAATATTTGGACAATTGTGCATCATGCCACTTGATAGAAACACAAGATCCTTTTAGTAGTTTGACAAAGAAAGACTCAAATCTACATGTGGAGATTGGAAATGATGCCAGGTACATAATGAGGGGTGTTGGGACCATCATGTTCCAACTTGAGTTCGGAGGGTCATTAGATGCTAAGGAAATGCTATATGTTCTAGGGTTGAAAAAAAAATCTCTCAATCTTAACTATGGACGACATAGGATCTGGTGTGTTATTTCAAAATGGACATATACTCATATGTCAAGAGATAGCTAATCTTGACTTAGTAGGAGTCATTGGGATTATAGAGGGCAGTCTCTATAGGTTGTAAGGGATGCTAGTACATGTTTTGGTACATAGTAATGACAACTTGTGTGACCTATGGCATAGGAGGATGGGATACTTGCACTACATGGCATTGCCAATTTTGATGGATATTGTCATTAGTCTCTCATAGTTCAACATTGAACAACAAGGCATGTGTGAAGGGTGTTGGAAAGAACGCCAAGGTTGATTTCCTAAGTAGCAAGAGTAGGTCCAAGGGGTTATTATATCTTGTTCATTCAGATGTATTTGGACCAATTTCAGTAGCATCAATACAAAGGTCTCTCTACTATTTCACATTCATAGATGACTTTTCCATGAAAACCTAGATCTTCTTTATGAAGATGAAGGATGACATTTTTAGTCAATTCAGGGAATTCAAGGCCTAGGTGGAGAACTAGGCAAAGGAAAGGATCAAGGTATTGAGGTCAAATAATGGGGAAGAGTACACCTCTAATGACTTCAATTATTTTTTCCAAGAGGCTGGGATAGAGATGGATATTATAGTATCATACAACCATCAGTAAAATGGGGTTGTGAAGAGAAAAAATTGGTCCATTATAACAACTACCAAGGCAATGATTCATGACTAGGATTTGCCTATGTTTCTTTGGGAAAAGACACAGAACACAATAGTTTATGTTCAAAACAAGATTCCTCATAGGATCTTGGGGGACAAGATTCCTTAGGAAGCATTCACAGAGGTGAACCCAAAGATAGGGCACTTTCACATCTTTGGTTGTCTACTATATATCCATGTTCTTGTAGAGAAGAGGAAAACATTGGAAGAGTAGGACTCCATTATGAGGAATGATGTATGGGATATTGTGCCAAGACCGAAGGGAAATTGAGTGGTGACTTCCATATGGGTCTTCAAGGTCAAGCATGATGCCAATGGTTGCATAGAGAAGTACAATGCGAGGTTTGTGGCAAGAGGGTTCTCCCAAAAAAGGGATTGGAATATGAGGAGACATTGGTGCAGGGTGAAAACCTGCACATACCCACAATATGCATCAATATGCATAAACACAACTGTCCCAAGTATTTAACTCTACAATGGAGTCAAATCTTCAAACCATAATTGGTTAAGGCCCTATAGAACAGTTCCTTGTTATCGGAACTCAATCACCCCGCCAATACCTCCTATCGAGACTTTAGACTCCTTATAATCCTTCCTCCTTTCTATCAGGATTCGTTAATTCTTCAGAACCTTTATATAACGTTATAAACCCATAAGCCCACATATACATCAACCACTCCTCTTAAACCTTGGTTAATATATATATTTATACATAAAATCCTTATCAGCACTATTTTCCCTTTAGAAATATTTTACAAAGGAAATATCGTGTAAACATACATTTCTCCCCTTTTATATGGACTCTACACAGTTCCCGAAGTTAAACCTCATTGCAATCGGCATTCACTCCTATCGTGGGCACACCACATATATGGTTGCATCACCCCTCCGACTCTGATATTCAACTATTGGAACCTTTAAATCATACTTAGTGTTAAAACCTTCGACACAACCCTTATACAAAATACAAAGGAATACTCCGCTCCGACCTATATAAGACCGGACTTCAAATTTCTTAATTCTGCATTCATAACTATCGTCGAATCCACTCCCCGAAATGCCGACACCTCCGATCGCCGATTATCACATATCGGCATATCACTATGCTCCATTCCATTGTCGCTGTCGTTTAGCTTTGCTGAAATGCGATTGCGATTTTGATCATGACTGTTGATCTGATCCCAATCCAACGGTCCACGATCAATTGGCAGTCGCTCGCCGATTTCGATGCCTCCGCCAATCCACCGATGCGATACAACTTGGACCGTTGATCTCACAAATCTAACGGCTCCTGAGTGATTAACACTTCACTTCTCCGCTCGTCCCTTTACTTAGTTTTTATGCCATTTCAATGGTTTCTGCGGTTCTTTTGGGTTCTTCAGAAGTTCTTCCTCCTTCGTTGTTCCGCTGCGCCACTTTGATTTGAGCTTAACTCTGCATGCTCTTTGATCAATGTCCTCTTAGATCCTTCAGATGGACTCAATGTTCCATTTTGATTTCTCTGAATCGTTCCTCTCTTGCGTAGTTCTTCAGAACTCCGCCTTCCACTATTCAATTTCTCTGAGCTTAACTCTTAAGCATATACTCACTTTGCCATTCCTCCAGAGCTTCCTCTGTCTCTTCACTTAGATTCAAAATCCATTGTGATTCCTCTAAATCACTCTATTCCTCTGCGTCCTTCAGAATTCTGCCTGCAACCTGTTGCAGAGCCTATGAATTCACAATAAATCATTCATGAAATACTTCTTCAGCATACTGACACAGTCAGGAAATAACTCTGCATATATTAATGTAAAAGCAATGATTACATTTGAGACTTCTTGGTCTCCCACAGGCCTATTTTCCAATGTCAGTGGCCTCCTCCCCCTGACTCTGCCCGTAGGCTTACATATATGCCAAGATTGGTTCTGTTGAACTAATTCTGGGGTAAATCCTAAACTAACTCCTAAATCCTCTGTACTGACTCCTAAATCTTCTATCCATTATGTCCACTTCTAATTAATTCTTGAAAGCTCTCCTTCGTCCTCGAATCATGCAACTGTTTCAGAGTTATAGTTGACTTTGGACTCTTTTGGCATTAATGCCCACTCATGTTCTCATTTATTCGATAGAACTTACAATCTCCTCCCATTATCTAATTAAATCACTTAAAGGCCTAGATATTACATTAACTTGAGACTTAGGAAAACTATTTCCTAAAAATACATGACCCCCCTATGTCTACTTATTTACAATGATTTTATCTTGGGTGAATGCTCCTGCATCAGACATTTACTCCAGTAACATGATATACTTCCATTAGAGATGTTTTATCTGTTACTTCAGTTATGTGGTGGAAGATACATCATATGGGTCTCAAGACAACATTCCTCAATAAGGTGATTGAGGAGGAAGTGTATGTAAAGCGGCCTTAGAGTTTTGAGGTACACGGGAGGGAGTCTCATATGTGTAGATTGAAGAAGGCCTTATTGAGATTCAACCAGGCACCGAGGGCATGGCACTATAGGATTAATGGATATTTATTGAGTATAGGCTTCACCAAGAGTGAGGAAAATCCCAAATTGTACTTCATACTTGTTTGAGATGATCCACTCATCTTGGTACTGTATGTGGATGACTTGTATTTCATAGGTTCAAAGATGCTCATATTGAGGTGCAAGGTAGACTTAGATATAGAGTTCGAGATGAAGGAAATCGAGTTGATGCATTACTTCTTGGGGTTAAAAGTATGCCAGAGGTTAGGTAAGATCTTCCTTGGTTAGCAGAAGTATGCAATAGAGATCCTAAGGAGATTTGGGGCAAAGGACTATTGATCTATGGCTACACCTATGATCACCAATCTGAATAAGGTTTTGACTTCAAATTCAGAGTTGGTAGATATCACATTGTATAAATAGTTAATAGGGTCCTTAAAGTATGTTGTCAACGCTAGGCTAGATATCTTCTTTCTGTGTGCACTTTGGGCTAGTTCATAGTGGAGTTAGGCGGGTGCATAGGGTGGTATTGAAGCATGTGCTGAGATACTTGAGAGTTACAATGGAGTATTCATTGAAGTATCTTGTAGGGGATAGAGTGAAGTTGCAAGGATATACAAACTTAGATTGGGTAGGGACTATAGCAAATAGGAAGAGCGCCTTAGGTTGTTTCTTCAACCTTGGATCAATGATGATTTCCTAGTTTATTAGGAAGCAAACTTCCATGGTACTCAGTTCAACAAAGACATAGTATATGGAAACAAGTGTGGCAATTTTTTAGGACATTTGTCTTTGCAAGTTGGTTGCAGGATTATTTGGTCAGGAGTTGGAGCCTATGGTGATATACTATGATAATTAGAGTTGTGTCACACTACGAGAATCTAGTGTTCTATGACAAGTCTAAACATATTGAGATCAAGGATCACTTCATTAGAGGTAGGATCTAGAAAGGGGCACTGAAGATTCAATATATCTCCATAAATGAGCATATTACAAACATTCTCACCAAACCATTGGTGAAAGGGAAGTTTTTGTTTTACAGGGTCAAGATAGGAGTGATGTAGAGTACCAACCTCGCTAAGAGGGAGTGTTGATGTTTGTAGCAATATCAACACATGTTGAAGTCACCTAATTACATCTTAACCTTAGTAATTTATTTATTTATTAAAGTAATTTTTTATGAGAAAGGCGAGTTTAATCTAATAAAATGCAAAGGTTATTTATATCACCGAATTAGTTAAAGCATAGTCGTTGATCTCAAGTGAAGTTGAGATTTAATCTCAACCATCAATCACTTTGAATATTAGGGTTGTTGATTAAGTCATAACTCAAACTTATAAAAAGAAGGCTAGGCAAGGGAGAAGACACATTATTAAGCACAAAACACAATGAGATAGGTGAGGATCTCAGTGAATGGGTGGAGAAGGAAATTCACTAAAGCTTTGCTAGAGAAAAAAATAGCAAGAGGATTTGTAGTAAGGAAGAAACCTAACATGAGAGAATCAAAGACTAATTTTTTGTAGCAGATCTAGTCTATATGTGAGGAAAAACCCAACAAAAGTGCACACATGCAAGTATGGAAAAAGTACATCGCATGGCACATGTGGTTGTACAATAGATTGCAGGGACATGTTTGATTTGGGATTTTTCAGTGATTCCAAAGAGTTGTACAACTTCACAGGTTCCCAAAATTTCTTCAATAAATTCTAAATATTGTTGAGCTTGTATTTTCTCAATGGGCAGATTTTCCCAAGTTAAGAAAGCCCTTGTAATCTTGGAAACTTTTTGAATGAAAAGTTGAATTTTGAAGGGAAAAATTTAGGTGTTTTGTGCAAATAAAATTGATTGTTTGAATTTTTTCTTTTGCTGAAAATTATTTTTTTATCTAACAATTAAAATCCTAGTAGTACATTTTGTTCAACAAGCTGAAATTAAATTAAAAATCAACAAAGATTTTTTCTAGGAAATCATTTGTAATTTACTAGGGTTAGAAAAATTGGCATTCAACACATGTGGTTTTATATCCCTCAGAAACTAGGCCCACACACCCTTGTTAGAGTTTGAATAAAGAATCACATCCTTATCTATTGTGTTGTAAGTCTTGTCTTCTAGTTATCGTTAGAAGCTTCCATTGCTCCTATAAATTAAGTTGATGTACAACATTTTTCTTCAAGCAATGAAGTAATTTCTTTGTTCTTCAATTCTCTTGATCTCTTTCATTTTTATATCTTGCATTCTAATCCGTGGGTGTTTTTACACTCTTACATGGTACCAAAGCTTAACTACAAGCTCCTTCTTATTTTTTTTTAGATATTTGTTACAAACAACAATTGGATCATATCTGATCTAGGTAGGAGGGTAAGCTATTTTTTTTATATCTTGTTTTTTTTGGGGTGTCTCTATGATCAAGCTCTACTTTAATCAGGCCCATGACTTCTTGAAGTGAGTTACCCCAAGTTTTTCATTGGAGAGGAAGTTCTGCATTGAAAAGATATTCTAAAGCTCTAAAAAAATCTATAGCTAGATGCTTATGGAGAAATGGCCCTGATTCAAATTCTTTATTGCAATTGTCTTTCTATCACCTCGCACTTACATTGTTGTTGTATTTGTGGTAGAGTTGTGGTTCCTATGTGGTCATATGATTGAAACTCCTCACAGAGCTTGTGTTAGACAAAAAGAAGTCTAGTTTGGTAGTGATATAGGGTTTTCAACATCATTTGCTATTTGGTTGATCTGAGGGTTTATTTAATTCAAATCATTTATTTCCCTTGCAAATTCAACTAAAGAATGGCTTCTTTAAAGATCTGGTCAAGGGTTATTTATGGGCACGTGGCTCCTTTTGAGAGATATTTGTGCACAGAGAAGAACTTATTTGAAAAATATCCAATTTGGTATTACAAGATCTTCATGGTACTGAAACTATTATTTTATGGTCTAGTTTTATTATGACTACATTTCAAATTAGTTTTGTGGTTGGAACCATCATTGTTTTGTTTACTTGGAAGGAAGAATCATTGCAGGAGTGGGTAATGAAATCAACCTTGATTGGTGTCATGCCAACTGAAGCAGAGCCATTGCCTAATATATACACCAACCCTTCAACATTTTTTTGGTCTTTGCGAGGCCTATTATTTTCACCAAAGGTTTTTTTTGGAGGAAAGAACATTTGTATAATAATTGAAAAAAATGTTTTTTAGAGCTAAATATTTGGGAAAAAAATTCTTGAGCAATTTTTTTCTAGGCAGAGTATTAAATTGTAGTTGTTGTAAAAAAACTGGGGGAAGGGGTTTGATATTATGGCAGAGTCAAGGACGATAGAGTTCATTACTCTATATAATTATCATACCTAGAAAAGGAAAATGTAACAATTGTTACAATCTAAGGGATTGTGGAAAATGTTAAGTAAAACCAACCAATTTTTACAAAATAAGTTGGAAGGCTTTTGTATAGAAATAAGAAAGATGAATCCATGGAGTTGATCGGTTTGCATGTTTCATACAACACTCTATTTAAGATTGAAGAATGTACCACTCCAAAACAAAGCTAGGATAAGTTGACCTGTATTTTGGAAATGTCAATGAATTCCATGCTTTAGAATTGGAAACTAGATTATCAACACCAGTACCTGATGAACATGCTTCTATTGAGTAGTATCTTGCTCAATTTAGGTCATTGTTGTCCCAATTAAAACCATGTGGTAGGGAGAAAAAAGGAAGCATAATGTGTTTTTCCAATCTTGTCAAAACCAAAAGGTATTTTTCAGATTTTCTCATCTACCTTCTATGCAACAAGGAATGCTCTTGGTGACTCATTAAAAATTCCCATCTTTGATACATTCTATGATCATCTCACTTGAGAACAATGTAAGCTCAAGCAACTAGATGTTCTCTCTTGCTCTTCAAATTAGGATTTGGTGGCTCATAACTCCAAAGGTCAACATAAAGCCCAATCTCAAAGAAAGAAAAGGTATGCTAAAGCATATGAGTCTCCCTCCAATCCTCAGCAAAATACCAAGTATCCACCTCCAACCTCCAAGAATTATGGATCCTCCTCCAAGACAAAGAAGTATTAGAAAAGGAAAAATACAAAAATAGATGAAACATGTACCTTTGTGGCAAATTTGGTCATATTGAAGCAAAATATTGGGAAAAGTTGCAAGTCTTAGATGATGCCATGAAGAAGCACAATATCTCAATAAGAAAAGGACATGCTTTATCATCCCAATCCCTAGTTATATCTACATGATCACTAGATACTTGATTTAGGGGCATCAATCATATGACTCCTTGTCAAGATTAGTTTCCTTCTACATCCTGTAGAAATGTCAAGAAATTTGCTACTGCTAATGAATTCGAACTAAAAATAAGAGACACAAATTTCTTCTACTATTATGTGGAAAGGAAAACACACGATAGAAACACATGAAATAACATGCAACCATCAAAACACTAGGAACATAATGATTTTACAGGGGAACCTAGCTGGGAAATACTCCTCCGCTGCTTTGCATAAATTCATATGAGAATATGGATCAATTACAATGATTGCTTCACACATGAAGCACACCCTGCACTGCAATTATGATCTCCTGCTCACTGACCTCCTCTGACCTCCTCTGACTAACACTTAGCCAAAATAGGACTCAAGCTTCCTCCTATTTCATTATGAAAATATTGAAGGAATTGATCACCTGCTCTAATGCAAAACCTGTACACTCAACTAGTATACAACAATACATAAAATTATGCATTTTTCCTCCACTCAACTAGGCAATTCGAATTCCATGCATGACTGGGACTATTTTTAGTAAATTGATTAGTTAACTGAGAGATCAATGAGTTAACAACAATTACTACTACTCAACTGAACTCCTACTGACTTTATTCATGACTAGAGCTCAGATAACTGAGTTTAACTAAAAATAACTCCACTATATTGCTAGATCTTAGCAATAAACTCATGCACAACTCTACTTCTAGCCTACAAACTCAAATTGACTGACTTAACTAAGAGACAAGGCCATGTCACTCTTGCTATAAACAACTCAAGTCATCCTTCTGATGTGGAAATTTGAATTCTCCATTTGACTAAGGCACAAGTCAAATGAAGCCTTTTCTTGCTACAATTTAACACTCCCTATTAGCAAGAAAATGGTTCTTAACCACCCCAATCCTACTCCAGTGGAATGTACTGTAACATAAATAACACTCCCTCTCACTGTTATTGTTGCTACTGCAACAACTGCAACTGAGAAGCATCCAAAATATTGAATCAACTGTGTCTCTTACCTGCAACTATCTCTTGAGTCTCTGGCTGCTACTAGCCTCTGCACTGTCGCTCAAGATTTGACTGCATCAACTGAAATTGATCCTTCTACTACTGGATATTGTGGGCCCCTATAGCAAGGGTAATGATCCATGATAAGAGTATACTACAATTTTTGTTGCTCTCCTATGGACCCTGCCCAAATCTTTGCAACTCTGGGACTAGGGCTCTACATCGCCCCACCTCACTCTAGAGGTATAGTTGCATGCATGGTGAAATCTACTTCTAGCTTGTAGAGATTTTTAACTTGAACACCAATTTGTTTTACTTTTCCAGTAGAAACATGCTTCAGAAAATATTTCCCCTTACTGAACAACACACCATATCCATGGTATTCAAGTAAAACTACATAAACTAGATTTTTCTTCAGACTAAACACATACATTGCATTCTTTAGGTGAATATGAGAGTCTAAATCCCTCTTAAAGGTGATACTACCAATCCCTTTGGTACTATACCTTCCATCATCTCCAAGCTCTATGTGTCATTGTAGGTCCTTCTCCTCTAAGTTGTTGAAGAACTCTTTATTTCTTATCATATGATATGAAGAACCAAAGTCTAGGTACCACTCACTCCCTCTTATTGTGCTTGCCATGCAAGCAATGACGGTGAAATCCAACTACAATTTTGATGCAAGAGCATCTCCATCTTCTCATGTTGTAGGTTCCTTACTAGATTTCTTATGTGGACACTTGGTTGCATAGTGTCCATACTCATGGCAATGAAAGCATTTAATTTTATTGAGGCATTTTTTCTTGCCATGGTTTTGGCTACATTTTGCCTCGCCTTGGGCCTTCTTTCCTTTGGAATTATTTCATTTTCCAACTAGAGCACAATATTCTTCCTCATCAGATTTGGATGTGAGACAATCTCTAGTGTTTCTTCTAATCTCCTCTTGCACCAAATCAGACCAAAGTCTCTCCCAATTTGGAAGCTTGTCTCTTCCATTAACTGAATCATGATAGCTATGTCAGGACTTTGGAAGTCCAAGGAGTGATAATCTCACAAGTTCATATGGTGGCATCGTGTCTACAACTCCTCTAAGTTCATATTTGACCTGAGTGAATCTGGATAAGTACTCAACAATGGTTTCATTTTTCTGCTTTCAAATGTTCCTGAGTTTTATCTTTCAATGCCAATTTCTTAGCAGCATTGTTGCTTTCAAATAAATTTGTGAGGGTTTTCCACATTGCATAAGCAATTTTCTTGCCATGCAACTTGAAACCACATGGTCTCTGACTTCCTCTAGGATAATCCTCCTGGATTTTGAAATATCTTTCTTCCATTATGTTAGTTTGTGTGCATCCGATGCTGCTAGTTTTGGAATATCAGTTTGGGTGTACTCCAATACTCCATTGTCATCCAACACAACTTCCATCCTATCTTTCCAAGCTATGAAAATTGAATTTCCCTCCAATGCATACTCAAGCCTCAATCCATAGAAGGACATTGTTCCTGCACTAAAGAAAATTTTTTCCAAAAACTTTGCAATTCGAAAATTCTCTTAGAGAAGATTAGGAAGTTGGTTTCTATGTAGTTTTCAAGGCTCTAATACCATGTATAAATGTCAAGAAATTTTCTACTGCTATTGAATTAAAATTGAAAACAAGAGACACAAATTTCTTCTACTATTATGTTGAAAGGAAAATACATGATAGAAACACATGTAATAACATGCAACCATCAAAACACAAGGAACACAATGATTTTACAGGGGAACTCAACTAGGAAAAACCCCTTTTTTGCTTCGTAATAATTCAAATGAGGCTGCTTAACAAACTGACATACTAGTTTTGGCAAGGTTACAACTTTCATAGGCTGAAGATGGAGCAGGCTAAGGTTTCGAATCAAGAGCACAGGGTGGAACCCCGCTCAGGTCATGGTTAGGTAGAACAGGCCAGGTTCCAAGAACAGCTGCCGGCGCAGAGGTCTTTCTCTGCCCTGGCGACTGGCAGGTGGAGGTGAACCTTTTGTCTTGATGCATGTTTGTTTTTTATGAAATTATCTATTACAGCTGCCTTCAGTTTTTTCTCCGCCCTTTTCCGTTTTTTTTCACAAGAAGCCGCGTAAGGTTTTTCCCCCATTGACTGTTGGCTGTCGTTTATACCTCGGAACGGCCCGTAACCATGGTTAATCCCGCCGAACTTGTAGACCTGGACCCAGAACTGGAAGATATCCTCTCTATGTGGGGGAAGGATACCACCGTTCAGAACGTGGAACATTACTTTGGGGCTTACGAGCTGTCAAGGTTGGAGTCATTATCCCAGGTGGAAATTCCATGTTTTCTGCTTCAAGGCAAGGATACGGGCAGTGAGGTTTACAACTCCAGTTTATCGGCTGTCCCCAAGCAGGTGGGAAGAGAATTTGTGGCGGATGGGTCAAAAGAGGAAGGGTTATTTTCTGATCCAAAGGGCAAAGCAGCTCCAACCCGGTTTGCGCCTTCTAAGGGTTTCGAAGATATAACCCATCTAGGGCTTTCTGCTGGCTCTGGTCAATCAAGGGTCCCAGGGGGTTTCCCCACGCTCTCTAGGGTCTCTCTGCCAAGAGATTCCCCCTCTCTAAAAGGAGTTTCTGCAGGTGGTTACGGTGATCTTTCTGTAGGGGAGCGGGAAGGCTTCGATGGATTGGCGCTTGGTCAATTACTCCCAGGGAACCTTGACACTGGCATCTCTGGCCAGCTTCCGTCACAGCCGGAGACAGAACCACCTGTGGGCTTAGCACAAACGAACCCAGAACGGACTGATGGACGCAGGGGTATTAGGACACCAGTGGAAGAGTTAAGAAGCAAAGCAGCGAAGAGGAAACCGCAAAGACCCATTGGATCTCAGGAGATTGAAGGCAATTTGGTCCTTGGGATGGAGGTTTCCATCGAAGAATCCCTAGCTGTTGCAGATTGTACCCTGGTCGGTAGAGTTAGAGGTAAGAAATACACTTCCGAATTTCTTCAAGCATGGGGTGAGAATTGTTTCGCTTCTGATAGACCATTACAGTTTGAAGCCCAATGTTTAGCGAAAGGATGGTTTAAGCTCAGCTTCATAGACAAGGAATCGGCAGATTGGGTCTTCCATCGAAATTGGCACATTGGGAACATTCCTGTTTTGCTAAAGAAATGGACCCCTCTTTTTGATGCAATCAAGGAGAGAACGGATGAGTTCCCAGTGTGGGTGAGAGCTCCGGGTCTACCATCCTTCCTTTGGACAGAAGCCATTTTCAAATCTATTGGGAATAGGCTGGGTGTTTTCTTGGAAGCAGATATGACTTTCCTGGAGACGAAAAACAGAGCGATGGCTCGCTTGCTGGTACACCTCAACCCGAGCAGAGGTTTGGCTCAAAAAATCAATTTGCAATACAAAGACTACGTGTTCGAGCAGCTATTAGACTACGAACACTTGTCGTTCAGGTGCCATCGCTGCCATGAGTATGGGCATCTGGCAAAAGACTGTCCGCAGCTTAGAAGAAGGAGACGCTTTCGGAGGACTACAGCTTACAGAGAAACTGTTCCAATCCCTGCTCAGATGCCTAAGGAGAAAGAAAATCCGGAGATGCAAGGAACAGAGGAAATGGAGACGGAGGAGACACTAAAGGATCCAATGGTTGAAGAAGTACAAATCCAAGAGACTGTTCAGGCCAATGACTCTCATCCGGCGGTAGCTGTGGAGGAAATTGATAAAGAAGCGGAAGCTGTGGAAGAAATCGCCAAGGAAGCCAATGCAGATCAAACCCCTCGAGACGAAGATGAAAAGGGTATGTGCTCAGGGACCCCTCTTTCTTCTCTTAACTCTCCTGAGCATGTTTTTGTTCCATTGCATGTTTCGTCTCCAAACAATCCAATTCAAGAAAATAATAATGTAGAAAATATGGAACATGTATTGATTTCCACGGATGTAGACACTATAGCTGCGGCTTTACCGTCCCTTGATATAAACTGTGAAGAACAATGGCCCCCCCTTTCTCAACCAGCATCTCGTACCCTTTGCCCTTACAACCTGAGATCATTGGGAGGGAAGCATGGTACTCCGGGGGCTTTTGGAGGTTTGGGACAGCCCCCTTCTCAGAGCTGTACCAAAAACAAGAGAGGTAGGAAATCGGACATGTCCAAGGCCAAACTTAAAGCTAAACTGGATGTTGCAGATGGTAAACAATATTCTATCCCGGGGGTTCTTAGAGCAGTGCACTCCCCTGAAGGTGTTATTAAATGATCCTGACATCCTGGAATTGCAGAGGTTTGGCCAGCAAACCTAAGAAACTGGCCTTGAAAGAGTGGATCCTTAATTCAAAATTAGATGTTATCTTTTTGCAAGAAACCCTGGGGAAGGCTTCTGAGATTGAACCTATGCTAAAAGCCCTCCTGCCTGGATGGAACTTTACTGCTATAGATTCTTTTGGTCACTCGGGGGGCCTTGCTATTGGAATCAAGGAAGGGCGAGTAAAGGTCATCAACCAATGGGGGATGAAACAAGTTATGGGCATGGAGGTTTTTTCTCCAGATTTCACCTTCCCCATCTCCCTAGTAAATATCTATGGGCCCTGTCAGGGCAGGGAAACCTTTTGGGATGATTTGATGGCAAAATCTGTGTTGAAATCCCCCTTGCTGATTATGGGGGGTGATTTAAACTTTTCCATTGGCAGGGCAGAAGCATGGGGTCCATCAGCTAGAGAAGATCCCCTCTCAGATTTCTTCCTTAATCTATTAACGGAAAGCAACCTCATAGATCCTTCCCCGATCAAACTAAAGCCCACTTGGAGGAACCGAAGGATAGGAGAGGACCGGATCGCCAAAAGACTAGATCGCTTTCTGTTATCTGAGTCTTTAACCTCCAAAGCACCTATGCTCAGACAGTGGGTTGAGGAAATAGGGAATTCGGATCACTTCCCTGTTTTTTTGGACATTACTTTTCCTCCCCCCAAACCTCCTGCCCCTTTTAAGTTCAATCCATCTTGGCTCCAAGACCCCTCTTACAGTAACCTGTTTAAAGAAACATGGATTCACCCTGTTCACAATACAGGTGAGGATAAGTGTTTTTTGTTCATGGAGAATCTCAAAAGATTGAAGAAAGCTACAATCTCCTGGGCAAAGGATAGGAAACTGAAACAAAATGAAGATCTGATTAGAATCAGGGAGGAGCTGAAGCAGATGGAAAGTATTGAGGCAGATGGATACTCCTCGCAGGCCTCAAAGGACAGAATCCTTCAGTTGGAGAAGCAGCAAAACAAAATCCTCTTGGACAAGGAAGAAGAATGGAGGATTAAGAGTAGGGCAATTTGGCTAAAATCTGGGGATGAAAATACTAGGTTCTTCCATAATTTTGCAAAAGGCAGGAAATCTACAAATACTATTTGGAGACTTAAAGATGAAGAAGGGAGGGAAGTCAGCTCCTTTCCAGAGCTTTCTGGTTTAGGACAAAGACATTTCCAGAATATTTTCGCAGATCCGGGAGAGGCTACCATTGCAGAAGTCATTCGAACAGCGCAATGCTTTCCTAGATTCATTGAGGAGGATGAAGCAGAAGAACTTACAACTCCGGTATCTAAGGAGGAGGTTGAAGCAGCCATGAAGCTTATGGGCAAGGATAAAAGTCCAGGCCCTGATGGCTGGACTATAGAACTGTTTCTCCATTTTTATGATCAAATAGGCTCCGAAATAACTGAGGTTGTTGAAGAGTCAAGACAGAAAGGAGAAGTCTATAGACCTTTCAATTCAACCTTTATTGCTCTTATTCCAAAGAAGGATGATCCGGAGAGTTTTGAAGACTTCAGACCAATCTCACTGTGTAATTGCATCTACAAGATTATTGCAAAGGTGATTGCTCTCAGAATTGTTCCAATTCTGTCAAGAAATATATCAATGGAACAATTTGGTTTCCTGGATGGAAGACAAATTCATGAAGCCATTGGAGTAGCCCAGGAGGTTATTCATAGTGTCAGACTGAAGAAAAAGAAGGGAGCAGTACTCAAAATCGACCTCTCTAAAGCATATGACCGAATAAGCTGGCTCTACCTCCGGATGCTGCTAACTCATGTGGGTTTCAACTATTCTTTTATTAGCTGGATCATGGGCTGTATCTCAAATGTCAGCTTTGCAGTACTGGTCAATGGAGCAGCTTCCTCATTTTTTAACAGCCAGAGAGGCCTCAGGCAAGGTTGTCCGTTATCTCCTCTCCTGTTTCTTCTCGTGGCAGAAGGGCTAAGCAGATTGATTCACAAAGCCAGAAGAGAGGAGAAGGTAAAAGGTATTGAGGTAGCAATCAATCTTTTCATCACTCATCTACTTTTTGTTGATGATATTTTGATTTTCACCAATGGATCTCTCAATGAACTTAAGGAGTTAAAATGCATTTTCGATCTATTTCTGAAAGCAACTGGAATGCAGATAAACTCTAGGAAATCTCAAGTATGTGTGGCAGATTTTGAAAGAAGAGAAAGGAATAGAATGGCTAATCTATTCCCTTTCCCCCTTCAGTCCCTGGATTCCCCTTTCAAATATCTGGGTTTTTGGTTAAAGCCAGCAGCATATAAAAAAGAGGATTGGAACTGGCTCATTGCAAAGATAGAAGCCAGAATTTCACACTGGAGTTTCAGGTGGCTATCCAGAGCTGGCAGATTGACCCTCATCAAATCAGTCCTGTTAGCCATCCCAGTATACTGGGCTGCTTTGACTTGGATCCCCAAAGGAGTGATGGAGAAAATCAGAAGAATTTGTTGCAGATTTCTATGGGCAGGATCAAAGGAGTCCTCGGTGTTACCCTGGGTAGCCTGGGACAAAGTGGCCAGACCAAAAGATTGGGGAGGATGGGGAATTAAAAGACTCCCTGAGTTCAGCTCTTCTCTAGCAGCTAAATCAGGTTGGAGGCTAATAACTATGGAAAATCTATGGACAAGGGTGGTGAAAAGGAAGTACATCGATCCAGTCCCTTTGGAAGATTGGATTCGGAGTCAAGATAAGAAGATAAAGAATATTTCAGCCATCTGGAAGGCCACGGTGGAAGCCTTTTCAGTGATTGAGCAAGGATTAGCTTGGAAAGTGGGAGATGGAAGACAGATCAGGATTGGCAGAGATCCCTGGGTAGGATGCAATGAAGCTTTTGCCTTGTCACCAGGGTTACTTAGACACCTTGACAGCATAGGAATTACATCATTAAATCAGGTGGAGAAAGTTGGCCAGTCTACTATCTGGGGACAGGCTTGGCAGAGTGATGTAGAATTAGGAATAAATGTCAGATGGAAGAACGAATGGGAGGTGTTCATCAAAGAATTGCAACGCTCAAATGTCAGGATAAAAGATGAACCAGATCGCTTGATGTGGGCTCAAAGCAAAACTGGGGACTATTCCCCAAAAGATGGTTACACTTTCTTAATGGGAAAGAAGGGCTGGGGAGTACCAGATTGGTGGGCAAAAAACATTTGGAAACTCAAATGTCCAGCAAAGGCTAGGCTCTTTCTATGGTGCATTTTAAAAAGGAAGGTCCCAACATGGGAAATACTACAAGCCAGGTTTCTAGTTGGGCCTGGGCGATGCCCTTTATGCAAGTCTGAAGAGGAAACCATCAGTCATCTTTTCACTACTTGTGCAGTCTCTAAAAAGATATGGGAGGAGGTCACTGTCTTGCTCAAGGTTAAAGCTCAGTGGGGTCATGATCCTCTGGAAGAAGCCTGGAGGAAATGGTGGCAAAACTACCCGGAGGGGAACATGAGAAACCTGCCCCTTATTTTCTTTTGGGGAGTTTGGCTTGCTAGAAACAAAAGTTTGTTTCAAGACAAGGACACCCCAACTTCCGTCATTGCCATCAATGTTGCTGCCATATACTCTGCCATTCCGCCCCCTGAAGACAAAAATCCTAAAATAAATCAAAAGCCAATCAATATACAGGAGGGCATTCCGTGTGGTTTTTTTGATGGGGCTTCCCAAAACAATAAGGCTGGAGCGGGTTTGTGCATACACATTAATCTGGAACACTCTTTAAAAGCATCTGTAGGGCTGGGTACGGGCACAAATAACTATGCTGAATTGTCTGCTTTGCGCTATCTCTTATGCTGGCTTCTTCACAGAAATATCAACACAATACAGATTTTTGGGGACTCACTTAATGTCATAAATTGGGTCAATGGAAATGCATCTTGTCAAAATCAGATTCTGAAGACACTTGTTGAAGAAATTTCATTTTTAAAGGCATCTTTTAATAAGTTTTCTATCTGCCACATTTACAGGGATAAGAATGAGGAAGCAGACCAGCTTTCTAAGGCTGGTCTACAACAGGATCTGGGCAGCTGGACAGTAGAAGAGATCAGACAGGGGCAGTCATTCATAACACATCAGCCCCCTTATGCTCAGCCACTTTGATCACAGCTCTTATTTCATTTTTGACAGCAGTCTTCTCGGCCTTTTTTTTGTTTTTATGTATACAGTCTCTTCATATCATATCTCGGTCTCTGTATATTTTCTCATGTGCTATATCTACAGCAACAGACTTATATATATGCAGTTTTTTGTTTTTCATATATTTTAGACACTTTATAAATTTTGTAAGGGGTTGTTTTCCTTCGTCGAAGGAGACCCCAGATTTTGATTGACATTTTCAAAGTGAGCTTATATATGCCTCCAGCCGGGAGGAAGACTGTACAAGGTTTTTATTTAACAACAGTAACAGCTCCTAAATGTAGAGCAGAACAGCATACAAACGAGCCAGTTGTTTTGGCTTATGACCTCATCAGCATGTAAAACTTTTTATAGTTTCATAATAAAAAGTTTTGATTTTTTCTTCGGAAAAAATAAATAATTCAAATGATAATATGGATCAATTACAATGACTGCTTCACACATGAAGCACACCCTCCAATGTAATTTTGATCTCCTGCTCATTGACCTTCTCTAACCAACACTTAGCCAAAATAGGCCTCAACCTTCCTCCTGTTTCCTTGCATAATCCTTGAGGAAATTAGCCCCTAAAAAATAGGAGAATTCCCTATTTCCTTTCAAAAATCTTGAAGGAATTGATCACCCACTCTGATGCAAAACCTGTACACTCAACTATTATACAACAAATATAAAAATGTACCTTTTCCATCCATTCAACTAGGAAATTCGAATTCCATGCATGACTGGGACTATTTTTAGTAAATTGATAAGCTAACTCAGAGATCAGTGAGTTAACAATAGTTACTACTGCTCAACTGAACTCCTACTGACTCTATTCATGACTAGAGCTCAGATAACTGAGTTTAACTAACAATAACTCCACTAGATTGCCAGATCTTAGTAATAAACTCATGCACAACTCTATTTCTATACTACAAACTTGAATTGATTGGCTTAACTAACTGACAAGGCCATGTCAATCTTGCTAACTGCAACTCAAGTCATCCAGGTGTGGAAATTCGAATTTATCCATTTGACTAAGGCACAAGTCAAATGAATCCTTTTCTTGCTACAATTTGTTATCCATCTATCATATATGTCATTTTGGTGATGAGAAAACAATGGATTTCACTCCAAATCAGGTAGTTATTAGAGAACTACATGATCCAATGGTTTTTGTTTCTATTGGACAGGTTGATCATGCGTCTAGATTTTATAAGTTTGTTAGCTTTTAGTCTTCCTCGACTTCTTCTTCTATGGTTCACACTAAACCCTTAAGTAGGCTTTGGCATGAAATATTTGGCCATCTAAATTATAGATATTTGCAACATATGTTCACTAAAAAATAGTTTGAGGTCTTCCAAAAGTTTCTTTCACTCATGGGTTGTGTGCAGGTTGCACTCTTGGAAAACAACACCAAGATCTGTTTCATAAAGGGAAAGCTTTAAAGGAAACAACACCTCTTGAGTTGGTGCATAGTGATTTAATGACTTTTTCAACTCCTCATTTTTAAGGGCCAAGTATGCACTAACCTTTATTGATGATTTCTCATGACACTCTTGGATGTACTTCCTCAAGTACAAGAGTGAAGTCTACAACCTTCAATACCTTTAAAGCATTTGTTGAGAAACAACCATCATGCTCCATCAAGAAGCTACACATTGATAATGGAGGGGAATATGTCAATAATGCATTTCAAGATTTTTGTAGAGAACATGGCTTTCTTCATCAACACTTTGTTCCCTACACTCTTCAACAAAATGGTTTTGTTGAAAGGAAGAACTGAACACTCAAAGAGATGAAAAATTGCATGATTCAGTGTAAGAACTTGGCATCTACCTTCTAGGTTGAAGCAATTAATTGTACCAATTATATTCAAAATGGAATACCTCATAAGGAAGTTCAACATATGACTCTAGTGTAAGCTTGGGCACATGAGAAGTTTGATGCCTCTTCTTTCATGGTATTTGGAAATCCCACTTAGGCATTAATTCCAGATGAAAAGCATAAAGCCATAGAAGAAAATAATCAGCAGCTAATATTTGTTGGTTACTATGAGGACATGAAGGCTTATCAACACTTTGATCCTACCTCTAAGGAAGTTTTGTTCCAAAAATATGTTCATTTTGATTAGAACAATAATCTAGAATCATCTTCACCTCCTTCTTCATCATTAACTATTGATAATAGTTCTAATCATTGTGATTCTTTTGTAGATATTGCAAAAGAAAAAAAAATTGTGTGTCCTCAGCCAAAAGAATATCTACCAACACCACCATTAGAACTTGAGCAGTCAAACCAAGAGCATTCTATTCCAAATGAATCCTTGATGAGGATACTTCACAAGAGAAGGAAACCTAATAGATATGGCTATGAAGCAACTTATTTTAGTTATCTAGCCTCAAATCAACCATAGTCAAAAGGAATCTCCCTTTTGGGTAATGCCATTTCATAAGATCCGCAATTGTTTTTCAATGTTGTTAGAATGCCCAAGTGGGAAGCTAATGTTGTCCTTTGTAGATAGTCCTAGGCTAAGGGACTGTGCCAAAGCATCTAAAGTAATGTTTTTAATTTTGAATGGATGATGAATGCTTAAAAGTTTAAACATATGAAAATCCTAAGTATTTATGAGAGAACAGAGAGGTTGATTCTTCATTCTTAATAGTATTAAGCTTTAAAAATGATATGGAAAACAAAATTTAAGAAGATATATAATTCCTTAAATATTCAGATTGAACATCTAATTTCTTATATATAGAAGATGCATATAGAAGTTTTCTATAGCCAAACAATACATGTGCAAGAGATGACAGAAGGCAACAATTTAAAATTTTAGAGGAATTAACTAAGACAAATAGTTTCAGTTAATTAATCTCTTTAAATAATGATAACTTTGCAGGAGCTTTCAGAGAGATTGATATTCAATCTATTCTTACCCAGATTTCTATGTTACCTTGAACATGTGCATAGAAAAATAAAATGAACACATAATTGAATAACTTGAAGAACTCACAAAGATACACAAGCTGCTCAGAATGAATCTAGAATCCTTCTATTGACTTCAGAAATAGATCAGAAAGTTACAAGCATGTTCATTGGTTCATCACAAGGGTTCAACCCTTTCTTCTTTGAATTACAAAATATTTATAGAGTTCGACTTTCAAACATATCTAAACTGGAATCAAAATTTATTACAAAATATAATATCATCCAAAATATTTGGGATATTACAAAAATAGAACTAAAAATAGTGGATCTTAACTAATTTCAAGGGTTGTTGTTGATGAATGTAGCTAGAAATTTGCTTTTATGTTCACAACCCTTGAAATTTTATTGTCTTCGTCTGAAATTCTGCATTTTGTTCCTATTCGATGAGCTCACTCAGTTTATCCCATCTCTTTTCATCAGGGATAGAAAACTTTAACAATTTTCTATATGACTCATTGACTTCAGTATATTTTTCAAAAGTGGGCCTAGTTAGAAACAAATGCTTAATTTTATGTTGAATTAACAAATCATAACTTAAACCTTCAATGAAGGTTTTCCCAGTAATAATTCCTATGATTTTGGCAAATTTTGTCTTGTCCACTGTTATATCATGTAACCTTTATTGATATTCTTCAAGTGGGATCAATTTGCCACTTCTATCCTGCAAAGATGGAAGTCCTTTATGATGTAAAGCATTAAATTTCCTATGAAATTTCTTGATTTGAACCTCCAAATTTTGGCACTTTTTGTTGAGTTGTAGCATCAAATTCCTCTTGCTATTAGAACCTTTCTTACCTCCAAGACAACTTCAATTCTATCTTCAATGCTGAATTCTTCAAGTTCATCTTTTGTCTTGGAGTTTAGGACTTTGATTATCCTTGTAGCATCTCCAGGTTTGTGGTCCAGGTCCTTCTTTATTTCTACTACTGCTGCTTGTGACCTTTGCAATAAATCTTCCTGCTCAAAAATAATTTCAATTGAGGGCCATAACTCAGTCACTGATACATTAATGTCTATCCAAATATTTTCTTTGGGCTGAGCAATAGTTTGTGCAATTAAAGATTCATTTTCATAAACTTCTAATTGCTAAGTTAATTTATAATTCTTTTGAATCTTAGCCAAATATGCATTATCAGACTTAATCTTATGTTCTTGAATTTTTTGGAGCTGCATTTTGATTTTTTCAATTTCTTGATCCTTCAAGGACAAGTCTCCCATGGCCTTTGACAATTATTATGTTAAATCAGTAGACTATGTTTCTACTGTGATGGTTGTTGTTGTAGATGTCCATGTTGCTGAAGTACTTGTTGTAGAAGTAGTAGCTATAGGAATGGTAGCTGAAATACTGAGTTGTTGCTCTTTTTATTTTAGTAGTGATTCCATGTCAGCTTCCATTTTCTGAATTTGAACATTTTGTTCAACTATCAATTTGAACATATTTTCTTTTTCCTTTTCAAGTTGACCAACTTCCTTAGCTTGTGGATGTTTAGTAGTAGGAAGTTTAAGTTGCTTCCTCAATGCTTGAATGTCAGCATTCTTATTCTTTATCATCTCTTCTGCTACTTTGATATTACTAGGATCATATCCTAGTTTGATCACCAGATCTTCAAGAGCTTTGATTCTGGTATCTTTAGCCAGGGATGACATTCTCTCCATCTTCAACTGTGTGTGAATATTGTTTAGGGAAGCTTGCAGTTTAGAGGTTTCCATAGCTGAACTTGTCAATGTGGAATATATCATTTCACCAGCCTGCTTATGCAGGTCAATTTGATCAATGGCATGAATTTGCTTGGTGTCAAAAGAAAAAATGGATGTTTTGTAATCTTCTGCACTTTTAGGGACTGGAACTTTAGGTTCCAAGAAAGATAATTGAAACTGTCCCTTTTCAATATCAAGTGCAGACAAAAGTCTGTGATGTGTAGTGGAAGATTGCTTCCAAAATTTTGAATAAGTGGTGGCCTTTAATGCTTCATTCTTCCTTTTAATTTATTTGTATCTAGCAAAAGTATTTTGTTGCGTTGTATCATGAGAAATAGAAGACATAGGAGAATATATAATTTATTCAATATGTGGAAAAGAAGTGGTGGGAAAACCTGACAGCACCATTGTGGCTTTCTCTTGTGAACTCTTGTCCTTTGAAGACTCTTGATTAGTGTTTTTATTCTTTCTCCTCTTGAAAACTATGAAACATGTAGCTTGAGTTTTTGAGTCTGTAGGAGACAAAATTTCTCTTGGTCTTTTGGTTTCTTTTTCTTGAGGAACTAGAGTCTGTGAAGATGTCTGACTAACAATGTGTTCTTCAGATTCCTGTAATGTATTTTCCTGCCATTCTTCTTGATTTGCATATTGTTCTATCTATGGCCTGGATGTATGTACATATGGTTTCGTTTTCTGCTCAAATTTCAATTTCGAAATAATCCCCAAGGAATCATAGGACCAGGTAAAGCTCAACTTGAATTTAATATTCTTTAATAAATTATCTACCTCCTTCGTTGTTGCTCTGGTATTGAAAATGAAAGGGTCAATTTGTGCCTTCAACTTGAATTGGGCTTTCTGCTTCCTGGATACAAAATGCAAATCATCCATGTTCATCATTTGCGTGATGTATTCCAAGGAAAAGATCCCAATTGGCACAAATACTGGTAACTTGTAGGGAGGGAGTTCACATCCATATATTCTGATCTCTGTATAATTCTAATAGAGGTGCCAATCTCCAGTTTTGGCTTGCTCAGTAAGGTGTATAATTCTTCTGATTTCAAATGAAATCCTTAGTATAACATCGTTGCTGAGAAGACATAAATAAATATGCAAAAACTATTTTATATAATCACTTAAGGAATATTATTTTGTGTTCTTCCTTAGCAAGGAAGTCCAGTGAATGACTGACTGAGGCTTTCCTTGTGCATCTAATTTCTGCAATGGGAACTTAAACCCATCTTCTTGATGAAATAAAAGTAAATACACAACAACTGATTAATGTTTAAAATCACCTTTAGTAGAAAACTTTAAAAATTGGTCATGAATATTGTCTGCCAAAACCTGGTTGTAGTTGAAAATCAATGAGGGCTTATTACCCACAGAGAACACTGATAAAAATCCCAATATTACTTCATCGGCCCACTGATCGATAGGGTAACCTAACAGACAAGTGACCATGGAAATGACCTGCCTAAACATTTATGGAAAAATTGAAGTAGAATAGGGCAAATTAGTTCTAGGAAACTCAAAATTCTCAGGTAAGAATTACTCAAAGATATAGGCTCATTGAGGAAATATGAGTTTTTGGTAAATCTCCATGAGGGAATCAGTAGAAAAAGGGTGCAGAGGGGCTGGGAGGTTGTTTTGGAGTACTTGGCAGATTGATTCAGGTGTAATGGAAAATAAGACTTCATTGTTTTGGGCAATTACAACCCTCTGACTAGGAAGATACCCGAGATGGAACCATGTGACAA